>OX451739.1:1062613793-1063031648 GCA_948472305.1 Vicia faba
CGATTCAAGCAAAAAGACTTGTTCCATCACCTTCCTGAGGCTTCAAGGAAGGTTTTCAAATCAAAACCATCCATCCTAACACCAAGAAACGTGAGAACGATGGTGTCCTGTACAGAAATTTTTTTACATTCTTGCATCTCGATTCATGCATCTTTAGTAATTTTTGATGTTTGATTTATGTTCCTTGACTAATTCTGAAGCTAACAACATAATTCAATTAAGTTTTCATGTGCTATACACGATTCCACCATTGATGCAGGCTAGGGTTCCTTGAGTTCCAAATTGAGCGTTTCTAAAAGCCATAAAATTAGAACACCATAATGCCATGAATGAATTCAGCGTGCTTGGACGGAAACAAATTAACCCTCGCGCCTAATTTATGTGCTACCATGGCTTAATCGCTATTATCAAAAGCTGCATATTTTGGGGGGGTTCAAAACCCCCGCTAATCACCTTTTATATTTCAGGAAAAGAGCCAAACGAAGAAGATGATGAAGTGTCAAAGCATGATAGGGCAATTTGAATTTTCGCGCTGAATTTATTCACTAACCATTATCTTGTTTCATATTATTTATTGGTTATCATATATACAAAGCGCACTAAGAGCTCCAGTGGTAGGCGTGTACATTGGTAAACCACAGGACCTGGGTTCGATCCCAGGTCCCCACTCTCTTTCAATATTTTTTCTATAAATCTAATCCCATGCAGATTATGCCTTGAAGACCACCATGCATCTCTCAAATCCAGCTTGCCACTTGGCCAATGGAGACGATCTGAAGGCCCTGATCTGAAGAACATGGTAAACCTGAGTCAACGCCCCTACACGCGTCCTGAAAAGGTCAAAAAAGGCTTGGTATAGGTGGGCCAGATTGCTAAGCAAAAACCTCCTATTTGGGGACAGACCCCCCTAGGTTTGCAATATTCTTTTCATTATTTTTTTATTTTGATTCAATTATTTCTTTTATTTATTAATTCCTTTAATTTAATATTTTTATAAAAAAACATAAAAACAATAAAAATCAGAAAAAAGACAAAAATAAGTATTTTTATAAATAAATATTATTCATTAATTTTAGCTATTAAATTAGGTTTAATTCAAGCATTTTCTTAATAAACTTAAAATTGGTAGAATTAGGGTTTTAATTAATTTTTATCCTTTTTTTCTTTTCTTTTCATTAATAATTAAATATTATTTATTTTCATAAAGTCAAATTGTCATTAAATAATTAGATTTAATTTTAGGTTTAAATTTTAATAGGTTTTTCTTAATAAATAAAAATTGTAGAATTAGGGTTAATTAGCATTTTAATTTCATTTAATTCTCATTAAAAATCATAAATACAAAAAATCTCAAAAATATTTCTTTTTCTTTTTAATTTCATTAATTTAATAATTTAATTTAATTTCATTAAAAAAGGGGTCCAACGCCCTCGCTTCCAACTTTAATTCCAATTCGCGCATTTTTATTTTATGTCGTATAATTTTATGTACCTCTCCCAAAGCCTTGTAAACTCGGACATTTATCTTTCGCACTTTAATCATTTATTTTTCTGTCAAATCGGGTCCTGGAAATTTTGGCGATGTGGACCCGCGCCTTTTGTAATAGTTTAGAATTTTACCTTTTCGCAACTTTTTTAACTGTTAAATAAATGCATGCAAGAATGAATGGCCTTAAATAAAAACAAACGTATAGATCACCAGTAACATGACAAGATAAAATATCTGAATCTGACACACGAATCACACACCACCCCTAGGGTACGCCTCACTGTTGCCTTGCCTCGAAAGGTGATCGTCGAGTAGAGGATGTCTTAGTAAGTCCTCATGATCCGGGAACCTGGCATGAGGGTAGCTTCTAAGGTGTCTTCCCATTGCTCTGGTGATCACCATGTCCCTAACCTCGAATTGACCCGAACACCTCCAACGGTGGTGCTACCTACCTCTCAATGGTGGGATGGCACTACACATTGAGAGGGTAGGTAGACGACTCTAGATACTTGCTCTAATTTCAAAACAAATCAAAAATACTTTTCACGCCGACACCTTTTCAAAAGCTTTCGAAAGCAATTTTTCAAACACTCTTGAGGACCGATACAAGAGTCGAACTGAAATTTTCAAAGAAACTTTTTAAAACCCACAGTTGAAAAGCAAACAAATCATTTTTGAAAACACAAGTGAGCAAGTATCTAAGAGCCCATGGATAACCATGGATAGAAAGGGTGCTAACACCTTCCCTTTCTATAATCTACCTCCGGAACCGAGAGCAATCTCTTTAAGGAATTTTTCTGTGCTTTTGTCCTTTCCATTTGGAGAAAATAAAAGACGGTGGCGACTCTTGCTTACCGCGACATTTCGCGAACCAGCGTTAAACAGTCAGTTCCAGATCCACCGATCACAATAGCCTTCTTAAAATCTCTGGACAAAAAGGCTTGGAGAGCTGCTGACAAAGGATGGAACCATCCCACCATAACTGAGAAAGATGGGACAATCAGTCTGAAGCCTGAGGAAGATTGGAGTAAAGAAGAAGATGAGTTAGCCCTGGGAAATTCCAAAGCTTTAAATGCCTTATTCAATGGAATTGATAGAAACATTTTCAGACTAGTACATCAATATGAACTGGCCAAGGAAGTTTGGGACACTCTCAAAACTACTCATGAGGGCACTTCCAAAGTGAAAATGTCAAGGCTTCAGATGTTGACTACCAAGTTGGAGAATCTAAAAATGATGGAAGATGAAACCATTCATGAGTTTCACATGAACATCTTGGAGATTTCCAACACCTCAGGAGCATTGGGAGAAAAGATGTCAGAAGAAAAATTGGTAAGAAAGATTCTCAGATCCTTGCCTAAAAGATTTACAATGAAGGTAACTGCCATAGAGGAAGCCCAGGACATCAGCAAGTTGAAAGTGGATGAACTTATTGGGTCTCTTCAGACTTTTGAGATGGGGATCACTGAAAATGGTGACAAGAAGAACAAGAGCATAACACTTGTATCCAACACTGATGTTGAAAACAAGGAGGATGAAGAAGAAAATATTTCAGAAGCTATAGCCATGCTTGGAAGACAGTTCAACAAACTCATCAAAAGAATAAATCCAAAGTCAAGGTCTAATGTTCATAACATTCCCTCTGACTTTGACAGTTCCAGCAGAAGACCAAGGCCAGAAGAGAAGGGAAATCAAGACAGAGGAATTCAATGCCATGGGTGTGAAGGATATGGGCATATTCGAGCTGAATGTCCTACCTTTCTTAAGAAACAAAAGAAAGGAATGACTGTTACTTGGTCTGACTGTGATTCAGAAAGTAATTCTGAAGAAGAATCTGCCAAACTAGTTACTGCTCTAACTGGTGTTTGTACCTCTGAAAGTGACACTAGTGATGAAGAAGTGACATTTGAAGAACTGGCTGATACTTACAAGAAATTGTGTATCAGAAGTGCTGAAGTCTGTGTGCAGAATGAGAAACAATCAAAACTCATCATAAAGCTGGAGGCTGAAAAAAGGGCAAACCTTGAAACTATAAGTCATCTAGAAGGGGAAGTTCAATTGCTGAACTCACAACTGAATCAAATGACCAAATCTGTCAAGATGCTGACTAATGGAACAGATAAATTGGAAGAGATCCTTCAGGTTGGACAAAATGTGGGAAACAAATCTGGACTAGGATTTGTGGAAGCAAAGAAATCTGGTACAGATAAGAAGATCAGGCCTGATAAGCAAATGTCAAAACAGATGTCTCAACACAACTCTCAACATCAGGAACAGAGACATATGAAGAAAAGGTACCAAAGATGGAGATGTCATCATTGTGGGAGATATGGCCACATAAAGCCTTTCTGCTTCAGATTGCATGGATACCCTAATCAGAACTCAGGTGTCAAACATAAGTCTAAAAAGGTACCACATGCTCCTAAATGGAAGAAAAAGGCTACTGCCCTAATAGCCCACACTTCCCTGAGGGTCTCTGCAAAGGAAGACTGGTACTTTGACAGTGGGTGTTCCAGACACATGACTGGAATCAAGAACCTCCTCAATAATGTTAAACCTCACACCACCAGTTTTGTGACCTTTGGAGATGGTGCTAAAGGTGAAATCAAAGGAGTTGGTAATTTGGACTGCCCTGGAGTTCCAATTCTGAGTGAAGTACTGCTGGTAAAAGGGCTGACTGCTAATCTCATTAGTATCAGTCAATTGTGTGATCTAGGATTCAAGGTCAATTTCTCAAAATCTGAATGTCTTGTAATTAATGAAAAACAAGAAATTGTAATTAAAGGAGTCAGATCTAAAGACAACTGTTACTTGTGGGAGCCTGAGAACATTAATTTCTCCTCTGTGTGTTCCATTGCAAAAGAAGAAAAAGAGGTGAAATTGTGGCACCAAAAACTTAGCCATCTTCATCTAAGAGGTATGAAAAGGATTATCTCCATGGAGGCAGTCAGAGGGATTCCAAGACTGGAAATTGATGAAGGAAGAGTTTGTGGTGAATGTCAGGTTGGTAAGCAGACTAGGATGTCACATACAAAGTCAAGACATCTGACCACCTCTAAGGTTCTAGAACTTCTTCATATGGATCTGATGGGACCAATGCAAGTGGAGAGTCTTGGTGGAAAAAGATATGCCTATGTGGTTGTGGATGATTTTTCCAGATTCACCTAGATTAACTTCATTAGAGAAAAATCTGATGTATTTGAAGGTTTTAAAGAATTGTGCAAAAGAATTCAAAGAGAAAAGGAAGGGTGTATTGTCAGAATCAGAAGTGATCATGGCAAGGAATTTGAAAACAGCAAGTTTGATGATTTCTGTTCCTCAGAAGGAATTAGTCATGAATTTTCTTCTCCTATAACTCCTCAGCAAAATGGAGTTGTGGAAAGAAAAAATAGGACCATACAGGAATCTGCCAGAGCAATGATACATGCCAAAAGACTTCCTATGTATTTTTGGGCTGAAGCTATGAATACAGCCTGCTATGTCCATAACAGGGTCACCTTGAGAAAGGGAACCTCATCCACCATATATGAACTCTGGAAAGGAAGAAAACTAACTGTGAAGTACTTCCATGTGTTTGGCAGCAAATGCTATATTCTGGCAGATCGTGAACAAAGAAGAAAACTGGACCCTAAAAGTGATGAAGGCATATTTCTAGGATACTCCTCAAACAACAGAGCTTATAGAGTATTCAATTCGAGGACCAAAGCCATGATGGAATCAAAAAATGTTATAATTGATGATTATCATGAGGAAATAGATGTCCCTTGTAATGTTGAGACATTCTTTGAGACTTCAACCCAACAGAATGATCTACCCAACACCACCACAACTGAATCTGAATCAAAGGAAGCTAGCAAGATCCCTTCCATCAGAATTCAGAAGGATCATCCAAAAGAGCTCATCATAGGAGATCCCAACAGTGGAGTCATTACAAGATCTAGAGAAATCATCTCAAACTCTTGTTTTGTGTCCAAAATGGAACCAAGAAATGTCAAAGAAGCTTTAACTGATGAATACTGGATTGGAGCAATGCAAGATGAACTGAACCAATTCAAGCAACATGAAGTTTGGGAACTAGTTCCTAGACCTGAAGGAACTAACATCATTGGCACAAAATGGATTTTCAAGAACAAATCAAATGCTGAAGGAGTTGTCACCAGGAATAAGGCAAGACTTGTTGCTCAAGGATACACTCAGGTTGAAGGGGTTGATTTTGATGAAACCTTTGCACCTGTAGCCAGGCTGGAATCAATTAGACTCCTATTGTCAATTGCTTGTCTTCTGAAGTTCAAGTTATTTCAGATGGATGTGAAAAGTGCCTTTCTAAATGGGTACTTGAATGAGGAAGCTTATATGGAACATCCTAAAGGCTTTGTGGATCCAAATCACCCTGATCATGTCTACAAATTGAGAAAAGCTCTATATGGCCTGAAATAAGCTCCTAGAGCATGGTATGACAGGTTAACAAAGTTTCTCTCAGACAAAGGATACAGAAAAGGAGACTTGGACAAAACACTCTTTGTCAAAACTGAAGGAGGGAAGTTGATGGTTGCCCAAATATATGTTGATGACATAGTGTTTGGAGGAATGTCAGAACCTATGGTTAAACATTTTGCTGACCAGATGCAGGCTGAATTCGAAATGAGTCTCATGGGAGAACTAACTTATTTTCTTGGACTGCAAGTCTCACAGATGGAGGACTCAATCTTCTTATCTCAAAGCAAGTATGCTAAGAACATTGTAAAGATGTTTGGTATGGAGAATGCCAGTCACAAAAGGACTCCTGCTCCTACTCATTTAAAGCTTTCCAAAGATTCAAGTGGGGTTAAGGTGGATCAAAGTCTGTACAGAAGCATGATAGGAAGCTTGTTGTACTTAACAGCCAGCAGACCTGATATTGCTTTTGCAGTTGGAGTTTGTGCAAGATACCAAGCTGATCCCAAAGTCAGTCATATCAATCAAGTGAAGAGAATTTTGAAGTATGTGAGTGGAACTTACAACTATGGGTTGCTATATTCTCATGGATGTGAACCAACTCTGACTGGTTACTGTGATGCTGATTGGGCTGGTAGTGCTGATGATAGAAAGAGCACCTCTGGAGGATGTTTCTTCTTGGGAAATAATCTGGTTTCCTGGTTCAGCAAGAAACTGAATTGTGTGTCTCTCTCTACTGCTGAAGCTGAATACATTGTAGCTGGTAGTAGCTGTTCTCAAATGATCTGGATGAAACAGATGCTTACTGAGTATAATGTCACACAAGATGTTATGACATTGTACTGTGACAATCTGAGTACAATCAACATTTCCAAGAATCCCATTCAGCATAGTAGGACCAAACATATTGACATAAGACATCACTTTATCAGAGACCTTGTAGAAGAGAAGACAATTAAATTGGAACATGTTGCCACTGAGCTACAGCTGGCTGACATTTTTACCAAGGCACTTGATGCAAATCAATTTGAAAACTTGAGGGGTAAGTTGGGTATTTGCCAACATGAGGAATTGTAGCAATTAATTTTGCTTAAAACAAGGGTTAAAGGAGTTATGCTTGTTAAGTCTGTTCTGATTGGGTTAAACTTATATTTTCCCATTTCCTTCAATTCTTTTAAGAAGTTGAATAGACACTCCTTTTCTTCCTTCCCCTCTCGTCTCCGCATCAAAACCCAGTCTCTCAATCAGAAATTTCTCTTCAGTTGCTGTTGGTCCTCTAAGACTATCAAAATGTCTCAAACACCATCATCATCCAATACGACTATTTCAACCTCTTCCTCTGATCAAGATTCTAGGGAAATCTCATCTTGTCTGGATTCTGAAGTCCTTGAGATCTCTTCTCTTAGAAAAGTGGAAACTAACCCCACCAAGGTCAAAGAGCTGAGAACAAGACATGCAGGAAGGTCCCAAGTTGCTGCCTCTGGTAATCCATCTCATCCTTCTTCTTCAGTTCCCTCTGAAATTGCAAATAGGGAAGGGTCAGCCTATGTTCGTCAAGCAATAGCTAAAATTGTTACAAGAATTCTGAACGAGAACCACTTAGTTCCTGGCATTTCTGTTCCTTTAAATCAAGAAAGTTCAAATGCTGAAACAAATCCAGATGTCTCTAAGGATGTTGAGACATCAGACAAAGAGAAGAATGCTGACATTGCTCACAAGAAAAGGAAGAAGCCCGAACCTTCTGAGTCTAATGACAGTGCTTAAAGGTTGGTGGAGTTGCTGGTTGGTGGTGTTGCTGTTTCCTGGTGGAGTTTGCAAAGTGTGTTCAGTTTTTTGTCTTGTTGTGTTACTTTTTCTGGATGACTGTATAATCTTTTAAGAACATATATCTTTGGCCCATTTGTGGATAAAGAGGGGGAGATATATTTTGGTAGACTTTATTAGACATTCTATTTTTCTGCAGTCATTTTTTTCTGCTGCTATCTATCTCTGATTGCTTAGGGTCTTTAGCCAAAAATCTGCCAAAGGGGGAGTTTGTAGTTGTTTAGTTATTGGCATGCATTTTTGGTAAAACCAGGTGTGTGAGTGAATGTCATGACTGATGTCATAACATTCTAGTTTATTATGTACTGATTCATTAGGTACCTTTGCAGAAAAATATTGTCATACAGGTGCTGCTGTTTATGAGTGTGTATCTGAGCATTTTGCAAAAAGATCACATTTACCAAAATCAGTAGACAGGATTTCAGATGTCATAACAAATGTTAAGACATCCTGTTCTGAACTAACAGTTATGCAGTTTGGGTAATTCTGAGTTTTTTTCAGGATTATGACTCAGTCTTTCCAGAACAGAAAATCTCGTGGACTTGGGGTTAACCTAGCTCAACCCTAACCTGGTTGATAAAGTCCTGTGAGCTAGTCTTAAGGTCAAACGGAACTAACCCTAGATTTTTGTGGAAACCCTAACTGAAGATGCAGCTGCTATATATTCAACAGAGCTGCTGTTTTGGAATCAACCCCCTTTTGACAGAAGATCATTTTAGAAGCTGTATAGTTTTAACTATTGTAATCCAAGCAAGTATCATTGTGATAAGTGTCTTGGAATAGGCTTTAATTGTAAGGGTTGTGTATCACTCAAAGCTTTGAAGCAAGAGTGTTTTTGTGTCTCTTGACTAAAGCTTTGAAGCAAAGTCAAGTTAGGTTTATGTATCACTCAAAGCTGTGAAGCAAGAGTGTTTGTGTTGCTTGATTAAAAAGCTGTGAAGCATAATCAAGTGTATGTTTTGAAGAGTGTCTTCATCAATTCATTAGTCAAATTGTTTTTAAGTATCACTGCTGTGATTGAGGGGGAGTGAGTAGGAACTCAGGTTTAAGTTGTACTTAGATTGAAGTTGCATTGGGTAGGTCTTAAGTGAAGGAGATAAACTGGTTGGTTTATTCCTGAATTAATATCTCTTATAGTGGATTTCCTCCCTGGCTTGGTAGCCCCCAGAGTAGGTGTTGTTGCACACTGAACTGGGTAAACAATTGACTGTGTTCTTTACTGTTTTTTTTTGTATTTACTGTCTTATAGAAAGTCAGATACGTTGTCATAACATTGAACGTGACATTGAGTATCTGCAGCCAGAATTTCAACCTTATTATCTCTAATTTCCATATCAAAATCTTGTAACAATAATACCAATCTGACGAGCCTCAGCTTGGCATCCTTTTTAGAAATTAGGTACTTGATGGCAGCATGATCAATGTATACAATGACTTTTGTTCCTACCAAATAGGATTTGAACTTGTCAAAAGCAAAGACAACATCTAGAAAATCCTTTTCAGTTGTGGTGTGAAACAATCGGCCGAACCGTGATTCGATATATGATATATCAATGAAGTCACTACCAAACTTCTTTTATCCCAACGAGAGGGGAAAGATAAACATCGATAAAACCTGAATAGGGTGAAATCACGGTCTTGCGACCAAGAGATCGAGTAAGGGAGTCGGTTACGCGAGGGGAAGATATTAGCACCCCACACGCCCGTAGTACTCTATGGTATCCACTCTTGTTGTCTAATCTAATGGGTGTGTAAAAATCTATATCTAAGTTATATAGGGAATGCATGCAAAAGAAAGGAGAAAAGAATGTAGGGAAAATAAAATTTGTGCTCGCTTGGGCCCTACCCCAATGCCTACGTATCCCTTTTAAGGAATCAGAGCAGCCGTAGTTCGGTTCATATATTTTGGTTGGTTTGTGTTTTTTAGTTAAGGAAAAAGTAACAATCAAGATGACAAGACATCAGATAGAACAACAAGAATGTCAACAATGATGATAAAATAGCAAAAGAAATGACAAGACATCACATGGAAACACAAACTCGGATAAGGTGGTAAATCGCCAGTACGATAGCAAAATGATGATGAAACATTACACCTAACAATGATATTGAGAATCAAGGTAGGATAACAAATATGTGCGATGGCGAAACATCGGCTAAAAGAATGTGTGATGGCGAAACATCAGCTAAAAGAATGTGCAATGGCGAAACATCGACTGAGAGATAGGAAGATAATATGGCAAAGATGGCAAAACATCAATAAACCAAATGATAAAACATCACACCTAACAATGATATTGAGGATCAGAGTAGGATAACAAACATGTGCGATGGCGAAACATCGGCTAATAGAATGTGCGATGGCGAAACATCGGCTAAAAGAATGTGCGATGGCAAAACATCCATAGACCAGAAGACAAAGCCAAGAGGCACACAAACAAATAAGATTGGTTTTTATTTTTTACCTTGAAGAAGGGTTTAAGTTTATTAGAGATATTTTATGATTTGCCCATAAGAGATTTTAGTTTTAAGATGCAATATGCAAAAGAAAGGAAAAATAACTAAAGGAGACTAGCCTAGCACTACCCCTAATGTTATCATACAATGGTTGACCCTAAGGTTAAGGATGAAAGAGGGAATTTTCTAACCTATGTTAGCATGCATGGATATCTATCTTAATGTCTAGCTCGAAAGCTACTCTAATCGAGAAATCCTAAGGGAGCATGGTAAATACCAAACAAATAAACAAACAAGTGTTTTGGAAAAAGCAAACAAACATGAGCAGCAAGCAAGGCACATATGCAGAATTTCCTTAAACAGGTCTTTAAATAAACCAGAGGGATTCCTGACAGATATCAGTAACGGAAGTCCCTTTCATGCATCTCTATTCCTGTTTGACATGATCTCTAGAAAACATTAAGACGCGGAGATAAGAATGAGGTCACAATGATACCTAATGGAGTAGGTATGTTGCCTCTTTGAAACGCATGAGATAAGACAGCTCTACAGAACGACTCCTTGAACCTCATCAATTAACTATAAGTTAGGCATACCCGGGTTACGTCAACGATCGATCACAAGGTCATAACACATGTGTCCACAAGATAAAGGAAGTGCTTGGGGTATGGGAGTTGAATCAGGTTATGATTAACCAAGGGGTATACTTGATTAATCTCGTGAGAGTAGGTGCTCCTACACTCAACCATGAGACCCTTTATGCATGTAAATACTTGGTATATGGACCAAAGTGGTTGATTCAGGTTATGGTTAACCAAGGGCAAAACTTGATTAACCTCGTGAGAATGGCCATGTCCAAACTCAACTATGAGACCCTTTATGCATGGAAACACTTGTTATATGGACCAAAGTGGTTGATTCGGGTTATGGTTAACCAAGGGAAAAACTAGATTAACCTCGTGAGAATGGCCATGCCCAAACTCAACTATGAGACCCTTTATGAAGATGCTTGGTATATGGACCAAGGGGAGAGAAGAGAGTTGCTTCAATGCATACGATATTAAATAACATTTCTCAATTTAATTAATTACTTAAAACAAATGATATTTTTATTTAATAGAAAACCTAAATAAACAAAACAATACAACCCAATCAAAACACTAAATAACTAATTAAATTAAAACAATCTACCTAATAAAATTAATTAGCAACATAATTAATAATATAAAAATATTATATATTTTTTAATTTAATTATTTATGATAAGAAAATATATTTTGTGTTTTTTTGTTTTTTATTTTATTTTTTTTCATTTGATAAAAATCAAAATAATTAAACAAGATAGGAAAATATAGAATGGGCACGAAATAAACAAGAAATGGGGGGGGTGCAGACAGTGGAAACGCTAGGCCCATTGAGAAGGTCCAGGAGACAGTTTTTTTTTTAAATTGTAATTATGCCAAAAATGGTGCAAACAGGCCTGAGGGGGTGCGCAACAAGCAATCCAATGCCCAAGCCCAAGATGTTGGATTCACAGATCCAAAGAGGTTACTCCATGAGGGTGTACCGTGAGATGCATGTGTTGGAGCATTTGATATTAATGATGGATGATCTGACTAGATCCAACGGTTGTGAGGCAAGGGAAAATGTTGCTATCGTGAGTGCACCTGCGTAGAATGAGCAAATAACCACCATGGCGGTGACAAGCGTCATCGCCGGATTAGCTCCTTAATCACAAAATTGTTTAACAGAATTATAATACTAAATCTATGTTAACACAAAATAATAATAATAAGAAGAAGAAAATCAATCATTAACTCATCCTTCTCTGATATCGTTCTCTCTTCATGTGAAGCTCATCTGAGAAGACGCTTCCGCTGTGCCAGAAATCGCCTCACGGCGGCGGCATCGACGGAGAGCAGCGAACTTGCTCCAATCCTCAACTTTCTTACACCAATCGCTTTGTCCTTCTTCTCTGATTACAAATCTGGTGTTCGATTTTGCGGGTGAAGCTTGGTTGGGCGTAGATCTTGAAAGGGATTTTCAGAAACCCTAAGCTCATATTTGCGATTCTTCGGCCTTTTCGGGTGATATCTCTCTTATCTGTTACAAAACTCTTTTCCTCTTCTTCTTTCTCAGATTTAAAATCTGAAGGGTTTTGTGTTATAGTAAATATGATGATAATTTAGGGTTATCGTGTTTGTAAGCTTGCTGATGTTATTACTTGTGTGAACAACTTTTTTTCTTGATTTCTCTGAAGGGTTTGTACGAAAAGGAACTGATGATAACTTAAGGTTTTTGCTTGATAGCCTTCTCTTTTTTTTTTTGCTTTACGTGAACAACCCCCCTTTAAACTTGTGCAATTGAATGGTTATATACTCATATAACTTAGGGTTTTGGATCTGATTTTCTTTGACAGGCTAGCTGGTGTTTGTTAACAGACTTTGAATAAGTTTTGTCGTGGGCTTAATCCATCTGATATCTGTTATTTTTTGCTTTTTTTTGTGATAATTGAACTTCTGTTTGTTGGGCGATTTGTTACTGCAATTAATTCTTTTATTGATTTCGCTGAGCTGTGAACTTTGATGCTGGACCCTCTGATTTTTGTGATAGCAGACTTGTTAACTTCGAAATTGGGCTTTGCAATCTTTAGTCTGTTACTTTTTTGTTTTGATCAATGATGTTTCTGATAGAAAATTGTTTTGCTGGACTGGACTGTTGCAATACTGAGTTTGTTTTCATTTTCTGATATTTGCCTTGCAATGCTGAAAACCAATTGCTGAGTTTTGTTGCTTGCTGCATCTGTTTATGTTGGGCCAGAACTGTGATGAGGCTGCTGTTTTACAAAATGTTTGCTCTGTTTTATTATGTACCGAACAAAAGCCTTTTTTTTTGGATTTTTGTTTGAGATTTGCAGTAGAGTTCTGCTTCTTGGCCCATAATTGAAACTTGAGATTTATGTTGTTAAAAGTATGAGGCCTTTGCTTGCTTAAACATGATTCGAAAGATCACCCTTAAATTCTGATTCCTACATAAACCCTAATGATGAAGTCACGAAAAATCTTTCTTGAAATATTTGTTCATATTTGGAATTTTTACTCAATATCTTGATGATTTGCTAACTATCCCTCTTTTCTTTGTTTTATGTGATGGTGTGGAAAACGGAAAGGAAATTTACAAGAGAAGGCCATGGATAAGCTTGAATAACAATGGTGAAACTTGAAGAAGAAAAATCTTGCCACAGTATCTCATAGGATGAATTAGAAACTCTTGTTGACTTGTCTTGTAAAACTGTTAGGGCTTAGAAATTATCAGACTTTTATAACTACATGCATTCAAACTTGTACTTGTTGTAATCAAACTTGTAAAGTTTGTAAAAATAGAACATTTTAAAAAATTGTTGAATGGGGAATAAAGAATTTGAATGAAGATTGAAACCTTGCAAAGGAATTGTGTATAATTGGTGTGCTCTTAAAAATTAGGCAATAAAAGACTTGAATTCTTGTGATATTTAAGAAATATGTGCTTTTCTTGTAAAGTCCTTATGTAATGAATATGATTTTGAATTTACAATACAATAACCGCCAAATCCTTTCTCCCTTTTCATCTTGAAAATGAAAAACATTCTGAGCAAGAAAATAAAGCAACCAATTCCCTCCAATAAACTCTTTTGAAAATCAACCTCCTTAAAAGTTTCTCTACCATAAGACAACTTTTAATCATAAGCCTAAGAACATGACGTACTCTAAAAGCCCAAAGATCTTCACTTGGATTTGTATCACATCTTTGCCACTTGAACTCAATAAATTAAATCAACAAATAACCAATCATTTCTTGATCTTAGAAATCAGATAAAGTCCCTTCTTAACAAAAATCCACATGACAAAAAGAACCATCTTTAATCACTGAGCTTAAGAATAATATCCCGCGTTTGAAGAAAATTTGAAGAGTGATAAGACTAGAATAAAAAACTAACGAACCTCAATTGATGAAGCTCAAACATGATGAGTAAAAACCCTAATCTTACGCTTCAACACTTGTAAAATCATGAATCCCCTGATGTCACAAAGAATCAATGAGATATCCTTAGACCTGAGAAACCTTAGTAGCCCAAATGATCAAAATGATGAGGACATGAGATCCATCTTGGACTGATTATCAATACAAAGACTTCCACATCTTGAAGAAAACCAAGAATACCATAAACCTTGATCCCATCTTAAAATGCATGAATGTGTATGACGAAACATAAGCCACAAAAGTAAAATGAAGAGGGCAAATTTTGGGGTGCAACATGGTGTAGTTGACTTGTGCTTCAATTAGAGTTCTACAAGCATAGTAAATGGTGTGGAACAACTTGTTGTGTCTTTGACCAAGAATGACCCCAATGGAAAATTCACTTGCATCACACATTAACTCAAATGATTTTGTCCAGCTAGGAGCCTTCACAATTGGTGCAGAAATTAAAGATTTCTTCAATAAGTTGAAAGTAATAAAATAGTCTTGACTGAAGAAATAAGGAACTTCATGTTGTAGCAATTGATAAAGTGGATTGGTGATCTTTGAAAAGTCCTTGATAAACCTTCTGTAAAAGCCAGCATGCCCCAAAAAACTTATAATTCCTTTGATGTTTCTTGGTGGGGGTAGCTTTGCAATCACTTATATCTTGGATTGATCCACTACCAAGCCCCTTTTAGAAATTTTGTGTCCAAGAACAATCCATTATTTCACCATGAAATGGAACTTCTCCCAATTCAAAACTAGATTGTTCTCTTCACACCTTGTTAGCACTAGATCCAAGTTGTCAAAGCACTTCTTGAATGATTCCCCAAAAACAGTAAAATCATTCATGAAAACTTCCATGAAACTCTGAATAATATTAGAAAAATGGCCATCATGCACATTTGAAAAGGGGATGGAGCATTGCACAGTCCAAAGGGCATCCTTTTAAAGGCAAAGGTACCATAAGGACAAGTGAATTTTGTCTTCTCTTGGTCTTCAGGTGCAATACATATTTGATTATAGTGTGAATATTCATCCAAGATGAAATAATACTTCTTTCCAGCCAATATATCCAACATCTGATTAATAAAGGGTAAGGGGAAGTGGTTCTTGCTGGTGGCCTTATTCAGCTTCCTATAATTAATTCAAATTCTCCAGCCGATAACAATTCTGGTTGGGATTAGCTCATCTTTTGCATTCCTGACTATAGTCATGCCTCCCTTTTTAGGAACACATTGAATTGGACTCACCCACACACTGTTAGGAATAGGATAAACGACACATGCATCTGACCGTCAAAGGGTCAAAGTTATGAAAACAAAAACGAGACGAAACTCGACTCATTAAATAGTTAGGCAAAACTAATATAGATGAGTACTAGGACGAAACTGGATTTCATGCACATGCGACGAGATCGAAACTCGACCTAAAGCAAAGTGATGAGAGCGCATGTTTCTCAGAGAACCTGCTGGTCTCAGATCAATGGATAAACAATGACGAAAACTGATAGAAGAATCCAAGGATATAAAAAGACTGATTTCAACCAGGGACGCAACACGAACACTGCACTTGGTAAACTAACACCGTTAAAGGGTCTAAGGTATGAAAATAAAAATGAGACAAAACTCGACTCATTAACTAGTTAGGAGAAACTAAACTAGATGAGTACCAGGACGAAACTGGATTTCATGCACAGGCGACGAGATCGAAACTCAACCCAAAGCAAAGTGATGAGAGCGCATGTTTCTCAGAGCATCTACTGGTCTCAGATTAATGGATAAACAGTGACGAAAACTGATAGAAGAATCCAACGATCAAAAGAGACCGATTTCAACCAGAGATACAACATGAACACTGCACTCGGTAAATGAACACCGCCAAAGGGTCCAAGGTATGAACACAAAAACGAGGCAAAACTCGACTCAATAACTAGTTAGGAGAAACTAAACTAGATGAGTACCAGGACGAGACTGGATTTCATGCGCGGGTGAGGAGACGAAACTCAGAGCTCAACCCAAAGCGAGGTGATTAGGGAGTAAAACTAAAAACCTGTTGAAAGTGAATACCGGGGCGAAACCGGTATTCAAAAGATACATAAATAGACATTGAAATGAACCGACGAAGGTAGTGAAGACCGAAGAAGACTGTGCCAGGGAAAAACTGAACTATAATCAAGAGTGGACACTCAACCAATCAAATGATTAACATCAAGAGGAAATTTGTATGGGGTGAAACTGACATGATGAGGGTGAAGACCTCGTTGAGGATATAACCTGAAGAATTAGAAAATTCACTAGGGGAACAAAAACAATAATGGCTTATGTTCCGATGCATGTTTGAATTTTTTTATAGCGTAATGCACCATATAATGGAAATGCTACGCGTTTTGGTAGATGCAATGTAATGATGCATGTTTAAATGTTTCACCGAGGAATGGTCAAACGAGAAGCCAACAACCAAGAAGTCAGAATCTGACAAGACTTGCAAAAATAAATTGTAAAATATGTTGTAGAAAAGAAGATATAAGGAACCGTTGAGGAGGAACCCTTGAAGAGATGGAACTCCGTGGGAAGTAATAACTAAGCAACCAGTAGAAACAGGCTACAAACACTGAGAGGAGTTGCAAAAATAAATTACGAACTCTGCTGGAGAAGATCGGGACGAAACTAATCAACTTCAAGAAGAAATGCCAAATGAAGATTGGGTGTTATGGGAGAAGATCAGGGCGAGACTGTAGCTTCTGAAGGAGAATGCCAAATAGAAATTAGTTGGTGTTAGAGAAGATCAAGGTAAGACTGTAATCTTTGGAAAGGAAGACATGCAGCCGTGTTAAGGATGTTACCAAGATGACAAACCAGATGTGGGAATCAAACCCTCGCTGGGGAAACTTCCTTCGAAAAGTGCTCTGCCGTTTACCGAAGATTAACAAAATCTCAATTACTCGACCAACAATGACTACACTGAAGATAAGGAAGGATCCTTAAATAAGGATGACCCAAGCAATAAATTAGCTGGGAAATGAGAGATCAGGACAAGGAATCTCTGATTGGCAACTTCACTAGGGAATTAAAACTTCTTCAGACTGTGAATTCTCATCTAAGAAACTCCAGTGGGGACATGAGACGTCTTCAAACTTGAAGTCTCAAGAATGAAGCCTTTCTCTTGAAAAAGATTTCTGGGCAACAAAACTCTATTGAGGATACAAAACTCCACTGAGGATACCAAACTCTGTCGGGGAGTATTTTGCTAGGGACTCTAGAACCTTCGGCATGCAACCGTAAAAAAGACCATGAAGCTAGTTAAATAACATTGGCTTTACTGGGGAAATGGAAATCTCAGCCAACATCAACCCTACTGAGGATGATAAAAGATTCTTTGGATAAAGAAATGTTCCAAGTCACAACTTAGATGGGAAAATGAGAACTTCTAAATTCAAACTTCAATGATAATTCAAATGGGAAGGTAAACTCCACTGGGAATAGTCTTTATTGAGAAACGAGATAATGCTCATCCAGATTTGGTTGGGAAATGAAAGTATCCAAAAGCCTTATCCGCCTCGAGAATCCCTCACATGACAATGCTGAGGAGAACTAACTCTACGGGGAATTCCTTGTTCCAGCGTTCAAAGTTAGAGGTGAGACTCTTGCAGGGGTGCTGACAAGCTGCAACTTACAGAGTGAACAAAAATTCCTTGAGAGGACTTCATGGGGTTCGTACCATCATTGACATGCTACCCCAGAGTAATGGAACTCTGAGAGATCGATCCTCAACTTGACTACCCCAGATTAGCGAAACGAAAATACCAATAACCACAGGCCGAACCCTAATAAAACTTGCAAAAATAAATTGCAAATTACACTAGAGAAGATCATATCAAAACTGTAATATCCACGAGGAATTGTCAAATGGATATTTGAGGTTTTCGGAAAGAGAATTAATAAGATGGAGCCTGCGGAAAATCAAAATCCACCTGACTTTTTGTTTGATAACTTGTCAATTTATAACTGGGGTTAACTTCCTGGGGAGAATAATGCAAAAATAAATTGTTGTATAGAAGAAATATTGACCTATGTTACACCTCTTAACCTTCTGGGAAATGATCCAATATCTTCTTCCACAGATAAAGAGAACATTGTTGGGAGCTGGGAACTTCTGATGTAAGCCCTCAATGAAAGCGATTTCGACTGAGGAAACGTGAAAATCCTTAAACAAAAGAATACTAACCAGAGAACACCGGAGATACTATCGTTGGGGAGTAACAATCCTCACTTGGGGGAAATGAGGATATCCTTGAACCATAAGCTTGAGGTTCAGAACTCGCTTGAGGAAATATTTCAGCCATACTCTATTACTAGGGATAAAGAGCCCTTATACTGCCAAGGATATGAAGATCCATGCTGGGGTAAACGACCTTACAAAAAGAACTCTTGTCAGGAATGAAATAGTCTTCGTATGACAAACTCAACAAAATATGCTACTATTGGAAATACGAGAATTTTCGGCTCCGCTTGGGAATAAGGATGTGCTTCAATAAGAACAAAATCTTGCTATGATGCTCTATCCCGGGGCTAGCAACTAAAATAACACACTCTTCTAGAGAAGTAACACTTATCAATATCCAGGATTGAGATTTACTGGGAAAAGAGATAATTTGTGAGCAAGTATTTTCGATGAAACGACTCCATTGGAGAAATGAGAATTCCTGGGTAGGAGATTTCTTGATAAAAAAACTTCACAGGGGAGATGAGGATTTCTGAATAAGGGATTTCTGATGGCAGCTACGCTGGGGAAAGGATAAATTCTGAATAAGAGATCTCAGACAATGGTCTTTACTAGAGAGATGAAATAAACCTCAACACAAATTAGCTGGGGGAATGAAAATTCCTGAGAGCGAGATCTCCAATAAGGCGGTTCCATTGGGGAATAAGAAATCTTGGACAAGAGATCCTCATGAACAACCTCCTCTGAGGAAGTGAGATGATGCTCACATGACTTCGCTAGGAAACAGAACAAACTTGAATAGTCTTTATTAGGGATGATAAAAGATTGTTAGCATAAATAACTTCAAACCATGGTTCTGCTATGGAGGGAAATAAAAAATTCTTGAATGAGAAATCTTAATGAAGTAACTTCGCCGGGGAACAGGAGAAATTTCCAAAGGAACTCTCGACTTAGGCTGGGGAAGAGAACACTCCACTTCATGGAATAGACATTTTCTTTTGCTAGATGATGCTGAGAGACAAAGCTTTATGCATCTGGAGAATGGACTCTTTTAATCAAGAATTCTAATTGGTCAATCTTAAAATTCCTCGCTTTGGGAGATTTACTGGGGAGCAATGGAAACTTCAGATATCTGTAGAAACCCACGACTGATCTCAAATAGATTTTTTCTTCATGAAGTGATTTCACAGGGGAATAAGAAGATATTCAACCAAACCTTCAATCAGGTTAATGATGCTCTGCTTCAAGGAATAGATATTCTCTTACGAACACAGACATGTTAGGTTTACCGAGAAAGGAAACAAATCCATATCAAAAGATCACAACTTTCAGTCAAAATACTTTCTACTACGTGATATCGAAAGACAAACCTTTATGCATCCAAAGAACGAGACTCTATTAATGCAGAATTCCAATTGGTCATTCTTAAAATTTCTCTTTTTAGAAGACTTACTGGGGAGCAATAGAACCTTTAGTGTTGCTTCGGAGGAAACAATCCATGTTAGGGACATCTTAATTATCTTGAAAGATGTTGCTCTAGTAATGGAGAATTACATAGATAAGCAAAGCACATGAAAACTCATGCGAAATAGATCAATGAACGTGCCCCAAGAATAGTGTGACAACTTTGCTGGAAAAGGTCTTTTTGACTTGAGATAATTGGCCCCAGATTATTCAGGATCTGGATAATTCTCTGATACAACAGGTCCATGGAGAGATTCGTCGAATCTCGATGTAACTGTTTTAGGTTGACTAACCTTTGAAAAGACTCGCCTCGAGAAGACTTCCTGAGATTTGTACTAAGGATAGAAATTCTGACTTCAGTCAAAAATAAAGATCTCAACTTCTGATGAAGGAACAACAATTCATAGACTTTAAAAATTCTGATGAACTGAGGATAACAATCCTAACTTCTTGTCATGCTCTTCACCTTCATAAACTGTTTATCCTACGACCAGACTTAAACTGATCACTATGAAATGGGAGAAACCCCCCTGCATAATTCCATGCCCCAGTTTGTATGGCTGTTAAAGAACCTGCCTTGAAAGGACTTCATGAGATCTGTATTGTCCAGATAAACTTCCCCAGTGTTACCAACTTTGAAACACGACTTCCAACTAATCAATATTAGAAGTGGATTCAATAAATCTTGGGTAACGGACCCTGATCACTTGGCACTTTGAGAGATTTGTCGAATCTCAACATAACTGCCTTAGATTGACAAAACTTTAAGAGTCACTGGATCTTGAATTGATTGCCCCAGATTAGAAGAATCTTGGCAAGCCATTTACTTATCTCATGCTTATAGAGGAATGGGAAGTTCATGGAGTTTGGGAGATAAAATCTCCTCAGGATAATTGACTTACGTCTTCGACACAAGCTAGTACACAAACATACTTCTCAACTTGGGCTGCTTCGTGTGCAAGCAGATGCTTGAAGAAAGTTGTCCCTTGGGACTAACTGGAATCGATACACCATTGCTCATAAGAGATTTGTGGATAGACAAAACTTCTACACAGTCATCAGACAAATAGATCTTGATCAATCTCTCAAACTAGTCTTCTTCAATTCAAGGGAGTAGCTAGAAAGCATGCCCCATATTAAGATCATTCTTTTCAACAGATCCCTGAAGCAATTCGTCCCTCGGGATAATCAAACTCTTCATTCGATGCTCATTATGCAATATCGCTTGACGTTTAAGCACTTTTTCATATACAAAGAATGTTTTATCCTATGAATGATAAATATAATACAAATCATATGCTTGTCTTGAAGTTAGAAAACTTTTATTAAAAAGATGTTGAAACGTCGAAATGTTTTTTGTACAAAGAAGATAAAAGAGGGAGTGATACGAACTCAAAAAGTTTTTAGCAAGTCTCCTAGGAGTCAGGTTACCGTATTCTCGTAACAATTTTGCTTTCGAATTAAACCATGCTTCAATTAGGACTTTTAAGGGTTGTAACGTGGCCTGGTTCACGGTTTTAGAAAAAAGGATTTAAGGCTCAAAATTTTTGGTTCCCACCCATTCTCCATGATGTTCTCCAGTCCTAAATTCAGTTAATTTGACACGAGCATCATCTCTCAAAAGAGTTTATGATGGTTGAGGAACCACAACAATATCTTGGACACGACAATCACTTTTCCTTTGGTTTTTGGGTGTTCGATCACACGACTTTTCTTTTGATGAGGATTTTTATTGGATAATCCTTTTATGCCTTTCGGTCTTTTCAAATTTATTTTCGCTTTCCCTAACTTTTTCCTGGGTAATTTCTTTTGAATTTCAATTTGGGAGTCCAACGGGATGCCCTAACTTTTTCCTAAGCGACTTGTTTTCAAGATTCAACTTAGCGGGGCTTTTTGTTTCTTTTTTATTCATATTTTCCCTTTTGAACAAGTCATGTGACCCTAAGTGTTTGAACTTTTTGGAGGAAAGTGACTACCTCATTTCTTGGTCGGCGAGGGATAACCATTGTTGTATCGATTCGATCTCGACCTCAGGATTTTGTTGTTGTTTTTTTTTCACTGGGGAAATAACTATTGTTGTTTTGATATTTTCCCGATCTCATAATGCGAGGGATAAAATGTGATGATCCTTAAATAGGACATTTCTTCCGATATTTGAATGCTCGATCAAATTATCTGAACATCTACCCTGCCCTGGGTTAAAAAATAAGGATTTTTTTTCGAACAAAAAAGAAACTCCTACTTCGAAGGCTCAGAGGGGTTAACGAGGGTCTATCTCCCTTATATCTCCTGTGTTCGGGGATTGAAATAAGGCCTGTGCATCTCCGGCAAGGTTTTTACTCAAAAGCATACCATTTGAGTTTCCAGGTAAATTTTCGTCATCCTCCCTCCAGAGTCATTGCTTTATTAACAAGAGTTTAATATCAAAAACATAATAAAACAAATAAGAGTGATAACAAATGGATTAGTTCAAGACAAACACATTCAATGTATTGTGATTAAAATTCAAAAAGATGAACAAGTTTGCATACAAGAAAGTACTGAACAAAACAATTAAGATTGCAAATGAAAATGCAAATGAAATTTGGAATTTCCATGTTGAGGAGACTAGTCTTCGTATGGATTTATTGCTTCAAACGATCTTCAGAAACCATGAGGCTCACTTGGATAAGAGATTCCCCTCTGATATGGACACAAAAGTCCCTGAATTGATCCAAGCTTAGACTTTATCTTCGGATGACAAACCGTCTTCGACTGAATAGTCGAGTGTCCCAGAATATACTTACAGAAGATTCTATTAAAAGAGAAGGTGAATGATGTACCAAGCAAAGTTGCATATCCTGAATCACCAAGTATCTTCTACCACCCGGGAAAGGCGTAATCCATCTTCTCTTGCAATCTTCAACACCACAACCAGATACCCCAGAATGAGAGACATACCTAGCATTTACATCAGGAGAGAGATTAATCAACTGAATAGTCTCCAAAGCATGAAGCTTAATCAACTGAATTCCCAACAAACAAGGGAGTGTCTGGATGTAAGGCATTGAGATGTTATCAACATACTTCTCAGGCTTCTTCTATATTTTCTTAAAAGCTTTGAACCATGCACTCACTTGGGAAACAAACATTGACTGTTGAAGAGAAAATCAGGTGGCCCAAAGTTGTAGAGAGTGCGCCTAATTGAATAATTGGGTTCCCCGTCGTGGTAACCATATATGGCATTGAAAACAAGATTTGGAAAGAGATTTGTAGATGATACTGAAGTACGGAGCCTAACCCGCTGAAGCTCAAACAAGTGTGGAAGCAAATGAGAATGTAGCACTGAGCTGGGATCAAAATCATTCTCCAAGCTTTCTTTTGTTCTTGCTGATAAAACAAACCTCTTGAACTCCATTGGTAATTAGGAACCATCTGCTGATAATACATTCCAAGCACTCAAGATAGAAAACGAGATCCACAAGGCACTTCATGGTTTGAAAGAGATCCCAAAAGTTTGGGAGAAGAGAAAAACTCTTGTTGCAAAGTTCAGTGTAGGATTGTTGATACTATCATCAAGACTTCCATGACCTGACTCCATTGGGTCTTCAACTTATTATCTTCCTTTTCGAAGAGTTCCCAATTGTAGGCCATGGTTTGCATGTATACCATAAACAACCACGTCTGGATCTTCATCTCGACCAATACCCCATGAAGTCTTTCCATAACTGATCTCTAAACATGTGTGTGATACGGTGGGAAAAGTGACTTGGTTGTTTTGCGTTTGATCGCAATTGTGCGGATAGCAAGAGTCTCCACCGACTTTTCTTTTATCCAAAAGGAAAGGCAGAAAAGAACAAGAAATACCTTTAGAGATGTTTTCTTGAGTTCGAGGGGTAGATTATGAAAAGGGAAGGTATTAGCACCCTTTTCATCCGTAGTTATCTACAGGATCTTAGTTACTTGCTAGATCACTTGCTTTTGTTTGACAGTGTGCTTGTGGTGAAACTATTTTGAAAACGTCTTTGTAACGGTTCTCGTCTCTATGAGAACGCGTACAAAGTATTGTTTGGAAAGTAGTTCAAAGAAGTGTTCGTGTAGTGTGTTTTTGAAAGTGGTTTTGAAAATGTGTCTTTGTAATGGTTCTCGTTTCTATAAGAACGCGTATAAAGTGTTGTCTTTTTAAAAAATGTTTCAAACTGAACGGGTTGGTGTATAAAATGTTTTTGTTGTGAGCAAGCTAGCAATTAGGAGCGAATCTACCTACTCAAAAGGTCTTAGATGTTCTTTTCCTCCTTCTTTAGATGTTTCTATCTTACCATTGATTTGGTATGAAGCCTCATCATTTGATGTGAAGGGACGGGCGTGGGACGTTTTTACAGTCATAGAAGGCAACTTGTGAGACGCTTTAGCAATTTTTCGTAAGGGACTAGATCATTTTACCGAAGGCAACTTCGAGGGACTACGATCTTTTTTATTCAAGGGTCTTTGCTAAAGCGTCCCATATTTGAGGGACATAACTGTGTTTCCGAAGCAACAAGTGAGGTTACCCTAGAGGTGCGCGTGTGAAAAGTATCTTCGATTCAAGTTAATTTGTCTTTGATTAGGGTTATCTAGCGATTGTTTTTATCTTGCTATACACAATCTATCTTACTAGAAATTATATGAAAAACGGTAAACTTGTGGAAATTAAAATCCTATGCTATTACACCATTAGGGGGATGAGGATACAATGTGAAAATGGGGATAAAATAAGTGTCTAATTATTACAGCTGTTGTACCCCAAAATTTTCCCTCTCATTCTTCAAGACTTTTCTCACAAGATCTCTTTGACTCAAGACTGGATTAGGGTTTGATCAATTCAAGACATCTCATCATGCACTGATAACCCCACATTAGGGTTTGGGATTGCACAAATATTTTTTGACTATAAATGCTTCATATTAATTTCAAATATCATTATAGACCCCTAAGATTACTCATGTCAAGTTTCAAGCCTTGGATCACACTTTTGATCAGTCAATTGAACAACTGACCTAAAAATCAAATGTATTGGGAAAAAGTCAACCATGGCCAATTTACAGTCAAACTTCATAATTTTTTATTCACATCCTCATTTTAGACTCACATTTATCATTTGATCAAGTTTGGACCATAATTCCTCAAGAAATTTGATCAAATCATCAAACGAGCAAAATTGTCAAAATTAAGGTTTTGACTGAGAAAGGGCAATTTCTGATTTTTAACCTAGCAACTGACCAATTGATTTAAAAATGATTTCAAGGGTTCAATTGCATCATATTTACCTAATTACATGGTTCAAAACATTGCAATTCCATTGGATTGACAGATAAAATTTTGCAGTCAACTGATCAAAAGTCAACTGTATATTGAAAAGTCAAACTTTGTCTTTTTGGTCAAAATCAAATGCCAAGGATCACAATTCATAAAAACATGACAAAATGTGAAACTTGTTCATCAATAAATCTAAGATTGAAGATTTTGTTTTGAAATTTGAAATTTCTTAACTTAGAAATATTTCTAAGTATAGAAAATTTCTTATTTTTTCTCAACTTTAAGCCAAATTCTCACCATGATACAAGATGATTCAAATAAAGTTCCAAACATTAAAGTTGTAGATCTCCATGAAATCTACAACTTTGCATCACACATTTTTTCCTAAAGATGCTTGTATCTCAAGATATTATTTTGTGAATACATGCTCATGAATTAAAATTACTTAGTGAAAATTTGCCTTAATTAAGGCAGGTTTTTGACCTAACTTGATGGAAACTTTTCACCTAGTTACAAGTTGAATATTGGAAAGAAATTCAAAGATGAGATATAGAGCACATTGCAAGCTTTCCAAAATGTCCAATAACTCCTTGAGATCATTTTTGAGTAGGGAGAATCGAAGAGTTGAAGTTGGCAATTTCTCACTTTGATTTCAAGCCATTTCATGATGAACCCAAATTCAAATCCAAACCTAGGCTGCATAATCCTTGCTTTACAGGTGTCAAACTTGTTTCTCACTCCATAATTTAATGCTTACACAGTTGATAAAGCTTTAATCCAACCATGAGAGCCTTTGTCCAAGCTTTAATTCCATAAATGGCACAAAGTTGCCATTTCCATTTTAGAAAAGCACAAATTTTGCATTTATCAAATCCTTGAGCCTTGCACCTGTTCCTTCTTCACAGACAAGTCCTATAAACCAAAAGCAAAGTGCCTAAGACTTGTACCAACTCAGATCAAGCTTGTACAAGCATGTAGAGATTTGTCTCCTCACTTTTCTTAAAAGGCAAGCAATAGAGAAAAAAGTCTAGAACTGAGGAACCTCGTATGGATTTGATTTGAAACCTTTTCTATACTTATACACAAACATATTATAGCCTAGAACACAATTGCTAAAAGCCATAAACTCTTCCAAACTCTCTATCACTAAAAACCTGCATAAATTGCAGTTTTGCATCAAGCATAGCAATCCAAAAATCTACTCGTGCATTTCAAGTTCTAATCACCTAAACACTTAACCTACATCATATCAAAGTGTTCCAGACCATCATCCCTTCACTGTAACTCCTCCTTCTCCATATGTCATTTTTGAATTTCAAGCTTGTAGGTTGACTTGGATAGGGAGATTCAGACACTTTCAAGGCAAGGCAAGGATTGGAACATACTCAGGGAGGTCCAGGCAAGCTAAATGGATTTTTAGGCCTGCTCAAAACTCACTAAAACTCCATTCACGATCTCAGTTGAAAGAGGTAAGAACTCTAACTTCTATCTCTTCATACAGGCATCCTTTGGTCTCGATTTGTGAAGATAAAATGTAGATATCCTTGTGCTAAAACCAACCATGTTCATAGATTTCATTTATATTCATTGTGTATAATGAATTTTAGATTTCAAATTTCTGTAAAAATTAGGTTTGAAATTAGGTTTGATCTTTGACTGTTAGTTTACATGAGTTACATGGTTGAAATCGTGGGAAAGAGTAATACCATTTTCATGTTGGAAGTTTTCATTTTCATGGAGAAATGAGAAAGATACAGGGGATCCGGCTGGCTAGAGGAATAAGACGAAGTACAGGGAAAGGAAGCACTTTATGTTATCTATTTTTAGTTTCGTTTAAACTAACGAATGTACAGCCACCCCAGTGGCAAGGCAGCACGCTGAAATTACATAGGTCCTGGGTTCAAACCTTGGCGCTGCCTTTTGCATTTTCCATATTTTTTTCCAGCTTTGTTTTTGGTCACTTGTCAACGTGGGCTCAGCAATTGGGCCTCATATTTTTTTCTAACATATTACCTCTTGATTACTCAGGACACCCCTGGCCCAATTTATTTTCATTTATTTATTTTATTTTTGTTTACTTCATTAAATATTTTTCTTAAATATTATAAAATCATAAAAATATCAAAATATTAAATATTTCATTTTTTGTTTATTTCATCTTATTTCTTCATAAAAAATATTTTTATTTAGTTATATATTAATTATTTTCCTTAATAAACTTGTAAAATAAAATAGAATTAGGTTAATATTTATTTCTTTTTTCTCACTTGTAAATATTTATTCTAATGAACAAAAGGACTAAATATTCCAGAAAATATTATGTTATTATTTTTAAGACAAAAATACACAAAAATAATATTTAAAGAACTTGATTTTTCTTTTAAACTAGAATTAGGGTTAACCAATTTCTAAAAATAAATTCCTTTTCTTAAATTATTAGGTTTAGTTCAAAAAATCTTTTTCATATAAAAAAACAAAACAAAAATGTTTTTTCTTGCATATACATACCATTGCACATTTAATTTATATTGTATATTATTTATTCAAATATTCGTACAAATTCGATTTGGTTGTAATAGAATAAATTAGGTTTACATTATTGAAAATCCCCATTCATAATTTGTATACCCCCCTTCCATAAAATATTGTAATAGCATAGTAATATTTAAATTACGCAATTTATCGCTTTTACTTAACATGTTAGTAATTAGGGTTTGTATGGAAAGATAAAAACAATCAAATAGAAAACCCTAATCCAAGACAAAATCAAGCATGAAAATAACACACTTTCACACAAGCACCCTTAGGGTTGCTCCACTTGGTTGCCTTATACAAAAAATGGCCATATTACGCATGCGAAGTATCTTAGCAAAACAAACAAGTATAAGATCATAGTCCCTCGATGACGCTATTCAGAGTTGCCTTACAAAATGATCTTGGTCCCTCAAAAATGCTAAGATACTTGGCAACATTGCTAATCATGGCTATACGATGACCCCCACTCGTCCCGTTTACATCCAAGGATAGGGTTGCTTACCAAATCAATGGTAAGACAACAATATCAAAGGAAAAGAAAATGAACAAGAAAGAAATTTGAGTAGGTAGATTACTTCTAGTTACTTGCTCCATTTCAAAACAACTATCCTTGCTACTTTCAAAAACAAACACACACATTTCCAAACATCTTACAAACATTGAAAACATTTTCAAAAAGACAAACATCTTTGTATACATTCTTACGAACGAGAATTATTACAAAGATCGTCTAAACAATGGTCTCTTTTACAAAATACTTTTAAAACCACACAAAGCACTATTTTAAAACAAAAGCAAGTGATCTAGCAAGTAACTAAGAGCCCATGGAAAACCATGGATGAAAAGGGTGCTAATACCTTCCCTTTTCATAATCTACCCCCCGAACTCAAGAAACAATCTCAAAGGTCTTTCCTGTGCTTTTTCACCTTTCCTTTTGGATAAAAGAAAAGTCGGTGGCGACTCTTTCTAAACCAAAACATTTGCGATAAAACACAAAACAATCAAGTCAGTTCTCCCACCACCTCACACAACTGGCGACTCTGCTGGGGAAAATTATAAAAGTGGGGTTACCTTTGGGCAAGATCACATTTATTTGCTTACATTGTTTGACTTGTATACTTTACATTATGGTTCTTTGTTTGGGTTTGAAATCCTCTACCCGGATTTGGGATACATTATAGGTAAATAGCAATACGTTGTGGAAACTGTGCAGGGTATACCGACATGGTCTAAGCAATAGCTATGTTAGTGCGACATATTTGTGGGTACCGGTAGCCTTTGAGTCAACAAAAGAGAATACAGGGCCGATGAGTGATGTCATGAAGCACTAATGAACTTCTAGAACCCTTTACCTGACCAACTTGGCCTTTAGGATGTAGTGAGATGACCGGCTTTGGTGCAGTCCGAAGTTGGTAGATACTCGATACTACACTCATTGAGGTTTTGTTTCTTGGGATATTTCGGTCACCATTAAGGAGGCTTGAGCTGAAACAATGACCAAGGAAACAATCTCGTGATATTGAGCTCCTTAGAACCCGGTTACTATTACTAGGACAGGTTTAAGCCAACTAAACTTCAAGAGGGTGCTTACCTATAAAACCCCATGCAAGCCTAAACTAAGAACTTGTTTGCTTTGCTTGTATATGCATACGTGTACATACCATCATGGACATTATGAACATCACATACATCCACTAACCATTTCAAGGATTTTTTGAGATTCATCTTTATTCTTGTTTTGTAGGATATGGATTCACTTCGCAGGAAAACTATCCAAGTCAACCTTGTAAGAATTCCTCCACAACTTAAGGAGCTAGCTTCAAGGATCCATGAGAACTCTCCATTTACCGAGAGACATGGTCGTATAATCAACTTGGTCACCTCCAACACTGATGAGGATATGATGAAGGTGCTCTTTCAGTTCTTTGATCCTTTGCACCATTTCTTCACATTTCTCAACTATCAGCTTGTGCCTACTTTGGAAGAATTCTCTCAACTCTTGAGGATTCCCATTCTCAATCAACTACCTTTCAACAGTACAGAAAGAGACCCAAAGCCAGAATAGATTGCTCAAGCTCTACAATTGCACTCATCTGATGTCACAACTCATTGGGAAACTAGGAGTGGTGTCAAAGGCTTCTTAGAAAAGTTCCTGTTTAAGAAATCCCAAAGCTGTTGGAATTCCTTAACTTGCAAGACTTTGAGGAAATTGTGGCTCTTCTTATCTATGGGATGGTCTTGTTTCCCAATCCTGACCAACTCATAGATGTGAGCACCGTCAAAATCTTCATGTCACGCAATCTGGTGCCTACATTGCTAGGGGATATCCTACACTCTTTTCACACTCGCACAATGAGGAAAAGAGGTGTCCTTATGTGTTGCACTCCTCTCCTGGAAAGATGGTTTATTTCTCATCTTCCCCAATCAGTCTTAAATAATGAGCAAGGTTCAAGGTGGTCACAAAGGTTAATGACGCTCAAACATTCAGACATTCATTGGTGCTCCCGATCCAAAGAGAATGTTATCATTGTTGACCGTTGTGGGGAATTCCCTAATGTCCCTCTACTTTGCATTAGGGGAGGAATCACCTGCAACCCATGCTTAGATTTAAGACAGTTTGGTTATGCCCAAAGGGATGGCCCGCACGGGATGTTGATTCAAGGTTTGGTATTCGACTACGACAACAACGATCAAGGACTTCGCCAAAGATTCATCTGAGCTTGGAGGATGCTAAACAAGGTGGATAGCAAGACTTTGGGGCACAAGAATTCCATCCCTCTTGAGCCTTACCTCAAATAGGTACGAACCCATGCTCAAAGTCTTATGATGCCTTATCCTTCCATCCTTCCGGTGATCATTGAGCCTGTTAAGGACGGAGATGTTCCATACACTATCCTACATCCTGACATGCCCATATCTCTTGAAGACCTTCAAAGGGATTGGATACAACTCAAAGGAGAGCGAGATACTTTCGAAGCCCAATTCTACGCAAGCGAGAAGAAGGTTTTGGAACTCACTAGGCTACTTCGTGAGGAGCAGACTCTAAATGCCTACATTGCACCAAAGAGGATGCACACTACTTTTTTATCTTAGAGTTTTGTATTATTTTGTCCAAGGGGCATTGATGTACTCAAACTTTATCTTATTAATATAACGTGTGTTTTCTTTTTTTTTTAAAACGAACTTGAATCTTTGAAATCCTTGAAAACATTGCATATGCATATATCATTCATCATAACATAAACAAGTCTTTTGCAATAAGTTTCCTCATCTCTCTACTGTTTATTTCAGTAAGATGGATCTCAAACAAACAGTCAAAGATCTCCAAGCTCAAAACATGCAGTTTCAACAGTGCTCATGACCCTAGCCAAGGGGCAAGAAGAATTGAAGACTCTGCTAGCTGAAGAGAAGAAAAAGAAAACAAAGAAGGTAAATGGAGTCTTGAACACGGGGAGAAGATTTCATGAGCAGACGAGGAGGACTTTGAATTTTGCAACAACATCTGGTGAAGGAGAGGGTAAAGGAAAGGAAATAGCGGTCCCGTCAGAATCTGAAGAGGAGGAAGAAGAGGAAGACTACTCTGAGGAACAATATCCTCCAGCTGGTGACAAGTACAGACATCTCGCAGAGCGTTTGAGCGTAATGGAAATATAAAAGGTGCCAGACTTGGATTTTGAGGATTTGGGACTAGTGTCGGGGATTGTGATTCCTCCGAAATTCGAAGTGCCCTTGTTTGCAAAATATGATGGAGTGTCATGCCCTAAGATGCATCTCCGATCGTATGAGAAAGATCCAACCACACTCTGCTGATAAAGACTTGTGGGTGCATTTTTTCCAAGATTGTCGGTCTGGAACACAACTCGACTGGTTTTACCAACTAGAAAGAGCCAACATCCATAATTGGGAAGATCTTGCTGAAGATTTTTACAAGAAATATCAATATAATACGGATTTGGCGCCTACCCGTACTCAGCTTCAGAGTATGGCTATGGATTCCAATGAGGGTTTCAAGGATTACGTGCAGAAATGGAGAGATCTGGCCGGAAGAGTTCAACCCCCTCTGTCTGAAAGGGAATTGGTGGACATGTTCTTAGGCAATTTATCGGGCCCTTTCTTCAACCATTTAATTGTAAGCTCATTTGCAGGATTTACTGAACTAATATTAACCAGAGAGAGGGTGGAAGATGGCATAAAAAGTGGAAATATTCAGAAGGATTCATCTTCTTCTACAGTTGTGAGGAAGCCTTTTATTGGGAAGGAAGAGGTGGCTTCTGTATATCGGCAAAGAAACCAAGGGAGAGCCGAACGCCGACGAATGGTAGTGGCTGTTATGATTCCAAAGCCTACGTCTGATCAACCAAGAAGTAATCAACCAAGGGTGGAAAGGCCAGTCAGGAAATTCGCCAGAATCAATATGACTCTGTCTCAAGTATTACCGCATCTTCTGAAATCCAATTTGGCAACCTTGAAAGAAGCTCCAAAAAACCCCAATACAACGTCCCCTCATTATCACCCCAATGGCCGTTGCGCATATCACTCAGAAAGTTCTGGTCACGATACTAATAACTGTTGGGCCCTGAAGAACAAAATACAAGACCTCATTGAAGCAAAAGAAATTGAGTTTGATGCGCCCGAGAAACCAAATGTTATTTCTGCTCCTATGCCCAGACATGGTCACAACACCAATGCTATTGGAGAAGATTTGTTTTTTACCACAGTTGACGAACTCGTGACTTCACTTCAAACCATTAAGATAAACTTGTTGAAAGCCAGTGTGTTCCCGGGCTGTAATGAAGACTGCCACCTCTGCTTATCCTCACTAACTAATTGCCTTTTATTGAAAACAGACATTCAATGCTTGATGGACAACAAAGAGATTCTATTTAAAAGTACTCCTGTTTCACCTGTTCCTGTTGAAAATGTTTCAATCATTACCATCTCCGCCATTTCTTCCAGGGTCCCCAAAATACCAGTTAGAATTACATCGGTTCCGAAAACTACTCCTCTAATAATCACAAGGCCTGGGCCAGTCCCATATGAATCAGACAAAAATGTGCCGTGGAGTTACGGTGGAGACATTTACTACCATGGCATCAAACAAGATGGGCCAACTGCCAAAGAGATAAACTCCGAAGAAGAATATCCCACTGGGTCTTCAACTTATTATCTTCCTTTTTGAAGAGTTCCCAATCACGGGCCAAGGTTTGCATGTATACCATAAATAACCACATCTGGATCTTCATATCGACCAATACCCCATGAAGTCATTCCATAACTGATCTCTAAACATGTGTGTGATACGGTGGGCGAACTGACTTGGTTGTTTTGCGTTTGATCGCAATTGTGCGGATAGCAAGAGTCGCCACCGAATTTTCTTTTATCCAAAAGGAAAGGCTGAAAAGAACAGGAAAGACCTTTAGAGATGTTTTCTTGAGTTCGGGGGGTAGATTATAAAAAGGGAAGGTATTAGCACCATTTTCATCCGTAGTTATCTAAGGGCTCTTAGTTGCTTTCTAGATCACTTGCTTTTGTTTGACAGTGTAATTGTGGTGAAACTATTTTGAAAACGTCTTTGTAACAGTTCTCGTCTCTATGAGAACGTGTACAAAGTATTATTTGGAAAGTAGTTCAAAGAAGTGTTCGTGTAGTGTGTTTTTGAAAGTGGTTTTGAAAAGGTGTCTTTGTAATGGTTCTCGTTTCTATAAGAACGTGTACAAAGTGTTGTCTTTTTAAAAAATGTTTCTAAATGAAAGTGTTGGTGTATAAAATGTTTTTGTTGTGAGCAAGCGAGCAATTAGGAGCGAATCCACCTACTAAAAAGGTCTTAGATGTTCTTTTCCTCCTCCTTTAGATGTTTCTATCTTACCATTGATTTGATATGAAGCCTCATCATTTGATGTGAAGGGACGGGTGTGGGACGTTTGTACAGTCATAGAAGGTAACTTGTGAGATGCTTTAGAAATTTTTCATAAGGGACTAGATCGTTTTACCGAAGGCAACATCAAGGGACTACGATCTTTTTTATCGAAGGGTCTTTGCTAAAGCGTCCCATATTTGAGGGACATAACTGTGTTTCCGAAGCAACAAGTGAGGTTACCCTAGAGGTGCGCGTGTGAAAAGTGTGTTCGATTCAAGTTAATTTGTCTTTGATTATGGTTATCTAGCGATTGTTTTTATCTTGCCATACACCATCTATCTTACTAGAAATTATATGAAAAACAGTAAACTTTTGGAAATTAAAATCCTACGCTATTACACCATTAAGGGGATGGGGATACAATTTGAAAATGGGGTTGAAATAAGTGTCTAATTATTACAGCTGTTGTACCCCAAAATTTTCCCTCTCATTCATCAAGACTTTTCTCACAAGATCTCTTTGACTCAAGACTGGATTAGGGTTTGATCAACTCAAGACATCTCATCATGCACTGATAACCCCAAATTAGGGTTTGGTATTGCACAAATATTTTTGGACTATCAATGCTTCATATGACTTTCAAGTATCATATAGACCCCTAAGATTACTCATGTCAAGTTTCAAGCCTTGGATCACACTTTTGATCAGTCAATTGAATAATTGACCTAAAAATCAGATGTATTGGGAAAAAGTCAACCATGGCCAATTTACAGCCAAACTTCATAATTTTTTATCCACATCAACATTTTAGACTCACATGTATCATTTGATTAAGGTTGGACCATAATTCCTCAAGAAATTTGATCAAATCATCAAAAGGGCAAAATAGTCAAAATTAGGGTTTTGACTGAGAAAAGGGCAATTTTTGATTTTTGACCTAGCAAATGACCAATTGATTTGAAGCATGATTTCAAGGGTTCAATTGCATCATCTTGAACTAATGACATGGTTCAAAACATTGCAATTCCATTGGATTGATAGATAAAATTTTGCAGTCAACTGATCAAAAGTCAATTGTATACTGAAAAGTCAAACTTTGACTTTTTGGTCAAAATCAAATGTCAAGGATCACAATTCATCAAAACATGAAAAAATGTGAAACTTGTTCATCAAGAAATCAAAGATTGAAGATTTTGTTTTGAAATTTGAAATTTCTTAACTTAAAATTTTTTCTAAGTATAGAAAATTTCTTATTTTTTCTCAACTTTAAGCCAAATTCTCACCATGATACAAGATAATTCAAAGAAAGTTCCCAACATTAAAGTTGTAGATCTCCATGAAATATACAAATTTACCTCACACTTTTTTTCCTAAAGATGCTTGTATCTCAAGATATAATTTTGTGAATACATGCTCATGAATTAAAATAACTTAGTGAAAATTTGCCCTAATTTAGGCAGGTTTTTTACCTAACTTCATGGCAACTTTTCATCTAGTTCCAAGTGGAATATTGGAAAGAAATTCAAAGATGAGATATAGAGCACATTGAAAGCTTTGCAAAATGTCCAAGAACTCCTTGAGATCATTTTTGAGTAGGGAGAATCGAAGAGTTAAAGTTGGCAATTTCTCACTTTGATTTCAAGCAATTTCATGATGAACCAAAATTCAAATCGAAACCTAGGCTGCATAATCCTTGCTTTAGAGCCTTTGTCCAAGATTTAATTCCATAAATGGCACAAAGTTGCCATTTCCATTTTAGAAAAGCACAAAATTTTCATTTATCAACTCCTTGAGCCTTGCACTTGTTCCTTCTGCACAGATAAGTCCTATAAACCAAAAGCAAAGTGCCTAAGACTTGTACCAACTCAGATCAAGCTTGTACAAGCATGTAGAGAATTGTCTCCTAAATTTTCTTAAAAGGCAAGCAATAGAGCAAAAAGTCTAGAACTAAGGAACCTCGTATGGATTTGATTTGAAACATTTTCTATACTTATACACAAACATATTATAGCCTAGAACACGATTGCTAAAGGCCATAAACTCTTCCAAACTCTCTATCACTAAAAACCTGCCATAAATTGCAGTTTTGCATCAAGCATAGCAATCCAAAAATCTACTCGTGCGTTTCAAGTTCTAATCACCTAAACACTTAACCTACATCATATCAAAGTGTTCCAGACCATCATCCCTTCACTGTAACTCCTCCTTCTCCATCTGCCATTTTTGAATTTCAAGCTTGCAGGTTGACTTGGATAGGGAGATTCAGACACTTTCAAGGAAAGGAAAGGATTGGAACATACTCAGGGAGGTCCAGGCAAGCTAAGTGAATTTTCAGGCCTTCTCAAAACTCACTCAAACTCCATTCACGATCTCTGCTGAAAGAGGTAAGAACTCTAACTTCTATCTCTTCATACATGCATCCTTTGGTCTCGATTTGTGAAGATAAAATGTAGATATACTTGTGCTAAAACCAACCATGTTCATAGATTTCATTTATATTCATTGTGTATAGAGAATTTTAGATTTCAAATTTCTTTAAAAATTAGGTTTGAAATTAGGGCCATTGAAATTAGCTTTAATCTTTGACTGTTAGTTTACATGAGTTACATGGTTGAAATCGTGGGAAAGAGTACTACCATTTTCATGTTAGAAGTTTTCATTTTCATGGAGAAATGAGAGAGATACAGGGGATCCGGCTGGCTAGAGGAAGAAGACGAAGTACAGGGAAAGGAAGCACTTTATGTTATCTATTTTTAGTTTCATTTAAACTAACGGATGTACAGCCACCCCAGTGGAAAGGCAGCGCACTGAAATTACATAGCTCTCTGGTTCGATCATTGGCGCTGCCTTTGGCATTTTCCATATTTTTTTCCAGCTTTGTTTTTGGTCACTTGGCAACGTGGGCTCAGCAACTGGGCCTCATATTTTTTTCTAACATATTACCTCTTGATTACTCAGGACACCCCTGGCCCAATTTATTTTCATTTATTTATTTTATTTTTGTTTACTTAATTAAATATTTTTCTTAAATATTATAAAATCATAAAAAATATCAAAATGTTAAATATTTCATTTTTTGTTTATTTCATCTTATTTCTTCATAACAAATATTTTTATTTAGTTATATAATAATTATTTTCCTTAATAAACTTGTAAAATAAAATAGAATTAGGTTAATATTTATTTCTTTTTTCTAACTTGTAAATATTTATTCTAATGAACAAAAGGACTAAATATTCCATAAAATATTATCTTATTATTTTTAAGACAAAAATACACAAAACTAATATTTAAAGAACTTGATTTTTCTTTTAAACTAGAATTAGGGTTAACCAATTTCTAAAAATAAATTCCTTTTCTTAAATTATTAGGTTCAGTTCAAAAAATCTTTTTCATATAAAAAAACAAAACAAAAATGTTTTTTCTTGCACATACATACCATTGCACATTTAATTTATATTGTATATTATTTACTCAAATATTCGTACAAATTCGATTTGGTTGTAATAGATTAAATTAGGTTTACATTATTGCAAATCCCCATTCATAATTTGTATACTCCCCTCCCATAAAATATTGTAATAGCGTAGTAATCTTTAAATTACGCAATTTATCACTTTTACTTAACATGTTAGTAATTAGGGTTTGTATGTTAAGATAAAAACAATTAAATAGAAAACCCTAATCCAAGACAAAATTAAGCATGAAAATAACACACTTGCACACAAGCACCCTTAGGGTTTCTCCACTTGGTTGCCTTATACAAAAAATGGCCATATTACGCATGCGAAGTATCTTAGCAAAACAAACAAGTATAAGATCATAGTCCCTCGATGACGCTATTTAGAGTTGCCTTACAAAATGATCTTGGTCCCTCAAAAATGCTAAGATACTTTGCAACATTGCTAATCATGGCTATACGATGGCCCACGCCCGTCCCGTTTACATCCAAGGATAGGGTTGCTTACCAAATCAATGGTAAGACAACAATATCAAAGGAAAAGAAAATGAACAAGAAAGAAATTTGAGTAGGTAGATTACTTCTAGTTACTTGCTCCATTTCAAAACAACTATCCTTGCTACTTTCAAAAACAAACACACACATTTCCAAACATCTTACAAACATTGAAAACATTTTCAAAAACACAAACATCTTTGTATACATTTTTTAGAACGAGAATCATTACAAAGATCGTCTAAACAATGGTCTCTTTTACAAAATACTTTCAAAACTACACAAAGCATAATTTTAAAACAAAAGCAAGTGATCTAGCAAGTAACTAAGAGCCCATGGAAAACCATGGATGAAAAGGGTGCTAATACCTTCCCTTTTCATAATCTATCCCCCGAACTCAAGAAACAATCTCAAAGGTCTTTCCTGTGCTTTTTCACCTTTCCTTTTAGATAAAAGAAAAGTCAGTGGCGACTCTTGCTAAACCGCAACATTTGCGATAAAATGCAAAACAATCAAGTCAGTTCTCCCACCACATCACAGAACTGGCGACTCTGCTGGGGAAAATTATAAAAGTGGGGCTAGATCACATTTATTTGCTTACATTGTTTAACTTGTATGCTTTACAATATGGTTCTTTGTTTGGGTCTGAAATCCTCTACCCAAATTTAGGATACATTATAGGTAAATAGCAATACGTTGTGGAAACTGTGCGGGGTATACCGACATGGTCTAAGCAATAGCTATGTTAGTGAGACATATTTGTGGGTACCGGTAGCCTTTGAGTCAATCAAAGAGAATACGGGGCCGCTGAGTGATGCCATGAAGCACTAATGAACTTCTAGAACCCTTTACTTGACCAACTTGGCCTTTAGGATGTAGTGAGATGACCGACTTTGGTGCAGTCCGAAGTTGGTAGATACTCGATACTACACTCATTGAGGTTTTGTTTCTTGGGATATTTTGGTCGCCATTAAAGAGGCTTGAGCTGAAACAATGACCAAGGAAACAATCCCGTGATATTGAGCTCCTTAGGACCCGGTTACTATTACTAGGACAAGTTTAAGCCAACTAAATTTCAAGAGGGTACTTACCTATAAAACCCCATGCAAGCCTAAACTAAGAACTTGTTTGCTTTGCTTGTATATGCATATGTTTACATGCCATCATGGACATCATGAACATCACATACATCCACTAACCATTTCAAGGATTTTTTGAGATTCATCTTTGTTCTTGTTTTGTAGGATATGGATTCACTTCGCAGGAAAACTATCCAAGTCAACCTTGTAAGAATTCCTCTACAACTTAAGGAGATAGCTTCAAGGATCCCTGAGAACTCTCCATTCACCAAGAGACATGGTCATCTACTCAACTTGGTCACCTCCAACACTGATGAGGATATGATGAAGGTGCTCTTTCAATTCTTTGATTCTTTGCACCATTGCTTCACATTTCTCGAATATCAGCTTGTGCCTACTTTGGAAGAATTCTCTCAACTCTAGAGGATTACCATTCTCTATCAACTACCTTTAAATAGTACGGAAAGAGACCCAAAGCCAGAAGAGATTGCTCAAGATCTACACTTGCACTCATCTGATGTCACAACTCATTGGGAAACTAGGAGTGGTGTCAAAGGCTTCTTAGCAAAGTTCCTGTTTGAGAAAGCCCAACGCTATTTGAATTCCTTGACTTGCAAGCCTTTGAGGAAATTTTGGATCTTCTTATCTATGGGATGGTCTTGTTTCCCAATCCTGACCAACTCATAGATGTGAGCGCCGTCAAAATCTTTATGTCACGTAATCCGGTGCCTACACTGCTAGGGGATATCCTACACTCTTTTGACACTCGCACAATGAGGAAAAGAGGTGTCCTTATGTGTTGCACTCCTCTCCTGGCAAGATGGTTTATATCTCATCTTCCCCAATCAGTCTTAAAGAATGAGCAAGGTTGAAGGTGGTCACAAAGGTTAATGACGCTCAAACATTCAGACATTCATTGGTGCTCCCGATCCAAAGAGAATGTTATCATTGTTGACCGTTGTGGGGAATTCCCTAATGTCCCTCTACTTGGAATTAGGGGAGGCATCACCTACAACCCATGCTTAGATTTAAGACAGTTTGGTTATGCCCGAAGGGATGGCCCGCATGAGATGTTGATTCAAGGTTTGGTATTCGACTACGACAACAATGATCAAGGTCTTCGCCAGAGATTCATCCGATCTTGGAGGATTCTAAACAAGGTGGATAGCAAGACTTTGGGTCACAAGAATTCCATCCCTCTTGAGCCTTACCTCAAATGGGTACGAACCCGTGCTCAAAGTCTTATGATGCCTTATCCTTCCATCCTTCCAGTGATCATCGAGCTTGTTAAGGAGGGAGATGTTCCATACACTATCCTACATCCTGACACTCCCACATCTCTTGAAGAACTACAAAGGGATTGGATACAACTCAAAGGAGAGCGAGATACTTTCGAAGGCCAATTCTACGCAAGTGAGAAGAAGGTTTTGGAACTCACTAGGCTACTTCATGAGGAGCAGACTCTAAATGCCTACAGTGCACCAAAGAGGATGCGCACTACTTTTTTATCTTAGAGTTTTGTATTATTTTTTCCTAGGGGAATTGATGTACTCAAACTTTATCTTATTAATATAACGTGTGTTTTCTTTTTGTCTAAAACTAACTTGAATCTTTGAAATCCTTGAAAACATTGCATATGCACATATCATTCATCATAACATAAACAGGTCTTTTGCAACAAGTTTTCTCATCTCTCTACTGTTTATTTCTGTAAGATGGATTTCGAACAAACAGTCAAAGATCTCCAAGCTCAAAATACGCAGTTTCAACAGTTGCTCATGACCCTAGCCAAGGGGCAAGAAGAATTGAAGACTCTGCTAGCTGAAGAGAAGAAATAGAAAACAAAGAAGGTAAATGGAGTTTTGAACACGGGGAGAAGATTTCATGAGCAGACGAGGAGGACTTTGAATTTTGCAACAATATTCGGTGAAGGAGAGGGTAAAGGAAAGGAAATAGCGGTCCCGTCAGAATCTGAATAGGAGGAAGAAGAGGAAGACTACTCTGAGGAACAGTATCCTCCAGCTGATGACAAGTACAGACATCTCGCAGAGTGTTTGAGCGCAATGGAAATACAAAAGGTGCCAGGCTTGGATTTTGAGGATTTAGGACTAGTGTCGGGGATTGTGATTCCTCCGAAATTCAAAGTGCCCTTGTTTGCAAAATACGATGGAGTGTCAGGCCCTAAGATGCATCTCCGATCATATGTGAGAAAGATCCAATCATATTCTGCTGATAAAGACTTGTGGGTGCATTTTTTCCAAGATTGTCGGTCTGGAACACAACTCGACTGGTTTTACCAACTAGAAAGAGCCAACGCCCATAATTGGGAAGATCTTGCCGAAGATTTTTACAAGAAATATCAATATAATGCTGATTTGGCGCCTACCCGTACTCAACTTCAGAGTATGGCTATGGATTCCAATGAGGGTTTCAATGATTACACGCAGAAATGGAGAGATCTGGCCGGAAGATTTCAACCCCCTCTGTCTGAAATGGAATTGGTGTACATGTTCTTAGGAACTTTATCAGGCCCTTTCTTCAACCATTTAATTGTAAGCTCATCTACATGATTTACTGAACTAATATTAACCGGAGAGAGGGTGGAAGCTGGCATAAAAAGTGGAAAGATTCAGAAGGATTCATCTTCTTCTACAGTTGTGAGGAAGCCTTTTATTAGGAAGGAAGAGGTAGCTTCTGTATATCCGTAAAGAAACCAAGGGAGAGCCGAACGCCGACCAATTGTATAGGCTGTTATGATTCCAAAGCCTACGTCTGATCAACCAAGAAGTAATCAACCAAGGGTGGAAAGGCCAGTCAGGAAATTCACCAGAATCAATATGACTCTGTCTAAAGTATTACTGCATCTTCTGAAATCCAATTTGGCAACCTTCAAAGAAGATCCAAAAAACCCCAACACAGTGTCCCCTCATTATCACCCCAATGCATGTTGCGTATATCACTCTGAAAGTCCTGGTCACGATACTAATAACTGTTGGACCTTGAAGAACAAAATACAAGACCTCATTGAAGCAAAAGAAATTGAGTTTGATGCGCCCGAGAAACCAAATGTTATTTCTGCTCCTATGCCCAGACATGGTCACAACACCGATTATATTGAAGAAGATTTGTTTGTTATCACAGTTGACGAACTCGTGACTTCACTTCCAACCATTAAGATAAACTTGTTGAAAGTCGCTGTGTTCCCAGGCTGTAATGAAGACTTCCACCTCTACGTATCCTCACCAACTGATTGCCTTTTGTTGAAAACAGGAATTCAACGCTTGATGGACAACAAACAGAATCTGTTTAAAAGTACTCCTGTTTCACATGTTCCTGTTGAAAATGTTTCAATCATTACCATCTCCGCCAATTCTTCCAGGGTTCCCAAAATACCTGTTAGAATTACATCGGTTCCGAAAACTACTCCTCTAATAATCACAAGGCCTGGTGTGATACGGTGGCCAGAACCGGGACGTGGTTTCCCTTTTAAGGAATTTGCTGGTTTGCATTTTGCGTTTGTATTCGCAAAATGTCACGGTAAGCAAGAGTCGCCACCGACTTTTATTTTATCCAACAAGGAAAGGAAAAAAGCACAAAAAAATTCCTTTTTCGAGATGTTTATGAGTACGGGGGGTAGATTATAGAAAGGGAAGGTATTAACACCCTTTCTATCCGTAGTTATCTACGGGCTCTTAGGTACTTGCTCATCATTTTCAATTTTTTTTCTCTATGATTGTGTGATTTGAAAAGCTTTTTTTTTTTACTTCGATTTAACTCTTGCTTCTGTCTTCAAGAGTTTAATGAAGTGTTTTTGAAAACTTTGTTTGTAAAGGAGTGTAAGTGTGAAAATTTTTGTTTGGATTAAGCAAGTACTTAAGAGCTAATCTACCTACTCGAAAAAAGAATCGTTCTATGCTTGTTTCCTTTAGACAACATTATCTTACTATTAGTGAGTAGGTAGCATCATCGTTGGAGTTTTGAGGGTCAATTCGAAAAGGACGTATGGTCACTAAAGCAATGTTAGGACGTCTTAGTAGTAACCCTAATGTCTTAGATCAATTATTCGAAGCAACAATTCCGAGGCAACCATTCCGAGGCAACTTTTCCGAATCGGGACTTTGATCTTTATTTAGACAAAAGGACGACCACTAAAGCATCCTATACTCAATGACCGTTTATCGAAGGCAACCAAGTGGGAGTGTACCCTAGGAGTGCGCATGTGCGAGTGATTCAATTTCATATTATTTATCTTTGTACATTTAGGGTGATCTAACTGTTTTAAAATTAATCATACATTCTTGTCATGCATCTTAATATCATACATCTAATAGTTAATTATTTGCGAAATTTAAAGTGCGGAAATTAAACTACGCTATTACAAGGCTTCAGGTATTTACATAGCAAAAAACAAACCCTTTGAAAATAAAGCGATAAATGGAAATAAACGTCCTAATTAAACTATTACAAACTGTAGGCAGTTACATCAATATAGATAAAAATAATAATAAAGCGCGCGATGAAAATTAGATCGACGAGAAATTAGGGTTTTGACCCTTCTAACCTAATTAAAAGAAAAATTGTTTTTGTTGTTTTTAATAAAAGAATTAAGTTTTCTAAATTAAGTACAAAAATTAATTAGTTAATTAAATTAATTAATAAAAATAATGACATGGCCTATTTTTTATGTTTTTGATTATTTTAGGAAAAATAAAATATAATTAAATTAGAAAAAAAACCTATTTGTTCTAATTAATTTTAATTATTTGCAAAGAGAATTAAAATTGTCTAAAATTAATAACCTAATTAAATAAATTAATTTTTAATAAAAATAAAATCTAGACCCAATTTATGAAAAGTATATTTTTTGTGATTTTTTGATAAATATTAAAATAATTGATTGGTTAGTAAATAAATAAATAAAATTAAATGAAATAAATATAAAAGAATTAAAGAAAAGAAAATTGGGCCTGTAATATGGGGCGTGTGAGAAGCATTTTCTGGGCCCAACATTCTGAAGCCCAGGTTGACTTGTGAGATCCTATGCTACCCGTTTGACTTGGCTTTTGGTGTTCCCTCCTGGATGGCCATCAGATTTGGCCATCTGGCCACTTGGCAGACTGGATCTTGAGGTCACATGATAGACCATTGGCTTGTGTATACACTGAATCCTGAAAAGGCAAAATACATGAAATATTTGGGGGACCTGGGATTCGAACCCAGGTCCAGAAGCAATTTCCACGCCCTCACTACCACTGCACCACTTATTCTTATTTGTATATACAATCAATAACAATTATTATATGATAAACAAAAGAAATAATAGAATATTCGTGCTGAAATTCAAATGGCCAAATCAGATGAAGCCACGTCTTCATCTCCCTCCTTGCACCGTTGGTAAAAGTGAAACACTTTTTACCTACGAACGTTTGTCTGTCACTACAGCCCTATGTATTCTCAAAATCAGTTATGAGAAAAATAAATAAAAACTAGGGCCACCAATAAATTCGTCTGGACCTCTTGAATACAGTGGTGGCCCTTTCATGGTCTAATTTAGCCTGTAAAAGAAAACCCCAAATCGAAACAAGCAACCCTAGCAATGGTGAATTCTTGCACAGGACATATAAATGAAATTAAACGATGCATAAAGCTTGCAAATGTTCCATAGATCAAGAATATGTGGTTAATTCATGCTAACAATGCCTAAATCGTGCTAACCGAATTCAAAAACTCATGGATATCGTGATGGACTTACAGCGCTTTTGGGTACTGGAAAGGCTTTGTTCTTGATGGCTTTAGCTTTCTGACACTCCTAGGAAGTGATTGAGATAGATAGGATGCCTTGAGGATGCTTGGAAATAGGAATTCGATCTTGCACTTTTTCTTGGTTTTTTCAAGTTTTATTCTCCTTGCTGCGCCTGCTTCTCACCTTTTTTTTGGTCTGCATCACCTCTATATGTATTGAGGAGTGAATTAGGTTTGAAACCTGGCCTCAATCTTCCTCCATCAATGTCTTTATTCTTGATTTGATACCCTTTGAATATCTTTTCAAAAAAGGCTTAATTTAATCTTTTTGTGCACACCAAGCCTTTACACGAGTTTGATTTGATTTCTTCATAAAGACTTGCTATATTTGATTCAATCACGTGCCAATCTATTTCCATACGCTACTTCCAGCCTGTTATGAGTTGTTTGGGCCTCCCACATGATAAAAATCGAAAGATGACCTGCTCTTGCAGGTCCACTTCCCTTCGAATTTGCTTTCTTTGATGGCTTCAAAGTCCAATTAGAATTACTCCAGCTTCGATTGCATAGCTTCTTCGATTGCCTCCCTCTTCTTCGATCTCCTGTCCTTTTGAAGAAAATTCCCTATTAGGAAACTTCGACCAGCTCTTGTCCTTGTGATGAGTCTAAATTCTTATTCGAAGTATTCAGAACTTCCTTCATCAGAGCATCTTAGATTAAGGCAAACTCTATACTGAAATTCCACTTCGAAGGTCATTTCATTCAGATGTTCCGATTGAGGGAAACTTTGAAGTTCCAGTCGAAGGACCTTTTAGAATTCTAATCAAAGGGCCTTTGTCCATACCAATCGAAGGACCTTTATTAAAATGCCAATCGAAGGCCCCTGCCATAATGCCAATCGAAAGATACTTGTTAAACTGCCCATCGAAGGACACTGTTACAATGCCAGTCGAAAGGTACTTTGGAGATGCCAGTCGAAATTCATTTTGGAGATTCCAATCGAAAGGCATTTTGGAGATGCCAATCGAAAGGTACTTAATCATCAATTGAAAAATTTCCTTGTCTTTAGGCAAAGGTTTATAACCACCTATGCAAGAGGAGAATCTTGGAAAAACATGAGGGTAAATTTTTGGGTACAACAGCTGCCCCTGTTCAATATTCTTAAACCTGAGGATGTAGACTGGCTTTCGTGCCTTTCGTGATCTGAAGTTGGAAGATGACTGAACACTAGAGTGCCCAGAAATTTGCACTCGCATGAAGTGGTAATTGTCTTGTGATGTCAGGAATGGGTTTAATGATGCCGTTTGGAGACTGATGACGGGAGATGGGCTTAGAGATGCCATCCGAAGGAGTGTTGATCACATAAGGGATTCCTTAGCAAGAGCTTGTATACCTGCCATTGAGGAAGATTCCGCCGGGGAAGGCTGATCTATGTTGAGAGAAGTAGAATTTTAGGAGCTTCGGTCGTCCGTATTCTACTGAAGAAACATCCCTGTTGAATTTTAGGAACTTTGGTCGTCCGTATTCTACTTTGGAAACATCTCTGTTGAATTTTAGGAACTTCGGTCGTCTGTATTCTACTGAGGAAACATCTCTGTTGAATTTTAGGAGCTTCGGTCGTCCGTATTCTACTGAGGAATCATCTCTGTTGAATTTTAGGAACTTCGGTCGTCCGTATTCTATTGAGGAAACATCTTTGTTGAATTTTAGGAACTTCGGTCGTCCGTATTCTACTGAGGAATCATCTCTGTTGAATTTTAGGAACTCGTCCGTTATTCTACCGAGGAATCACCTCTGTTGAATTTTAGGATCGTCCGTATTCTACTGAGGAATCATCTCTATTTAATTTTAGGAACTCGTCCGTTATTCTACTGAGGAATCATCTCTGTTGAATTTTAGGAACTTCAGCCGTCCGTATTCTACTAAGGAATCATCTCTATTGAATTTTAGGAACTTCGGTCGTCCGTATTCTACTAAGGAATCATCTCTATTGAATTTTAGGAACTTCGGTTGTCCGTATTCTTCTGAGGAATCATCTCTGTTGAATTTTAGGAACTTCGATCGTCCGTATTCTACTGAGGAATCATCTCGGGGAGATGAGATTAAACTTGCTATCTGGTCGTAATCCAGGCTTCACAATTTGAATTTTGTGAGAATTTGATTGTACCCTTCCTGAAAGGTAAAGGTTAGTTGTATGTAATGCATGATATGTATTAAGCAATGATGTTCTCAAAATAAATGAGATTGTATTGTATGATGCATATATGCATGTGATGTTTTCATGATATCCGCTAGCTGGGGAAAATAAATCCCAGATTACTGCTGGAGAAAAGAGTTGAATTCTTCATTTCTGTTGGGGGTAGTGAAAAGAATCCTGCAGGAGAGAGAAACTCCGCTGGGGAATAATCTGATGAGGAAATGAACTCTGTATGGAAGAGATGCTTGCTAGAGAATCTGCTGATTTGGATAAATAAACTCAGCCGAGGATGAATTACCATTGTTGGTGATAATGAACCCTGTTGGGGATTGAGTTTCTGTTTGTGAAAGGAATGAACTCCACTGGGGATGATTTTCCAGTTGCGACTTCATGGGGAATAATCTTTTAGACTCTACTGGGGACAATCCTCCAGGCTCCACTGGGAGATAATTTTCCAAACTCCATTAGGGATAACTCTTCAAACTCCACTGGGGATAATTTTCAAAACTCTACTGGAGATAATTCTCCAAACTCCATTGCGGATAACTCTCCAAACTCCACTGGGGATAATTCTCAAAACTCCACTGGGGATACTTTTCAAAACTCCACTGGGGATTTTTTCAAAACTCCACTGGGGATTTTTTCAAAACTGATGGTAGATAAATTCTGCTTGGGGAGAATATTGCCGATTCATTCGCGATTGTGAGCCTCAACTGGGGAGAATTAACAACACTGTCTTTCTCTTACTCTGCAGGGAGTGAATGTACCTTTAATCATTTTCTCCAACTAGGTCTATCCCTATACCTGGTGGATAGAGCAACTGTACGGTTTGGGCATTTCTTATTTTCCCCTGTTTATGATATTACGAGTAATCGTCTTTTGTTTCACATGTAAATATTCATGAGAAGCAATTAATGTCAAATTCATATATCAAAAATGAACACTGGACGTTCAGAAAAAGAAAACAATCAGAAATTTCTTTATGGAAATGAGTTGTATTGATTTTGGAGTCAGCCTGTAAATAGGTGTTTTTTGTACAAGAGGCTAACGTCCTAGTAAGAGAATGCCGCCGAACAAATAGAATTTATTCAATTTGTAAAACAAATAAAAACAGCTATGTGAACAATCCTATTGGGTTCCAACTCTGCTATCTCCTTTATGTCCTCGAGCATCTCATCACTTCGCTACTTGGCTGAAGGTAGATCAGATTGATTAGTGACGTCCGAGCTTGATAGTTGATATCGATGTTTGGTTGCAAGGTGATCCAATGAGACATAGTGTTACGCTTTAATCCCTAATTTTTTCCTGGACCGCCCTTTCGGGTTTTCAGTCCACCAGGATACCTTTTTTGCTCAAGCCGCCTTTTCAGGTTTTCGACTTGCCGAGTGTACAGATTTTTTTATTTTCATCCCTTATTTTTGCCCGAACCCTTTTGGTTCGCCGAGAAGCCCTTATTTTTTCCTAGGCCAGTAAACCTAGCGGGTTTTTTGATTAGGCGTAGTATTTTTTCACTATTTCTGCATTGACGGGGTGAGGAAGGTCGTCACCATCCATGGTGGTTAGAATCATAGCTCCTCCTGAGAAAATGTTCTTAACCACAAATGGCCCTTCGTACGTAGGGGTCCATTTGCCCCTGGGATCACCTCGTGGTAGGATGATGCGTTTGATCACCAGATCCCCAACTTGATACTCTTGTCGTCTGACTTTCTTGTTAAATTCCTTGATCATTCGCTTTTGATACGTCTGACCATGACAAATAGCAGTAAGTCTCTTCTCGTCGATTAAGTTCAGCTGATCAAGCTGGGTCTGGATCCAATCATCCTCGCTCAAACCTGCGCCCTTCATAATCCAAATAGAGGGTATCTGAACTTTAATGGGCAAGACAGCTTCCATGCCATATACCAAGGAATAGGGTGTTGCCCCTGTTGACGTCCGCGCTGAGGTAAGGTACCCATGAAGAGCAAATGGTAACATCTCGTGCCAATTTTTGTATGTCACTGTCATCTTCTGCACAATCTTCTTGATATTCTTATTAGCCGCTTCAACAACCCCATTCATCTTCGGCCGGTAAGGAGAAGAGTTGTGATGTTATATCTTGAACTGCTTGCAGAGCTCGGTAATCATCATATTGTTGAGATTTGTACCATTGTCCATAATGATCCTCTCTGGTACACCATATCGACAAATCAGATTGTGCCGAATAAACCGTGCCACAACGTTCTTGGTTACTGTAGCAAAGGAAGCTGCCTCAACCCATTTTGTAAAGTAATCAATTGCTACCAGGATGAAACGATGCCCGTTGGACGTAGTAGGTCTAATCTCGCCGATCATGTCGATGCCCCACATTGCAAAAGGCCAAGGAGCTATCAAGATGTTCAGAGGAACCAGAGTTATGTGCACCTTATCATCATAGACTTGGCACTTATGACAGGTCCGAGAATGTTGATAACAGTTGACTTCCATAGTGAACCAATAATATCCTGTCCGTAGGATTTTCTTTGCCATGGTGTGTCCACTGGAATGAGTCCCGAAAGTACCTTCATGTAAATCTACCATAATCCTTTTTGCCTCGTTCTTATCCACACAACGCAGTAAGGTTGAATCGTGGTTACGCTTGTAAAGGATACTATTACTGATGAAGAACTTCACCGCGAACCTCCTAAGAAACTTCTTATCATTAACAGATGCACCCTCAGGGTATTCTTGAGCCTCAAGATACCTCTTTACCTCGTGAAACCAGGGTTTATCTGCTACCTCATCAGTCTCAATGTCACAGCAGTGTGCAGGTTTGTCCAACCTCTCGATGGTAATCTGGGGAGCCTCATTGTCCCATCTGACCTTGAACATAGAAGACATTATAGCTAGCGCGTCCGCCAACTGATTCTCCTCTCTGGGGAAGTGTTCAAAGGTTATCTCCTCGAAATGTGGAAGCAACGTCAATACATACTCTCTGTAAGGAATAAGATTTGGGTGCTTCGTATCCCACTCACCTTTGATCTGACTGATCACGAGAGGGGAATCTCCGGATACACTTAAGAACTTAATCCTTAGGTCAATAGCTGCTCGAAGACCCATGATGCATGATTCATACTCCGCCATGTTGTTGGTGCATTTAAAACATAATCGGGCGGTGAACGGAGTATGACAGCCTTCCAGAGATATGATCACGGCGCCAATGCCATTACCTAAAGCGTTTGAAGCTCCATCAAAATACATAGACCATCATTATCCCTCCTCAGGTCCTTCATCTGGTCCAGGTGTTTCACAGTCAGTCACCAACATGATGTTCTCATCCGGGAATTCGAAGTTCATGAATTGGTAGTCGTCTACACCCTGGTGTGCCAAATGATCTGCCAACACACTTCCCTTGATTGCCTTTTGGGTCGTGTATTGGATGTCATACTCGATCAAGATCATATGCCATCTCGCTATTCTTCCGGACAGAGCAGGCATTTCGAAGATGTACTTGATTGGATCCATCTTTGATATCAATAGAGTAGTGTGAGTCAACATATACTGTCTCAGCCGGTGAGCAGCCCATGCCAAAGTGCAACAAGTTTTCTCAAGCAATGAGTATCGGGTCTCGCAGTTGGTAAAATATTTGCTAAGGTAGTAAATTTTTGCTAAGTGTGCTGATCAGTTGATATCTTCTTCTAATTTTCTAGCTTTGTTACTTGGTATCCTTCTTTTTGGTTTTCTTTGGCTCTATATGCTGTATTTTTTTGTTGGTATCTTTCTTTCTCTTCTCCTTCTCGGTTTTCTGGCTGTCTAAAAATCCTCCCCTTTGCTGTGTGTTTAAACCCTGTTATATAATGATTGAAAAGTGGGTTTTAGAGGGAAAAGGTTTGAGAAATTTGAACAGATTATGATTCTGTTTTGAATGCTTTTTGATGCAGTCTGCTTTTGCCTATTTTTGTGCAAGGATAACATAATAGCATAGAAAATGTTTTGGCTGTATGATGCAGGTTTTTTGGCTTGTTCTGTTGGACAGTTTTCTACAGTTTGGCATGTTGTGTTTGGCTTGTTCTGTTGGATAGTTTTATACATGGGATATCTTTTCAAACCTGTCTCCTTTTCCTCTTTTAGATTTATATGATGTAAAGTTATTCCTCCTTTTACATAATTCTGAAGGGTTTGGCTTTTTTAGGAAAATGATGCATTTGAGGTTTTGAGCTATTTGATAGATGCTATATTATTTGTTTGGTTTGATGTTGCAGCCTTGCTTTTGCTGTCTTGTTGGTTTTTGTTGTAGCCTTGGTTTTGCTGCTGCATTTTGGCCCGTATCTGCTACTGTTAGTTGTCTTGTTGCAGCTATTGTGGGCTACGGCTATATTTTTCCTGCAATTGCTGTTTTGTTTGCAGCTTTGCTTGCTATGTTGTGCTGCGGTACTTGTTGGTTGCTGTTTTATTTGCTTTGTTACGGGCCTGTTTTTAGCTTTATTTGGCTGTTGTTTCTGCTATGTCTTGTTTGCTTGTTGCTGTTGTTTATCAATGTTGTTTTAGTTTGGTAGCTTGGCTGTTTTGCTTTAGCAACAAGATAATGTTTGCAATTTTTCTTTCTCTTTTTTGTGAACCAAAAAGGAACAAACTTTTTGTGATTTACAATTTGGAGAAAATGGCCCATGATTAAAAATAAATACCTCTTTAACTGATTCCAAATGCAAACCCTTATGATGAAATTAGAAGAAAAATTGCTTGGCACTTCTTGATTAACTTTCAAATAACTAACCAATTCTTATTTTGTTTTTCTTTTCAAGCAAGATGGAAGGTGAAAAGGCAAGGCCAAGCAAGGATGAAAGATGAAGAAAAATCCATCGCAAGGAGTAAGGAGAGTCACTTGAAGAGGAAGCAAAACATTTAATTCTTTTTTTGTTTTGTAAACTGCAATTGTACTTGTGATTTCAGGCCTTGTAATTTGTCTAAAAAAATGTAATGAACACAAACTTGAATGAATTTATTAATGATGAAATTTGTTGTAGGAATCAAATAACTCTTGAATCTTGTTTGAACTTTTAAATTCTCTCTTGAATAATTCGAATGCACACTTTGACTTTGTAACTTAAACTTCAAGAAATTGCGAACAATCGTTGTAACTTGTATTTCAAGCAACCATGCGCCTTATCTTTCAAAATCCAATCAAACACTCAAACAAAATAAATGCTTGAGAATTTAATTCCACTTGGTTAATTCGAACCCAAAACAACGGTCACTTAAACCTTAATCTTCATACCACGCCTGAACCAAACTTGCACTTCTTAAACAAAAATTTAACTTTGACACTCACATCACAAGTAACTTGTAACTTAAGAACCCAAAACATGTCTTGACGGTCATGAACCCCAAGCTTATTTCTTGTGCCCAAACTCCACAGTCGTCAATTTAACCTTCAAACTCTCGAATTAGTGACCTGGAGGCTTTTAAGAAGAAGGCTTGAAATGATAGGAGATGAACTCCTTGACCTAATGCACTAAACTTTGAGCCATCTTTGAGGCAGGCAAAAGAAACATCTTCGCAGAAACCAAGGACCCAAAACCCTAGCCTCTTGACCAACAAATAGGGAAATAAACCCCAATCCAGGCTCTGATAAATTCGAGCGAGAATCAACCTTGTAACGTGATGATAAAATTCATTCCACGATCCACTAATCGAGAACCAGAAGAATTTCCCTCTCACCTGATAAGAGAACTTCAAAACAAAATTCGACATAAAGAGGGCACAACCCTAATACCTCAAACCAAAGCGCCTGATTTCATGAGATGCGGGATATGTAAATGACTGAGTAAAAATGGTGCAAATGGGATGCAAAGTTCAAAGCCAGACAAAAGTAAAAGAGGTAGGGAAAATTTGGGGTACGACAGCTGCCCCTATTTAATCGTCTTAAGCCTGAATGTGAGATTGGCATCAGTCTTTTGTAAGTTCAAGGTGGAAGATGATTAAATACCAAGACCCAAAATTTTCCCTGGAGAGATGGTGTGAGTGTCTGCTGGGGAAGGACAAACTGGTCTCCTGGTGGACTGGTCATGATGGATAAACATGGTTGAATAATGGTAGCTCGTACTGGGGTAACAGTGCCAATACAAGTTTCTCGAGGGAGTGGGCGGTAAAGTGGTTGAAAGGATATGGTTGACAATGTCGCGGTGACTGAAGGTAGGATTCATAAGAAACTTAAAGATATCACGAGGGTAAAGCATGCGGAAGACTTACGACCCTAAAAGATAACATGGGGGTAAGACCTACGAACGACCCACAATCCTAAGAGAGATATAGCGAAGGTAGGATCCACGGATGATCTTCGACCTTAAAAACATGATGAGGAGAAGGTAAAGAAAAGGTAAGATCTACGAACGATCTACGACCCCGAAAATATAACGCGATGGTAAGATCTACGGACGATCTACGACCCTAAAAATATAACGCGATGGTAAGATCTACGGATGGTCTACGACCCTAAAAAATATAACGCGATGGTAAGATCTACGGACGATCTACGACCCTAAAATGCGAAGGTAAGATCTACGGACGATCTACGACCTTAAAAGAGATAAAGTGAAGGTAAGATCTACGGACGACCTACAACCTTAGTAAATAAGATGGGGAGAGGGTAAAGTCTACGGATGAACTACTACCCTAAGAGAGATAAAGTGAAGGTAAGATCTATGGGCGGCCTACGACCTTAAAAAGATGACGCAACGGTAAGATCTACGGACGATCTACGACCTTAAAACTAAGATGAGGAGAGGGTAAAGTCTACGAACAACCTACGACCCTAAGAGAGATAAAGTGAAGGTAAGATCTATGGGCGACCTACGACTTTAGAAAGATGACGCGACAGTAAGATCTACGGACGATCTACAAACTTAGGAAAAGATAACGTGAGTATTGAGAGTTGGGGAGCATGACGTACTAACACCATGGTTTATTTTAGTTGGTAGTGTAATAACAAATGTTAATTGGGAATTATGAGGATGATATTCTTTGTGGGGATGTTTTGTTGATTTGGGATTGATTTGGCTCATGCTTCATATGAATTTGAAGTGTGACATGATGATCCATGGATATGCTATGCGTTTAAGGATGTAATGCAATATGTCGCGATGATTATTGTATGTAAAGTGCCAAAAACTCATTGGGATCTGTTGCTCATCATCTTGAGGTACCAATATAGACTGGTGCTTGAAATTTGAGAGAAAAGGGTTAGCCTTGTCGAGTTCACCGGGGGATTAAATCTTGCTGAGGAGAAATGACTTGATCTGACTTCCTTCATGTGTTGGACATTTTATGAATAACTGAAAAGAGACACGAATCTCAACCAATGCCCCAAGTCTCTCCGTGTGGGAGAATCGGGTGCTCGGTCGATTGTAAGGAGGCGACGGGGATGAAAGCTTGGTCAAGGAGACTGTTATAACTTACTACCTGCACAAAAGAGCAAACACTTGAACGCCACAACATTCCCTCGGGATGCCTTCCTATCCACGTAATATAGTGTTTCACATCTTAGCTAGTGATTATTATTGACTTGTTGTTTTCAATGCAATGCTTAACAAAGAATTTAAATCACAATTCACATACGAAGAATAAAGTAAAAGAACATAACAAATATTTTTTAATGGAAGGGAAATTTTTTATTAATGAGTTTGGCCCGTGAATGGGCATTCATACATAGAAACAAATCCTAAATGAGGAAGTTGCAGAAAAGAAAATAAATACAACGAGTAAAATGGAAATAAGAAAATCTCGAACTTCCATTAAAATTGATGTTGCTATAGTTCCCGTATCTTGGGTCGTCATAGTGTCGTGCTTCCAAAGGATAATAGCTAGATTGATCCATCCTTCATTAGGAGGGTGTACGTGAAGAGTCTTCAGACTGCAGTCTCTCGCTTTTATTTTGTCCCTAACTTTTGCGTGGATCGCCCTTTCGGGTTTTCAATCCACCGGGACACCCATTTTTGCCTAAGCCGCCCTTTCGGGTTTTCAACTTAGCGGGTTATTCCCCCTTTTTTATTTTTTTTATTTTTTATTTTTTATTTTTTATTTTTAAGCCCTAACTTTTGCCTAAGCTGCCCTTTCGGGTTTTCGACTTAGCGGGTCCTTTTATGCGTAGTATTTTTTACTGAGTCTAAATTGATTGGAAGCGGAGCGTCTTCCCCATCCATGTTTGTCAGGATTAGAGCACCTCCTGAGAAAGCTTTCTTCATGAAGTACGGTCCCTCATAGTTGGGAGTCCACTTGCCTCTTGGATCAGTGTGGATTGGGAGAATCTTTCTTAAGACCAGCTCACCTGCGCGGAAATCTTGAGGCCGAATCTTCTTGTCAAACACTCTCTTGAGACGTTGTTGGTATAACTGACCGTGACAAATGGATGCCAAGCGTTTTTCTTCGATGAGATTGAGTTGGTCGAGTCTCGTTTGAATCCATTCAGCTTCATCAAGCTTAGTATCCATCAGAACCCTTAAGGAAGGAATCTCCACTTCTACTGAGAGTACCACATCCATACCATAGACTAGTGAAAATGGAGTTTCCCTAGTGGAAGTACGCACCGAGGTTCGATAGCCATGCAGGGCAAAAGGAAACATCTCATGCCAATCTTTGTATGTTCTCACCATTTTCTGGACGATCTTCTTTATGTTCTTGTTAACGGCTTCAACTTCCCCATTCATCTTCGGCCGATAAGGTGATGAATTATGGTGCTCGATCTTGAACTCTCCACACATTTCCTTCATCATCTTGTTGTTGAGATTTGACACGTTATCAGTGATGATCTTGTTAGGAGTTCCATACTGGCATATGATTTCTCTTTTAATGAAACGGGTAATAACTTGCTTAGTCACATTCTTGTACGAAGCCGCTTCCACCCATTTGGTGAAGTAATCAATAGCAACAAGGATAAACCTATGTCCATTTGAAGCGTTCGGCTCGATGCGTCCAATCATATCGATGCCCCACATTGCAAAGGGCCATGGTGAAGTCATCACATTCAAAGGAGTGGGAGGAACATGTATCCTGTCTGCGTAAACCTGACATCTGTGGCACATTTTGGCATATACACAACAGTCACTTTCCATCGTCATCCAAAAATAACATGCTCGTAGGATTTTCTTGGCCATGGAATGCACACCGGCATGAGTCCCAAAATAGCCCTCGTGTATTTCTCGTATAATGGATTCTGCTTTGTGTCTATCCACACATCTGAGCAGAACCGAATCATAGTTTCTCTTTTACAGAACATCTCCTGACAGTAAAAACTTATACGCCAACCTTCTAAGAGTCCACTTATCATAAATTGTAGCGCCTTCGGGGTACTCTTGCTTCTCAAGATATCTTTTGATGTCGAAGTACCACAGCCTTTCATCTGATACATCTTCAGTTGTGAGACGATGAGCAGGGAAAATGTGTGTTGGCTCCTTGTAACGACATATCCTTATACTAGGTTCATGATTCGGGTAACTGACTTTGAACATTGCTGCTAAAGTGGCCAGAGCGTCTTCCAGTTGATTTGCTTCTCTAGGAATGTGCTCAAAGGTGATCTCATCGAAAGATGGTAACAACTCAACTATGTAATCCCGGTATAGAACTAAATTAGGGTGTCGTGTATCCCAATCACCCCGTACTTGATGTATCACTAAGGAAGAGTCTCCATAAACTTCAAGAATCTTGATCTTCAAATCAATGGCTGCTTCAAGGCCCATCACACAAGCTTCGTATTCCGCGACATTATTCGTACAATCAAAACATAATCTGGCAGTGAAAGGTATGTGGGTGTTGCGTGGAGAGGTCAGAACTGCCCCAATGCCGTGACCCAGAGCATTTAACGCACCATCAAACGTGAGAGTCCATCACTCCCCTAGTTCAGGTCCTTCATTATCATCAAGTTTCATAATATCCTCGTCTGGAAAATCGAACTTCATGGGCTGATATTCTTCCAATGGTTGGTAAGCGAGATGATCAGCAAGAATGCTACCTTTGATAGCCTTTTGTGTGACGTACTAGATGTCATATTCATACAAAAGCATTTGCCACCGCGCCAATCTTCCTGTAAGTGATGGTTTCTCGAAGATGTACTTTATCGGATCCATCTTAGATATCAGAAGTGTAGAATGTGTCAACATATACTGCCTCAAACGTCGAGCTGCTTACATAAGAGCACAACAAGTCTTCTCAAGTAAGGAATACCTTGATTAACAATCAGTAAACTTCTTGCTCAGGTAATAAATGGCGTGTTCTTTTCGTCCAGTATCATCATGTTATCCGAGCACACAACCCATAGATCCTTCAAGCACAGTCAAATACATAATGAGAGGTCTGTCGGGAATCGGGGGTATGAGTATCGGTGGTTCTTGAAGATACTGCTTAATCTTCTCGAAAGCTTCTTGACAACTCTCATCCCAACGGACATCCTGATTCTTGCGTAACAATTTAAAGATGGGTTCACAGGTAGCAGTAAGATGGGAAATGAACCTGGCTATGTAATTCAACCTTCCGAGGAAACCTTGTAATTCCTTTTCATTTTTCAGCGCCGGCATATCTTGTATTTCTTTTACTTTGTCTAGATCTACTTCAATTCCTCGTTGGCTCACGATAAAACCAAGTAACTTGCCCGATCGAACCCCAAAGGTGCATTTGTTAGGATTAAGCCTTAACCTGAACTTTCGCAAATGATCAAAAAACTTTTGCAAATGGACCAAATGTTCTTCCTCAGTCTGTGACTTCGCAATCATGTCAACCACATACACCTCGACCTCTTTATGAATCATGTCGTGAAAGAGAGTCACCAAAACTCGCTGATATGTCGCACCATCATTTTTAAGACCAAAAGGCATGAATCTATAGCAAAAGGTACCCCAAGGAGTTCTGAAAGCTGTTTTATCCATGTATTTCGGAGCCATATTTATCTGATTGTAGCTAGAGAATCCATCCATAAAGGAAAACACCGAAGACTGAGCGGTGTTATCAACCAATACATCAATATGAGGCAACAAGAAATCATCCTTCGGGCTTGCTCTATTCAAGTCTCGGTAGTCGACACACATGCGTACCTTACCATCCTTCTTAGGTATGGGCACAATGTTAGCAATCCAAGGCAGGTAATTTATCACAGATGGGAAACCTGCTTCGAGCTGTTTCTGAACCTCTTCTTTGATCTTCAAAGCCATGTCGGGCCTCGTCCTTCTTGGCTTTTGCTTTACAGGAGGACATTTTGGCTTGAGCGACAATCTATGCATTACTATATCAGTGTCTAAGCCAGACATGTCTTCATATGACCAGGCGAAGATGTCATCATACTCTCGAAGTAACTCAATCAACCCCTTCTTTTCTTTGCTTTGCAAGGCGGCCCCTACTTTGACTTCTCTCTTTACCTCTTCGGTACCGAGATTAACGACTTCTGTTTCTTCTTGATACGACTGGATGACCTTCTATTCATGTGTCAGGATTATGGCTAGTTCTTCAGGGACTTCACAATCTTCCTCACTATCTTCGTTAGCATGATCAACTGAATTCTCAAGGATATAAGGAGCCACAACATTATCATTTCCAACAGAGTCCGAGACAGATCTGCATGATCGATGATTTTATGTTTTATTTTTAGAAAGTGTAAAAGAATATTTAGAATATGAAAATAAAAGTATTGCCATTTTTATTTTGAAAAATTAAAAGTAAAAGAAAAGACAAGGAACAAACTGTATGCGAAAGTGTGATTTTTCGTTCAATGTTAAACGGAGATTGAAACATAAAGGGGGCCCTTCTACAAGCTGTCAGTATGCCTTGGGCAGGACATACGACTCAAATGGAAACAGAAAATTACACATGAAGGAAAAAAAATTCAGGGATGTCCATGGCAGTCCAATTGCTGAGCTCTTGGTCCGGCACAACTTGATAGATAAATCTTAAAACATCTTCATCGTCACCTTCAACATCTGGGGAGAGCACTTGTCCTTCTTTGCCTACCCCAGCACTGACGAACACTTCAGAAATGGGGGGAACCTGCTGTCCTTTGAGAGGAATCCAACCAGCTTGCACAGAGGATGATGGCTGATACCCAAGACCGAAATGATCTTTCTTCTCTGGTACTTCAATCAATTTTACCCAACTGTCATGGGGAGGTCTAGCTTCTATGAGGGCTTTGGCATCCTTCAAAGAGGCCAGGGGTATCTCAGACTTCTTACATTCCATGACGGGGAATTTATCAACAGTAATAATCTCTAGAGCTTGAAAGGGAAACTCTTGCACCTCGCCTTCCACTTCCACATAACGGTAGGTAGTTAGATTATTAATCACTATGTCTTCTTCCCCGCAAACGATGACAACTTGGTCATTCGCAATGAACTTCAGGCGCTGATAAAGAGTAGATGTCACAACTCCGGCTACATGAATCCATGGACGACCCAAAAGGAAAGTATAGGATGGAAGGATGTCCATAACATATAATGACAAATAGAAAGTGTGGGGACCAATCTTGACAGGAAAATCCACTTCTCCATCCACATATCTTCTCGAACCATCAAATGCTCGAACATTTAGAGTGGAGGGCCTTATCATTACTCCGGCCATTCAGCTTAAACAAGGTAGCCTTAGGCATCACATTGAGTGAAGAACCTGTGTCCACCAAAAATCGAGATAAAACAGTGTCCAAACACTTCATAGAAACATGCAGCGCTTTATTGTGGGCTCTGCCTTCAACTGGGAGTTTATCATCACAGAAACCCAAACAATTTCCCACAGCAATATTGGTGACGATTCCTTCAAACTGGTCCACAGAGATGTCTTGGGTAACATGAGTGGAACATAAGGTCTTCAATAAGGCGTTGCGGTGGGCCTCTGAACACAAAAGGAGAGACAAGATGGAAATCTTGGATGGTGTCTGGTTGAGTTGATCCACTACTTTGTAATCACTCCGCTTCAGAATTCTCAAAAGCTTCTCCGCTTCTTGTCCTACAGAAGTTTCGGGTTGATTATACATCACTTGCTTTCCCCTGGCCTTAGCTAGAGCTTCACTGTTAGTTTCCTTAGGAGGTGGTGATGGAGGAGAAAAGATCCGACCACTGCGAGTCATGTTACTGGTTCCTGCAACATTGGTAACATTCTTGTCAACAGCTGGAGGACACTCATACTTCTTTCCATGAATATAGACCACATTATACTCCCATGGAACTGCCTTCGAGTCATTTCTTATAGTAGGAATAGGAGCTTGAATCACTGTGGGGGTAAGAGGAACCTGAATTGTTAACAGAATACTAGGGGTTGCTGAAAAGCTTCTCGGATAGTAGGGGATTTCCAGGACATCAATCTCTTTTTCTCGGAATATTTTCTCTATGTGTAGGACACCTTTATCGATCAACTGTTGGATGGTCGTCTTCAACTCAACACACTCTTCAGGTTTGGAGGAACATGTTAAGCAGAAGTCATGGAGTTCTTATAGCACCTCATGCTTCAACAAATGTTCTCTGATAGTTTCTAAAGATATCTTAATTTTGTCAACCTTGGATACCAAAACCAGTTCATTAACTTCTTCAATAGCATTGACCGTTCCCCCTTGATGAGGAGGCATGAGATTATTTTGAACATTCAGACCAACAGGGTTGAAGTTGATGGCTTTTGCATCGATGAGATCTTGAACTTTGCATTTGAATGCTCTACAATTTTCAATTGTATGGCCTGGGGCACCATAATGAAATTCGCAATGAGCATTAATATCATACCCCCTAGGGAGAGGATTTGGCGATGGACCGAGTTCGCACAATTGAACCAATTGACTAGAAAGTAACTATGGGAGAAGCTGAGCGTAGGACATGGGAATGAGATCAAATCTTCTTTGCGGGGCTCTTTGTCTTTGAGGGGCTCTCGGGCCTTCTGGTTGTTGATTCAGTTGTTGATAAGTTGGAGGAGGTGCAAACTGTTGTTGCGGAACATAATGTGGTTGCGGAACGAAAGGTCGTTGTTGGGCCATCCAGGGTGCTGGAGTTGTAGCAGCATATACTTGAGGAACAAATTGGTTGGGAATAGCAGCAGGTGTAGGGAAATAAGGGAATCAGAATTGAGGAAATATGGGAGCTCTTCCTTGGTTGATGGTGATGGAACTAGTCTCGCCCTCTTTCTTCTTGACAAAACCAGAAAACGGTTTTCTACTAATGCCCGCATTGTTGTTAACATTGTTAGGAACACCTTGAATCGTTATCGCCTTAATGCACGTCTCAACATGTTCACCAATAATGACCATATCAGAGAAAGAAGTAGAAGTGCTACTGAGCATATGTTGGAGATAAGGGCCTCGTAGAGTACCCATAAACAGATTAATCAATTCATGATCCAAGAGAGGAGGTTGGACCCTTGCAGCCAGTTCACGCCACCTCTGAGCGTGCTCTTTGAAAGACTCTTCAGATTTTTGTACCATCCCTTGGAGTTGGGTACGGCTAGGAGCCATGGAAGTATTGTAATGGTAATGTTTCAAAAAAGCGTCAGCAAGTTCTCCCCAAGTACTGACATGAGATCTTTCCAATTGCATATACCAATCCAATGGTGCCCCTGTCAGTCTATCTTGAAAGAAGTGCATGAGTAACGGTTCGTTTTCAGCATAGGCAGCCATTTTGCGACAATATGAACGAAGATGAGTCTCTGGACAAGAAGTGCCTTTGTATTTTTCAAAATCTTGGACTTTGAACTTGGGAGGAATAACTACCCCAGGCACGAAGCACATTGCAGCAGTATTGAATCCGGAAGCCTTGATACCCTCCATGGCTCTAAGTCGCTCTTCGAGAGCATGATACATTTTCGCAGTTTCGGCAACTCCGGCAACAAGGTTCACTTGGGGTTTCGCAAGATCAATAACATCATGATGATCGTCGACATCATTCCTAGGAGCGCCGGTAGGAGTTTCAACATTTGCATTGTCATTCCTCCCATTTGCAGAAGTGGAGGGTGCAGCAGTAGTAAGCTTGGCAACACTTTGATGTAGTTCTTCTTGAACTTTGATCACGGCATGAATGGTTTCCATAATTTGATCCATGCGAGTACCCATGGTGTCCATATCTCGGCGGAGTGCATTCTGGTTCTCTTCGAAAAGATCCATTAGCCTTTGCTGGTTGCCTCTGGTACGGTAAAGATGTGGAGAAGTCATCTTTGCTGTTTACTGTAGTCGGTGAAAAGGGACCCCAATGAGTTTTTGTTGTGAAAAATGAATGCATGATAGTATGAATGAATGCTTTATCTTCATTTCCGAGGAAACCCAAAGACTCGTCTATCTTTTAAAATTTTCCTTTCCCTTTTTTTTTGAAAAGCTACATCAACGAGACTTGTCTTTGGACTCCCCTAGATATGAGATGTATATACATGATGATATGATGTCATGGTATGCTATGGCATGAAATCTCAGCTCCACATATTCTGGATAACCATTGCGTAGTCCGTTGTACATGCTGAAAGTAACAGGATCAAAAGTCTGACGTCACCGGAATGGAGACAAAGTAACCACCCATGAGGTATGTACTAGAGGTTTATCACCTGCCGAACAAGGTTCTAAAGAGTTCTCAAAGTCTACACTCTTCCTTTGGATATTACCGACGTCCCAATTACTTGGTAATTAGTAATATTCGTAGGAAAAACTCGTCCGAGTGCAATATCGCGTGACAACTACTTCCGGATTACCCCGTTATAGTCTCCACACTGCACCTAAAATGCCAGGATAGGTTAATGGTTCTACGACCCTCAACTTCTCGAGTTCCCAGGTCAAAAGCAACGACGTCTTCTTGATTACTCGGTAAACATCACTACTTTCAAGGGGACCTCCATTGAGTGGGGGATTTTCATGCATCCTTCTTCGGGATTACTCCCTCAAAGTTAACATGACTATACCGCCCGTCCTAATCCTATGTGTAACCCAAGTCTGGGTATAGGACGTATCAAAAGTAATCACCAAACACAACATCATAATGTATCCAGAATATGTGAGTAGCAACAATATATGCAATATATACAAATAAAGCAATAATAAAACAGTAAAGCAAAATAAAGCAAATAAATAAACACCCGAAAAGACAAATAAACAAAACTAGGAGAGACTCGCAAAAAAAAGTCCCCAGCAGAGTCGCCAGTTGAAGCTACCGGCAGAAAACACAGATCGGCCACCGAACTTTATTTATCCAAAAAGAGGGGGAAATATCGATAAAACCACAAAGGAATGGATAAGATGGTCTTGCGACCGAGAGAAAGGGTAAGGGAGTCGGTTACGCGAGGGGAAGGTATTAGCACCCCTCGCGTCCGTTGTACTCAACGGGATCCGTTTTGTTTGTTTGTCTAAAAGGGTGTACTTATCTACAACTATATTTGCTTAAGGGGAAATGAATGGTTTTTATTGTTGCGTTCGTGAGGGTTTCACGACCCTTTTCCTACGTATCCCATGAAGGAATCAGAACACCGTAGTTCCTCTAGAAAATGATTGGATTGTTTGTGTTTTTTAATGGGCGACGTTAACGCACGCATTCTAGTAACAGGTACAGCCGGTATCGCGGTAGAACGAAGATAACATGCCCTTTCGGGGAGTTTTGATTGGTTGAGTGTTTTTGCGAGTTTTAAAAGAAATTCAAGTAATGATTAAAGGTGTTTTGGATTTTTTTGATTTGTGAATGTTATGTATTAATTTATTTACAAAAGAAGAAAAGAGTTTAACAGGGAGACTAGAAGAACCCTAATTGTTTTGTTATGTACAAGCAAGCTAAAAGTCTATTTCGACATAAGGTGATCGAAACGGGGTTTAATCGCCTCATGGGGCTAACTAAGGGAGTGTAGTATCACGGTTTGAACGAGTAACTTAAATTCTAAATGTTTTTATTTTATTTTATGGTTTTATCACATTAAATAAACAAATAAAATTTGAAAGTAAATTAGAACCTAATTTAAACATATTCTAAATATATATCTATTAAATTAAATAAATGGTGAACCAATAGTAAATTAAAACCTACATCTAAAATATTCTAATATCTTTTGAAAATTTGAAGTAAAGAAAATATTGAAAAGAAATCAAAATCTAACTCTAAATATTTTTAATATTTATATAATATTAAATAAAATTAAAATAAAAATAAATATATTCTAACATTTTTGTGAAAATAAAAATATTAAAACCTAAGGCCCATTGGTTAAGACAATAAGGCACTGGGGGTATTGAAGCAGAATGGTGGTGATGTTGATGGTTAAGCTGATTGGGCTTAATGTAAAAAGGTTAGTTTAAAGCCTAAAATAGTTCAAACAAAATAACAAGTAAAAAAAACAAATAACCCAATTGGGCCTGACCGGGTCAGACCCAGACCCAACTCTACTCTTAGGCATACGGGTTGTGAAAACCATAAAACACTTTCATGTCCAAAACGGCTACAAATGCATGGATCACTTCCTTTTCCTTATGCAATCCTCTCTCACTCTCTGTTTGAATCAAATCCTTCCTATGATCGGACCTTCTTTCTCAAACCCTCATGTGATCTCACCTATCTCTGCCTCTCTAAATTTTTCGCTCCAACATTATCATCATCATGATTTCTTGGCTCACCGTCTTCGTAGAGGATAAATTCTCCGATAATTGTTGAGGTATGATATTATTTCTTCCTATTTCTGACTTGAATTTATGTTTTGGTTCTACTACGGTTCTATTTGAAAGATGATGATGAAATTGTGCGGTGTTGGATTCTTACTTTGCAGAAACGTGTGAAATGGTCAGTGTTGTGATTTGCTTCTGTTGCACTGATTTCAGTACGAGCTAAATTGCAAATGTTGAGCGGAGTTGATGATATGCTGCAGTAAGGTTGATGTTTTTTACATATTTCCGAACTGAGTCGAGATTTTAAAGGGATAGGGATGACTCAGGATAGACTGTGAGTTTTTCTGAGAGTTCTTGCATGAAAGTATGGAAGGGTCGCTCGACTTAATGAGGATGCAGTTTACACATGAATACATGAATGAAGATTGCAGTGTGAATTGAAAAAGATGATGCCTGAAAGTTGAGTCAGTTTGTAGAGAGAGATTTGGTAAAGGTAATTTTGAAGAGTTTTTTTTTCTTTTTCGTGTTCGCTGTGATTTTCTGTGTGGAGTTTGTGTGGATTTCAAGCTCTATTTTATGTCAAATCTTGTATGCACGGTGAGTTTTGGAGAGAGATTTTAAAGGTGTTTTTTTTTGTGTGTGTGGGGTGAAGGTTTGATAGGTCGCGTTTAAAGGTTTTGAAGCAGAATTAGAAGGGTAGTGTGGAGGTAGTGAATGGTGGTACTAGAAGAAGTTTGAGAGATTTTTGGGTATTCTTTCTCTACTAATTTTCTGTCGTTTCTATTACTTCAAATCTGTTTTTTTTATGTTTATTGAATTCATCGCATGCTATTGTTCTATTAGATTCTTTTATTCACTAACTGTTTTAGTTTCATGTTTCAGATTTGAAGACACACATTCATGAAAAAAAATAGAATAAGAAGGGCACTATTATAACAGTCAATCATAAGCATAGAGATGCATAAATGGGAAAAGAAAAATTACCTATCAAAATCTCTCCGACGGAGCTTTGAAAGAGATGAGCTCAAGAAACCCCTTTCACTTCTGCAGGGTTTGGCTATTATTTTTTTTTAATATCTTCCTCTGGTTTAAGTGTGTTGATCAGTTGATATCTTCTTCTAATTTTCTGGCTTTGTTACTTGGTATACTTCTTTTTGGTTTTCTTTGGCTCTATATGCTGGATTTTTTTGTTGGTATCTTTCTTTCTCTTCTCCTTCTCGGTTTTCTGGCTGTCTAAAAATCCTCCCCTTTGCTGTGTGTTTAAGCCCTGTTATATAATGATTGAAGAGTGGGTTTTAGAGGGAAAAAGTTTGAGAAATTTGAACAGATTATGATGCTGTTTTGAATGCTTTTTGATGCAGTCTGCTTTTGCCTATTTTTGTGCAAGGATAACATAGTAGCATAGTAGATGTTTTGGCTGTATGATGCAGGTTTTTTGGCTTGTTCTGTTGGACAGTTTTCTACAGTTTGGCATGTTGTGTTTGGCTTTTTCTGTTGGACAGTTTTATACAGGTGATATCTTTTCAAACCTGTCTCCTTTTCCTCTTTTAGCTTTCTATGATGTAAATCTATTATGCCTTTTACATAATTCTGAAGGATTTGCCTTTTTTAGGAAAATGATGCATTTGAGGTTTTGAGCTATTTGATAACTGCTATATTATTTGTTTGGTTTGATGATGCTGCCTTACTTTTGTTGTCTTGTTGGTTTTTATTGCAGCCTTGGTTTTGCTGCTGCATTTTGGCCCGTATCTGCTACTGTTAGTTGTCTTCTTGCAGCTATTATGGGCTACTGCTATATTTTTCCTGCAATTGATGTTTTGTTTGCAGCTTTGCTTGCTGCGTTGCATTGTGATACTTGTTGGTTGTTGTTTTATTTTCTTTGTTACGGGCCTGTTTTTAGCTTTATTTGGCTGCTGTTTCTGCTATGTCTTGTTTGCTTGTTGCAGCTGTTTAGCAGTGTTGTTTTAGTTTGGGTAGCTTGGCTGTTTTGCTTTAGCAATAAGAAAATGTTTGCAATTTTTCTTTCTCTTTTTTGTGAACCAAAAAGGAACAAACTTTTTGTGATTTGCAATTGAGAGAAAATGGCCCATGATTAAAAATAAATCCCTCTTTAACTGATTCCAAATGCAAACCCTTATGATGAAATTAGAAGAAAAATTGCTTGGCACTTCTAGATTAACTTTCAATTAACTAACTAATTCTTATTTGTTTTTCTTTTCAAGCAAGATGGAAGGTGAAAAGGCAAGGCCAATCAAGGATGAAAGATGAAGAAAAATCCATGGCCAGGAGTGAGGACAAGTCACTTGAAGAAGAAGCAAAACATTTAATTCTTTTTTTGTTTTGTAAACTGCAATTGTACTTGTGATTTCAGGCCTTGTAATTTGTCTCAAAAAAATATAATGAACACAAACTTGAATGAATTTATTAATGATGAACTTTGTTGTAGGAATCAAATAACTCTTGAATCTTGTTTGAACTTTTAAATTCTCTCTTGAATAATTCGAATGCACACTTTGACTTTGTAACTTAAACTTCAATAAATCACGAACAATTGTTGTAACTTGTATTTCAAGCAATCATGTGCCTTATCTTTCAAAATCCAATCAAACTCTCAAACAAAATAAATTCTTGAGAATTTAATTCCACTTTGTTAATTCGAACCCAAAACAACGGTTACTTAAACCTTAATCTTCATACCACGCCTGAACCAAACTTGCACTTCTTAAACAGAACTTTAACTTTGACACTCACATCACAAGTAACTTGTAACTTAAGAACCCAAAACATGTCTTGACGGTCATGAACCCCAAGCTTATTTCTTGTGCCCAAACTCCACAGTCATCAACTTAACCTTCAAACTCTCGAATCAGTGACCTGGAGACTTTTAAGAAGAAGGCTTGAAATGAGAGGAGATGAACTCCTTGACATAATGCACTGAACTTTGAGCCATATTTGAGGCAGGAGAAAGAAACAACTTCGCAGAAACCAAGGACCCAAAACCCTAGCCTATTGACCAACAAATAGGGAAATAAACCCCAATCGAGGCTCTGATAAATTCGAGCGAGAATCAACCTTGTAACGTGATGACAAAATTCATTCCACGATCCACTAATCGAGAACCAGAAGAATTTCCCTGTCACCTGATAAGAGAACTTCAAAACAAAATTAGACATAAACAGGGCACAACCCTAATACCTCAAACCAAAGCGCCTGATTTCATGAGATGCGGGATATGCAAATGATTGAGTAAAATGGTGCAAATGGGATGCAAAGTTCAAAGCCAGACAAAAGTAAAAGAGGTAGGGCAAATTTGGGGTACGACACACAGATGCCACTCTGATACTCATTCGAGTTCAGTTTTCAGATACTGTTCAGATACGCTCCAGACATGAATGCCATTCTGATACTTAGTCAAAATCAGCTCCCAGATACAGTTCAGGTACGCTCCAAGCATGGACGCCATTCTGATACTCATTCTTTCGGCTCACAAGTTACAAATCAACAAGAATTCTTGGATGGCATCTACAAGCCCATCTCCCAACAAGACTTTATCACCTCTCCAAATGGCATCTTTAAGCCTATTCCTTTAACTACACATCGTCGAGTGCAAATTTCTGGGCACTCTAGTGTCCAATCACCTTTGACCTTCGAGTCACGAATGGAAAAGCTCGCCAATCTAACTCTTCAGGTTTAAGAAGATTGAACAGGGGAAGCTGTTGTACCCTAAAATTTTCCCTCTCATTCATCAATACTTTTTTCAAAAGATCTCTTTGACTCAAGACTCGATTAGGGTTTGATCAACTCAAGACATCTCATCATGCACTGATAACCCCAAATTAGGGTTTGGGATTGCACAAATATTTTTGGACTATCAATGCTTCATATGACTTTCAAGTATCATTATAGACCCCTAAGATTACTCATGTCAAGTTTCAAGCCTTGGATCACACTTTTGATCAGTCAATTCAACAGTTGACCTAAAAATCAGATGTATTGGGAAAAAGTCAACCATGGCCAATTTACAGTCAAACTTCATAATTTTTGATCCAAATCAACATTTTAGACTCACATGTATCATTTGATCAAGTTTGGACCACAGTTCCTCAAGAAATTTGATCAAATCATCAAAAGGGCAAAATGGTCAAAATTAGGGCTTTGACTGAGAAAGGGCAATTTCTGATTTTTGACCTAGAAAATGACCAATTGATTTGAAGCATGATTTCAAGGTTTCAATTTCATCATATTGACCTAATGACATGGTTCAAAACATTGCAATTCCATTGGATTGACAGATAAAATTTTGCAGTCAACTGATCAAAAGTCAATTGTATACTGAAAAGTCAAACTTTGACTTTTTGGTCAAAATCAAATGCCAAGGATCACAATTCATCAAAAATGGCAAAATGTAAAACTTGTTCATCATGAAATCAAAGATTGAAGATTTTGTTTTGAAATTTGAAATTTCTTAACTTAGAAATTTTTCTAAGTATAGAAAATTTCTTTTTTTCCCTCAACTTTAAGCCAAATTCTCACCATGATACAAGATGATTCAAAGAAAGTTCCCAACATGAAAGTTGTAGATCTTCATGAAATATACAACCTTGCCTCACACAGGTTTTCCTAAAGATGCTTGGATCTCAAGATATAGTTTTGTGAATACATGCTCATGAATTAAAATAACTTAGTGAAATTTTGCCCTAATTTAGGCAGGTTTTTAACCTAACTTCATGGAAACTTTTCACCTAGTTCCAAGTGGAATCTGGGAAAGAAATTAAAATATGATTTAAGAGCACATTGCAAGCTTTCCAAAATGCCTAAGAACTCCTTGAGATCATTTTTGAGTAGGGAGAATCGAAGAGTTGAAGTTGGCAATTTCTCACTTTGATTTCAAGCCATTTCATGATGAACCAAAATTCAAATCCAAACCTAGGCTGCATAATCCTCGCTTTATAGGTCTCAAACTTGTTTCTCACTCCATAATTTAATGCTTACATAGTTGATAAATCTTTAATCCAAGCATGGGAGCCTTTATCCAAGCTTTAATTCCATAAATGGCACAAAGTTGCCATTTCCATTTTAGAAAAGCACAACTTTTGCATTTATCAACTCCTTCATCCTTGCACTTGTTCCTTCTGCACACACAAGTCCTATAAACCAAAAGAAAAGTGCCTAAGACTTGTACCAACTCAGATCAAGCTTGTACAAGCATGTAGAGAGTTGTCTCCTCACTTTTCTTAAAAGGCAAGCAATAGAGCAAAAAGTCTAGAACTGAGGAACCTGGTATGGATTTGATTTGAAACCTTTTCTATACTTATACACAAACATATTGTAGCCTAGAACACGATTTCTAAAGGCTAGAAACTCTCCCAAAGTCTCTATCACCAAAAACCTGCCATAACTTGCAATTTTGCATCACACATAGCAATCCAAAAATCTACTCATGCGTTTCAAGTTCTAATCACCTAAACACTTAACCTACATCATATCTAAGTATTCCAGACCATCATCCCTTCACTGTAACTCCTCCTTCTCCATCTGCCATTTTTGAATTTCAAGCTTGCAGGTTGACTTGGATAGGGAGATTCAGACACTTTCAAGGCAAGGCAAGAATTGGAACATAATCAGGGAGGTCCAGGAAAGCTAAAGGGATTTTCAGGCCTTCTCAGAACTCACTCAAACTCCATTCACGATCTCAGCTGAAAGAGTTAAGAACTCTAACTTCTATCTCTTCATACATGCATCCTTTGGTCTCAATTTGTGAAGATAAAATGTAGATATCCTTGTGCTAAAACCAACCATGTTCATAGATTTCATTTATATTCATTGTGTATAGAGAATTTTAGATTTCATATTTCTGTAAAAATTAGGTTTGGAATTAGGGCCATTCAAATTAGCTTTGATCTTTGACTGTTAGTTTACATGAGTTACATGGTTGAAATCGTGGGAAAGAGTACTACCATTTTCATGTTGGAAGTTCATTTTCATGGAGAAATGAGAGAGATACAGGGGATCCAACTGGCTAGAGGAAGAAGATGAAGTACAGGGCAAGGAAGCACTTTATGTTATCTGTTTTTAGTTTCATTTAAACAAACGGATGTACAGCCACCCCAGTGGCAAGGCAGTGCGCTGAAATTGCATAGGTCCTGGGTTCGAACCTTGGCGCTGCCTTTTGCATTTTATATATTTCTTTTCAGCTTCTTTTTTGGTCACTTGGCAACGTGGGCCTCATATTTTTTTGTAACATATTACCTCCTGATTACTCAGGACACCCCTGGCCCAATTTATTTTCATTTATATATTTTATTTTGTTTTACTTCATTAAATATTTTTCTTAAATATTATAAAATCATAAAAAATATCAAAATGTTAAATATTTCATTTTTTGTTTATTTCATCTTATTTCTTCATAAAAAATATTTTTAATTAGTTATATATTATTTATTTTCCTTAATAAACTTGTAAAATAAAATATAATTAGGTTAATATTTATTTCTTTTTTCTCACTTGCAAATATTTATTCTAATATACAAAAGGACTAAATATTTCATAAAATATTATCTTATTATTTTTAAGACAAAAACACACAAAAATAATATTTAAAGAACTTGATTTTTCTTTTAAACTAGAATTAAGGTTAACCAATTTCTAAAAATAACTTCCTTTTCTTAAATTATTAGGTTTAGTTCAAAAACTCTTTTTCATATAAAAAAACAAAACAAAAATCTTTTTTCTTGCATATACATACCATTGCATATTTAATTTATATTGTATATTATTTATTCAAATATTCGTACAAATTCGATTTGGTTGTAATAGATTAAATTAGGTTTACATTATTGCAAATCCCCGTTCATAATTTGTATACCCCCTCCCATAAAATGTTGTAATAGCGTAGTAATCTTTAAATTACGCAAGTTATCGCTTTTACTTAACATGTTAGTAATTAGGGTTTGTATGGCAAGATAAAAACAATCAAATAGAAAACCCTAATCCAAGACAAAATCAAGCATGAAAATAACACACATTCACACAAGCACCCTTAAGGTTGCCCCACTTGGTTGCCTTATACAAAAAATGGTCATATTACGCATGCGAAGCATCTTAGCAAAACAAACAAGTATAAGATCATAGTCCCTCGATGACGCTATTCAGAGTTGCCTTACAAAATGATCTTGGTCCCTCAAAAATGCTAAGATACTTTGCAACATTGCTAATCATGGCTATACGATGACCCACACCCGTCCCGTTTACATCCAAGGATAGGGTTGCTTACCAAATCAATGGTAAGACAACAATATCAAAGGAAAATAAAATGAACAAGAAAGACATTTGAGTAGGTAGATTACTTTTAGTTACTTGCTCCATTTCAAAACAACTATCCTTGCTACTTTAAAAAACAAACACACATATTTTCAAACATCTTACAAACATTGAAAACATTTTCAAAAAGACAAACATCTTTTTATACATTCTTACGAACGAGAATCATTACAAAGATCGTCTAAACAATTTCCTCTTTTACAAAATGCTTTCAAAACCACACAAAGCACAATTTCAAAACAAAAGCAAGTGATCTAGCAAGTAACTAAGAGCCCATGGAAAACCACAGATGAAAAGGGTGCTAATACCTTCCCTTTTCATAATCTACCCCCTGAACTCAAGAAACAATCTCAAAGGTGTTTCCTGTGCTTTTTCACCTTTCCTTTTGGATAAAAGAAAAGTCGGTGGCGACTCTTGCTAAACTGCAACATTTGCGATAAAACGCAAAACAATCAAGTCAGTTCTCCCACCGCATCACAACAACCATATCGAATAAGTGGACATTAATGGAGTATATATATATATATATATATATATATATATATATATATATATATATATATATATATATATATATAATTATATATATATATATATATATATATATATATATATATATATATATATATATATATATATATATATATATATTACAGAAACAGTGTAAAAAGAGAGAAAAACAGCATTTTGAACTATTATGTGTCGACACATGCTGTTATGCATCGACACATAACTTTCCTTGCCCCTGCCAAACCAAATCAACTCAGTATGAGTCGACACATAATGGGATGCATCGACTCATTTCCTGCTTGTGTCGACACATACGCATTTTGTGTCAACTCGTGCACTTTCCATCTTTTTGTTTTAGGCCCTGGATAGCAGTTTGATTCGATGCATACGACCATGTATCGACTCATACCCTGCTTTTTCACTTAGAATGAGTCGACCCATGTGGGTATGTGCCGACCCATGCTAAAGTTTTTTGTCTCTATCACCATTCTTTTGCATGTATCAGTCAGTTTTCAACATATAAATGATAAAAATGAACAGTAAGGAAATGATTAACTTCAAGAGTAATGATTACTTCATCTTATCCTCAGAAATAAACAAACAATGAGTATGGAAAATGCAAGGTTGAGATGACTTACCTTGAAACTGCACTTTCAGATTTGAGTATGAAACCCTTCAAGATGTTGTGTGGACTTTAATGAAACTCCAGGAAGATGCTAGACTTTCCTCTATGTTGAAGGTTGCTGAATCAACTCCCAACAGTCAAGTTCATGTAGTATTGTCTTTTGTTTAGAAGTTGAGAAATAAGAGCACTACAAAAACTGTTCTTGAGCTTGAACAGTATCTATGTGATATGAAGTGTATTTGAGGATTTATGGGAGGGTTAGCAAGGTTGTATAATAGTGGGTTGTGGATCTTTTCTGTTTTGATGAGTCAAAAAAGAGTTGAAGATGAACTAGAGCTTTTATGGATGACCTGGGTTTTATGAATGAGCTGGTTTTAACAAAAATTTGATTGATGAACTTCCTAAAAAAGTTAGGTTAGAAATTAGGGCCAGAGAAATTCTCTCTGGTCTTTGAGAGTTAGATTAAGTTTTTTATATGGTTGGAATCGTGGTTTAATGCTCTACAAGTTTCATTTTTTGAGTTTTTCATTTCATGCAAAGAATAGAGAGAACAGAACTGGAGTTACAGGCGCGCGTTTTTGAGTTTCAAAGGTTGAAGATGAAGCTGATCTGGGTTGGGCTTGGTTTGACTTGTTTTTGACACCCCCTCGTTGTTGTTCATACCCACCTGGCCCATTTCATTATTATTTGATTTTTTTTTTTTTCTGACTTTAAAACATTTTTTCTAAATATAAAAAATTACTAAAATTATTTTCATAAATTTTCACATTTTATTTTGTATTTTTATTGTTTTTTTAACATAAAAATAATTATTAAGATAACATACTTTTATTTTATTTAATAAAAACTTGAAAATAATACTTAAAAATATTATACCTTTATTTTTATTATTTACATACTTAAATAATATTTTTTCCAATATATTTTTATTTTTTGACATTTGTATATATTTTATTATTTTATTGTACATCAATAATATAATTAATATGTATATACTTTCTTAAAGAAAATTAGGGTTTCTCCCCTTAGCAAAAATAATCTTCCATTTTATTTTCTTTTTAATATATTAAATATCATATTTTTATACACATAAAAATAAACAAAAACATTTTTTACATATTTATAATATTTTGCACATTTATATTTAAATTGCTTATTTAATTATTGCTTATTTATTATTTGATGCAAAGAGTTCAATTTGGATGTAATAGTAAATATTAGGGTTTTAATTTCTTGCAAAATAATCCCCTATTCAAAATTGTATCCCCCTCCCCATATCAATGTTGTAATAATCATAGATTTATTTTACGCATTTATAGCTTTCAAATATGCCATGATAGAGATTAGGGTTTGTATGCGATATCCAAAATCAAAACAAATAGTTAGACCTAATACAAGACCTAAATGCATGAAAATGACAAACACAACTCACACAAACACCCCTAGGGTTTCACCCACTTGTTGCCTTAAAAATTGCCATGTTATGCATGTTAAGTATCTTTGCAAAAACAAAAACAAAACAAAAGATCATAGTCCCTCGATGACGCTATCTTGGTTGCCTATACAAAAAATGATCTAGTCCCTCAAAAATTTGCTAAAGATACTTAGCACAATTGCTATCATGGTCAATACGATGACCAGTGCCCGTCCCGTTTAACATCCTAATACAAGGTTGTTTACCAAATGCAATGGTAAAACACCACTGTCAAAAGGTTTAAAAATGTGTAGGAAAGACTCTTGAGTAGATAGGGTAGACAACTCTTAGTTACTTGATCAAAACTTACAAAAAACATCCTTTCTAGTTTCAAACACACCTCACAACACAATTTCAAAACATTTCCCAAAAAAAACTTTCAAACATTGAAATATCTTTTCAAAAGACAATACCCCTTTGTATACATTCAAACAAGAATCATTACAAAGGTTTCCGCAACGATGGCCTCTTTTCAAAACATTTTCAAAACCACATAAAGCACCATTTCAAACAATTGAAAAGCAAAAGCAAGTGATTTAAACAAGTAACTAAGAGTCCATGGATAACCATGGATGAAAAGGGTGCTTGAACCTTCCCTTTTCATAATCTACCCCCCGAACCCAAGAAAACATCTCAAAGGTCTTTCCTGTACTTTTTGACCTTTGCATTGGATAAAATAAAAAGTCGGCGACTCTTGCTAAACCGAAATATTTGCGAACACAAACGCAAAACTTCAAGTCAGTTCTCCCACCGCATCCAGAACTGGCGACTCTGCTGGGGAGAAATATAAAAGTAGGGTTACCTTAGGGTTTAGATCACCTTTAAATGCTTACCTTGTTTACTTTGATTGCTTTACATTTGGTTCCATTGTTTGGGTTTGAAATCCTCTACCCGGATTTGGGAAACATTCATAGGTAAATAGCAATACATTGTGGAAACTGTGCGGGGTATACCGATATGGTTGAAGCAATAGCTATATTAGTGCGACATATTTGTGGGTACCGGTAGCCTTTGAGTCAGTCAAAGAGAATACGGGGCCACTGAGTGATGTCATGAAGCACTAATGGACTTTTAGAACCTTTACTTGTCCATCTTGGCCTTATTAGGGGTAATGAGATGACCGGCTTTGGTGCAGTCCGAAGTTGGTAGATACTCGATATTACACTCATTGAGGGTTGTTTTCTTGGAATATTTTAGTCGCTAGTCAAGTGGCTAAACTGAAACAATGAACACAGAAAATAATCTGGTGATATTGAGCTCCTTAGAACCCGGTTACTATTTATAGGACAAGTTGAGCCAACTAACTTCAAGAGGGTACTTACCTATGAAGCCCCATGCAAGCCTGAAACTAGGAACTTGTGTGACTTGCTTGTACATATACTTGTGCATACATCATGAACATCATAAAGCATCATATGCATCCACTAACCATTTCAAGGGTTTGGATCTTCATCTTTGTTCTTGTTTTGTAGGTAATGGAATCTCTTCGCAGGAAAACAATTCAAGTCCACCTTGTGAGAATCCCTCCTCAACTCAAGGAGCTTGCTTCCAAGATTCCAGAGAATTATCCCTTCAGTGAAAGACATGGTAGACTTCTCAACTTGGTCAACTCCAACATTGAAGAAGACATGGTGAAAGTTCTCTTCCAGTTCTTTGACCCCCTACACCATTGCTTTACATTTCATTATTACAAACTAGTGCCTACTTTGGAGGAATTTTCTCAACTCCTGAGGATTCCCATTCTCCATCAACTACCCTACAACGGTACGGAAAGAGAACCAAAGCCTGAAGATGTTGCTCAAGCCCTACACTTGCAACCATCTGATATCAAAGGTCATTGTGAAACCAGAAGTGGTGTCAAGGGTTTCTTGGCAAAATTTATGTTTGAGAAGGTACAAGACTGTTGGAATTCTCTAGATCTGCAAGCTTTTGAGGAGATTGTAGCACTTCTCATCTATGGGTTGGTCTTGTTCCCAAACCCTGATTAGCTTATAGATGTGAATGTTGTCAAGATTTTCATATCTCGGAATCATGTTCCTACATTACTTGGGGATATCCTCCACTCATTTCACACACGAACAATGAGGAAAAGAGGCGTTCTCATGTCCTGTAATCCTCTTCTAGCAAGGTGGTTTATTTCTCACCTTCCCCAGTCAGTCTTGAAGAATGAACAAGGCTTGAGGTGGTCACAACCGTTGATGACTCTTACACATTCTGATGTTCATTGGTGATCTCAGCCCAGACAAAATATCATCATCATTGATCGTTATGGGGAATTCCCTAATGTCCCACTACTTGGCATTAGGGAGGCATTACCTACAACCCATGTTTGGCTCTGAGACAATTTGGGTATGCCCGAAGGGATGGCCCACATGACATGCTGATTCCAGACTTGGTTTTTGACTTCGACAACGACGCTCAAGGACTTCGACAAAGGTTTATCCGAGCTTGGAGGATGCCCAACAAAGTGGACAGTAAGACACTGGGGCACAAGAATTCCATCCCCCTTGAGCCTTACCTCAGTGGGTACGAACCCGCGCCCAGAGTCTTATGATGCCTTACCCCTACATTCTGCCTATGATCAAAGAGCCTGTTATGGAAGAAGAGGTTCCATACACCCTCCTACATCCTGACATGCCAACATCATTAGAAGATTTGCAAAAGAGTTGGATACAGCTCAAGGAAGAACATAACACTTTTGAAGCTAGCTTCTACGACAGTGAGAAGAAGGTTTTGGAACTTACTCGTCGACTTCTCGAAGAGAAGAATATCAACACCTACATAGCACCAAAGATGATGTGAAACGTCTTTCTACATTAGAATTTTGTATTATCTTGCCCATGGGGCATTTATGTACTAAGAAATTTCTTCTTATTAATATGACGTGCGTTCCTTTTTGTTTGCAACAAATTTGAATTTCTGAATCCTTGAATGCATTACATGAATAACATATCATTCATCATATGCATAAGCAGGTCTTCGCACCAGGTTTCCTTATCTCTCTACTGTTTATTTCATCAAGATGGATATAGAGCAGACGGTCAAAGATCTACAAGCGTAGAATTCACAGTTCCAACAACTACTTATGACCTTGGCAAAGGGTCAGGAAGATCTTAAAGCACTGTTGGAAAAGGAAAAGTAAAAAGAGAAGGAGAAAAAGAAAAAAAGAGTTGGCGTGGCTACTATGGGAAGAAGCTTTGAGAACCAAGCTCGAAGAGTCCTGGATTTCCCCTCAACATCCGATGAAGGGGTTGGCAAAAGAAAGGGAGCTGCAGTGCCCTCCGAGTCTGAGGCTGAAGAAGAAGAAGAAGAGGATGAAGATTACTCTGAGCAGCAGTATCTTCCTGCAGATGACAAGTATAAAAATCAGGAAGAGTGTCTGGCAGCCATGGAGGTGCAAAGAGTGTCTGGGCTAGATTTCGAGGAGCTAGGGTTGGTTGATGGGATTGTGATTCCCCCTAAATTCAAAGTGCCTACATTTGCTAAATACGATGGTTTGTCTTGTCCAAAGATGCATCTGCGGTCTTACGTCAGAAAGATCCAACCTCATTCTTCTGATAAGGATATTTGGGTCCACTTTTTTCAAGATAGTTTGTCGGGTACGCAACTGGATTGGTTTTACGAGCTTGAGAGATCTGATGTACATAACTGGGAGGATTTGGCTGCTGCCTTCTACAGACAATATCAATATAATGCAGATTTAGCACCTACTCGTACTCAATTACAGAGTATGGGTATGGTCTCTAATGAAGGCTTTAAGGAGTATGCCCAGAAGTGGAGGGACTTGGCTGGAAGGGTGAAGTCACCATTGTCTGAGAGAGAGCTTGTGGATATGTTTTTGGGGACCCTGTCAGGTCCATTCTTTAATCACTTGATCAAGAGCTCATCTGCAGGGTTCATCGAGTTAATTCTAACCGGTGAAAGGGTCGAAGCTGGCATTAAGAGCGGTAAAATTCAGAAGGATGCATCTGCTTCCGCTGCTATCAAGAAGACCTTTCTAGCCAAGAAAGAGGTCTCAGTTGTTTACTCCCATAGAAATCAAGGAAGAGTCGAGCGCCAACCTGCGGTGGGGGCTGTGATGATTCAGAATTCCGCAGTTGATCATCCTCGAAACAGTTAATCCAGAAGCAACCAAGCAAGGGTGGAAAGACCTGCATGACAATTTACCCGAATCAATATGACACCTGCTCAGGTTCTCCCTCATCTGTTGAAGTTAAACCTTACAAACTTGAAAGAGGCGCCAAAGAACCCAAATACCTCTTCTCCCTATTACCATTCAAATGCAAAGTGTGCCTATCATTCGGACAGCGTGAGGCACGACACCAACAACTTTTGGGCCCTCAAAAACAAGATCCAGGATTTAATAGATGCCAAGGAGGTGGAGTTTGACGCACCTGAAAAACCTAATGTGATATCCGCTCCAATGCCAAAACATGGTCACAATGTCCATGTTGTTGTAGAAGATATTTATGTTGTTGCTGTTGATGACTTAATGACTCCATTGCCAATGATCAAGATGAATTTGTTGAAAGCTGGGATTTTCCCGGGCTGTGAAAAAAATTGTTACCTTTGTTCGACCTTGTAATCCGACTGTTTGCTATTGAAGTCAGGCATCCAACGCCTGATGGATAATCAAGAAATCCTCTTCAAGAAAACTCTTGTTACTCCTGTTACTCCTGTTACTCCAATCAACGATGTTGCTATAATCACCATTTCCGACAATCTTTCCAAGGTCTCCAAAAGACCTGTTAAGATTACACCCGATCCAAAATTTGTACCTCTGAAGATAACAATGTCGGGGCCTATCCCATACAAGTCCAACAAGACAATGCCGTGGAATTATGGAGGAGAGATCTTCTACCACGGTGTTAAGCAGATCGAATCAGTGGAAGAAAGTTTCGATGAAGAGACTCCTGACATAGGAAATATTGTGGGGATAAGTAAGATCACCCGCAGCGGAAGAATCTTCTCTCCGGAGATTGCTCCTCCAAGGGAAATATTTGGACCCTCAAATGCTCCTAAGGTTACTACTGTGCCAGTCAACACATATGTACGAACTCCAGTGATTGAAGAAATTGTTACTCCCGAAGTTGTACCCTCTGCTGTTACTACTAATAAAGGTAAAGGGATCCAAGAAGCGCCCGTCAGGACAAGGGCTCAGCCTTTGGTCATCCCCGAGACCACTCAAAAGGAAATGGAGTAGATTTTAAAAATAATTAAGAAAAGCGACTATGATGTCGTAGAACAGTTGGGGCAAACCCCTTCAAAAATCTCTATGCTGGCCCTTTTGCTCTGTTCCGAGGCTCATGCCAAAGCCTTGATCAAATTCCTGAAGACGACCCATGTACCTCAAGAAACCTCCGCGGACCATTTCCAGGAGTGTGTAGCCAGCCTAACCGCCGACAATGGTCTTGGCTTCTCCGATGTCGATCTAACATCTAAGGGGATAAAGCATAATGATGCGTTGCATGTCTCAGTGGAGTGCAGAGGGACTACTCTGGCCCATGTTCTGGTTGATATCGGTCGTCTTTAAATGTTCTACCAAAGAAAGCATTGGACAGACTAGATTGTGAAGGTCTAATTTTGAAGCCCAGCAATATCATCGTAAGAGCCTTTGACGGTTCTAAGCGGATGGTCCACGGGGAGGTGGACATCCCAATTAAATTAGATACGGAAACTTTCAACTCCATATTTTATGTCATGGACATCCGTCCATCCTACTCCTGCTTGTTTGGAAGGCCCTAGATTCATCATGCTGGAGCCGTCACATCGACGCTGCATCAAAAGCTTAAGTACCCTATCCAGGCACTACGCCAAAAACGAGTTTTGGCACCACTACATAGACAACGCTTATGCAAAAGCGCTGCTGTAGGTATCCAAAAAAAAAAAAACTTTAGACAGCGCTTATTAAAAGCGCTGCTATAGGCCTTATCAAAGGAAACGCTTTTTCTCCCTAAGCGCTGCTATAGGATTTTAAAAAAATAAAAATTAAAAAATTAATAAAAGCGTTGCTAAAGGGTATGCTTTAGACAGCGCTTTCAAAAAGCGCTGCTAAAGGTGTGAGTCTAAAAGCGCTGCTAAAGGGGGGGTAAACCTAAAGCACTGCTAAAGGGGGGTACCTTTAGCAGCGCTTCTTGAAAGTGTTGCCTTTGTGTAAATCTAAAAGCGCTACTAAAGGGGGGGTAAGCCTAAAGCGCTGCTAAAGGGGGGTACCTTTAGCAGCGCTTCTTGAAAGTGCTTCCTTTGGTTTGTTAATTTATTTCTAAACCCCTAACCCCTAAATCAGATTTCTAGAAACACAAAATTAAACCCATATCGCTGTTCATCTTCTTCTCCATTCGTCTCCTCCCATTCTCTCTTCATCCTCTCAACACTCGTATCCTCCCAAACTCCCCCTGTCTCACTCCATTACTCCCTTTGTTCCGTCATCTCTCAAACCCTCCTCTCAACCGCTTCATCTTCATCGTTACCAACCACCACCATCAATTGTCAACCGTCTCCATCCTCCATCCCTTCGTCGTCCTCTAACCATTACCCTCCGCCTCGCATCAACGGCATAATCACCAACACCAGCAGCCTCCTCCGTTGCATCACCTTCGAATCTTCGGCCCACGGCTAATTCATTTTTTCAATCCAAGTAAGTGTTCCTATCATTAAATCCTGTGCTTCTGGATTCATTTTTTGGTGTGCATCGTGACTAGAGTGTTTAGTTGAATGTAGGTGATTTATGTGTTGAGATTTTCTGGGTTCTGTGAGTTTTGTTATCAAACATTATCATAGGATTCTGTCAGTTTTGCTTCAGTAGGTAATAACATTGTTGTTTTCTCTATTAGATGATAAAATTGATGATTTTGTTTGTTCTAAACAGTAAGTAATAACTTAGGCTGGTCTCCATGATTTTGTTTGTTCTAAACAGTAGGTAATAACTTAGGCAGTGTGCTTAAATGATATGAAACGCGAAGACTATCAATGTATTTCTATGGTACCTGTATTAATTTGAAAATATTGTCTGATTTTATTTGATTGTTTAATTTTTATCATTGTGAAAATATTCGCCCCACTCGAGAGATAGACTACCCCAATGCCCTTTCAAGCATCTTGTGAATGTTGTGTTACACACACCATTAATATGTTAAATAGCTGCGGCTCGTTTCATGTATTTGTTCAGTGTTATACTTGTGAATTGATGAGATATCCTTGTGTTTTATATAAGAATATGCTTGTTTTATTATAGATACCTACAAATTAGGCTGCTTTATTTGACGTGGAATTGTTCATATAAACAAAAAAGAATTCAAAGGTTAATTCGTGCAACCAGATATTTTAAATTGTGTGGAATGAAACTTGTAATAGTAATATTCTTGACGCACAACCGTAGTAGTCATTGAAAAGAAGCAAAACTAAAGCACACCAACATACAAACTAAATGTATGTTTCAGAGAGGTTAATGATGGTTTAAGAATTCTTGAGATTTGTTTAGTGGTTTTGAAACTAAAGAACAATTATATGGTAGTAAGGGATTTGACAGCTTAAATAGAAAAACTGAATTATAGATTGATTAATTTGTTGTAGAAGCTTGCATTCATTTATCCACCAACACTTATATATGACACATGCACGAACACTATGAGCACAATTTAACTTTTCTATGATGCATTTCTTTGAGGCAAAGTTAAGTGCAATGTCTCGATGTTGCTTCTAAAAAATATAACCTTTAGTTAATTTACTGCTCTGTAACATTTAAGCTTAGTTTTCAATTTTTCATGAGCAAACAAGTGGAGTCATCATGTAATCCTTCCATTTCTCTTTAGCATAGCATCAACCATTTTTGCAAGCAGCTAAAACATTTTTTTTTGAATGTGGCTATGAATGTGTTTTCTATTAAACAAGCAGAAATAATTATAAGAAAATATAGTAATTTTAATTATATAAGTGTGTTTTCTTATTAAAAATGAGTAGTATATATATTACAATTCTTCATGGATCCTTTTTAATTTATAGTTTGTTAGTTAATAACTTTTTACGAGTAAATTTTTTGTGTGTGTGTTTTTCTTTTCAAAATATATAGTTCTTTGATGTGGGTGAATAAGTATTTTTATGTTACTCATTTTATTATCAAATATAATATTAAGTGAGTCTTGTAATTTAAGATTTTGTCGGTCATATATAATTACATAAAGCAGTAATTAACTAACTAACCAAAAGTGAACATTTTGCTTTTAGCATAAAGCAAAATTGCTTTATGCTTTTTAATTTGAATTTGAATTTGAATTTCATAGTCAAGTAGCACTTTGATTTTATTAGTTCATAATTGATTTTCCTAATTAGTGTTTTTGTTAAACATACGTAATAGTTAAAACCATGGATAAAAAATGGATGTGTGCCGATCGATTGTCAAAAGAGTACGAGAATGGGGTATTAGAGTTCATTAAGTTTGCTATTGAACACGCTGAAGACCCGAATAGAATGAAATGTCCTTGCTTGGGTTGTTGTTATGTGGGTCGGGTTGACGCAGATGGATTGAAATCGCATTTACTGATGCGTGGAATTGATCGAAGTTATACGTGTTGGATATTTCATGGTGAGAAAAGCATCGCGGATGTTGAACCGGGGGTGAAAAGTAGCGCAACCTTTGTTTCAGACGACAATGCCACGGATACATATGATTATGATCGAGTCGAAGAGATTACAGAAGTACTTGAAGAAGATCTTCAGGATTGTCCAAAAATGTTTGAGAGGTTGGTAGGCGATGCGGAGAAACCGTTGTATAAAGATTGTCCCAAATTCACAAGATTGTTTGCGGTATTAAAATTGTACAACTTAAAGGCGCGCAACGGATGGTCAGATAAAAGTTTCACAGAGTTATTAGCCCTTTTGAGAGATATGCTTCCTGAGGATATGTTCTTCCTAATCGAACCTACGAGGCCAAAAAAATGTTGTGCTCTATTGGCATGAGCTATGAAAAGATACATGCATGTCTAAATGATTGCATTTTGTTTCGAAACGAATATGCATCATTGAATGAATGCCCTAAGTGCGGTTTATCTCGATATAAGAAAAAATTATCTCCAGCGAAAGTCTTATGGTATTTTCCTATTATTCCGAGATTTAGACGCATGTTTCGTAGTGAAACCGATGCTAGACACTTGACTTGGCATGCAGATGAAAGAATTATCGATGGAAAGTTTCGACATCCGGCAGATGCACCCCAGTGGAAGAAAATTGATAATGATTATCCTGATTTTGGAGGATAAACAAGAAACCTTCGCTTGGCATTATCTACGGATGGAATGAACCTGCATGGTCTTCAAAGTATCTCACATTCCACATGGCCCGTGATTCTTATGATTTATAACCTACCTCCATGGCTATGTATGAAGCGCAAGTACATGATGTTGTCTATGTTAATTTCTGGGCCTAAACAACCAGGGAATGACATAGATGTATATATGAAACCTTTAATCGAAGATTTGAAGATTTTGTGGGAGAACGGAATGGAGGTTTATGATGGATATAGGAAAGAAAATTTCAATTTGAGGGCGATGTTGTTTGGCACAATTAACGATTTTCCAGCATATGGAAATTTATCCGGGTATAGCATTAAAGGTGAAAAAGCGTGTCCTGTCTGTGAAGATGGAACCGATACCATGCGATTGAAACTTTGTCAGAAGAATGTCCTTCTCGGTCATCGTAGATTCTTAACTTCTAAGCATCAATATCGTGGATGGAGAAAAGCGTTCAATGGAGATACCGAACAACGTAGAGCTCCGCCTGGATTGACAGGTGATCAAATTTTTGAAAAGGTGAAAGATGTGAGTATTCAGTTTGGCAAACCTTTTGCACATAAAGTTGTCACAGGTGGGTGGAAGAAAAGGTCAACTTTTTTTGAATTTCCATATTGGAAATCTTTGTACGTAAGATATTTTCTTGATGTTATGCATATTGAAAAAAATGTATTTGAAAGTGTTATTGGTACGTTACTCAATATAAAAGGAAAGTCTAAAGATGGCCTTAAAGCAAGGGAGGACATGGTAGAGATGGGAATAAGAACTGAATTAGGACCCGTGAAGAAAGGAAGACGCACATATCTACCACCTGTTGCTTATACTCTATCTAGGAAGGAAAAGAAAATATTGTGTAAGTTTTTGAGTGAAGTTAAAGTTCCAGAAGGTTACTCCTCAAACATTAGAAGACTCGTGTCCATGAAAGACCTCGAGTTAAAGAGTTTGAAGACACATGATTGCCATGTCATAATGGAACATTTTCTACCAATAGGTATACGTTCTATTTTTCCAGAAAAAGTAAGCGCTATAACTAAATTGTGTTTTTTCTTTAGGTCAATTTGTAGTAAGGTGATCGATCCTGAGATCTTACCAGTATTACAAAAAGAAATAGTTATTACTTTGTGTGACCTTGAAATGTATTTTCCTCCATCATTTTTTGACATTATGGTACATCTTGTTGTTCATCTTGTGAAAGAGACACAATTGTGTGGACCAGCTTATATGAGATGGATGTACCCTATTGAACGTTACATGAAAATATCAAAAGGGTACGTGAAAAACCGAATTCGTCCAGAGGGTTGTATCGTTGAGCGATATGTTGTTGAAGAAGCGGTTGAGTTTTGTACTGAATTTTTGTCCAATGTGCAATCCATAGGACTCCCCAAATCTCATTTTTTCGAAAAAAAAGAAGGTAAAAAATTAATTGGAAATGAAATTGTGACAGTATCAAGGGATGAACGGGATCAAGTGCATTTGTATGTTCTGCATAATGACAATGAGGTTGAGCCGTTTGTTGAAATGCACAAGGCTATACTCCGAGGTGAGAATCAAAGTAGAAATGAAAATTGGATAGTACGAGAGCACAATCAAAGTTTTATACAGTGGTTTAAGGATCATATATATTCAAAGTTGCATTCAGATCCCGCTTCAATATCAGACAGGTTGAGATGTTTGGCATATGGTCCAAGTTCGATTGTGTTCTCTTATAGAGGATACGCAATTAATGGATACACATTTTATACCAAAGAGCAGGATGAGAAAAGTACTATGCAAAATAGTGGTGTTACGGTTGTAGCTGAAGCAATGCACATTTCTAGTATGAAGGACTTAAACCCCAAATATGAAAATCTGTCATATTTTGGGGTTATCAATCACATTTGGGTGTTTGATTACGAGAAGTTTCAGATTCCTATCTTTGATTGCAAGTGGGTACATAGTAGTGGCATACGAATGGATAAGTCAGGGTTTTTGCAAGTGGATCTTAATAGGGTGGGGTATAAAGATGAGCCTTTTATTCTAGCCTCTCAAGCTAAACAAGTGTTCTATGTCACAGACCCGAAGAGTACGAAATGGTCTATAGTGCTTTTATCTAACAAAGTGATTGATGATAAAAGTGTAGACCAAGGTGATGTTGATGTTGAGAATGAGTCGTATATTAGAAACGATCGAGATGAAAATACTACAGCGGATGAAACATATATTAGAAAATATCATGATGAGGGAATTTGGATCAATCCCTCCGTCCGCGTTCTTAAAAGACAAGTAATTCAAAACCCAACCAAGAAAAGAAAGAGATGTTAGTGAAAGAGGTAATATATATTCCTCCATTCTTGTTAACACTTAGCAAACTTCTAATTAATGATATATTTTTCATATACTCAATTGATATTTGTCATTTTATATACTCAATAGATATACTCAATAGATATTTGTCGTTTTATACTCAATATACTCAATTTTATATACTCAATTGATATTTGTCAATTGATATTTGTCATTTCATATACTCAATTTTATATACTCAATTGATATTTGTCATTTTATATACTCAATAGATATTTGGAATTATATATTTGGAATTAAATATTTGTCATTAGATACTAATGTTTTTCTTGATTACAGGTTAGGTGGCTAGTAACGAGGAGCACCCACACGATGATTCAACTAATGATGGAGACATTGATGGGGGAAAATCCAGTAAGGGAGTGGAAAAAGAAATTAAAAGAGGAAAAACTATTATGAAGAATATCATTCGTGATAGAGATAGAGGTATTAAATACGATGTGCATTGGAGTCCAACTGGCCAATTAATTGAGCCTAACGCTTCTAAATTGACAAGTTACATTGGTACAATTGTAAGGAGAGAAATACCAATAACTTGTGATGAGTGGAGAGATGATACGCTGAATGATGCTAAAAACAAAATCTGGAGTGAGATACAGGTACTTTTTATTATGTCTTTAAATTACGTCTATGTACTTTTAATTATGTCTTTAAATTACGATTATGTACTTTAAATTATGTCTTTAAATTACTTATACTAACGCACTTTGTGTATGTTTTTTGTAGAGGTCTTTCAACATTGATGACACAGAAAAAGATTATTGTCTTGGATTGGCCGGAAATAGACTAAGAGGGTTTAGAACATTTTTAAATAGAAAATATCATAGAGATGCCGAAAATTTTTTTGTTGATGCAGAGCGTCCAACAGAATATGCAGATGTGATTTCGCTTAAAGAATGGGATGTTTTTAAAGACAAACGGAAAACCCCAGAATTTAAGAGTGTAAGTGACGCAAATCGTCAAAGAGCATCATCTCTGGCATATCCATACAAAAAGGGACGTTTGGGATATGCACGATTAGAACAAAAAATAGTAAGTATTTACAAATTGTAATGATATACTTGTTCATCAAGAGTTATAACTGAGCTTGTTTTTTGTGTTAATGTGTAGTTAAAAGAGGAGAATAGTTCAGAAAAATCTCTTCCGGAGCATGTTTTGTGGAAGGTTGCCCGTGTGGGTAAGGATGGAGTTCTTAAAGATGAAGTACAAGAAATTTTTGCAAAATGTGTAAGTATAACATTAATTCTAATTAAATCAAAATTTTATTAACATATAATATTCATGTTTTTTCCAATATTCATATGCATTTCAGGAGATTCTGTCACAGTCTACATCTCCACCGGATGATTGCAGGAGCATACTTAGTCGAGCATTAGATGTTCGTGAGTATTCTGGTAGGGTGAGGGGTAAAGGATATGGGGTTACTCCAAGCTCCTTGAAAAAGAACAACCCAAAGACAAAATCTGCTATCAATAAAGAACTGCAGGCAAGGTTGGATGCATTAGAAGCTGAAGTTCTTGAATTGAGGAAGGAAAAAGAAAGACAGTACCAATCAGAAATGGAATCTTCGGGTGTTAAGGAAACTAGTGACATAGCTAGTGTCAATTGTGCTCTTAAAGAAACTATTCCCGAGGTAAATTCATATATTATTTAATTAGTGTAATTTATTTAACTGACATATATACACATTAACGATGTCATATTTATTATTAATTTTAGGGCATTTCACCTTGTCAACTATTTTTAGAGACACCAACTTATCGCATGGTTGACAAGGGAAAAGTCCATAACACTCAGGGAGAAGTACTTCATCATAAACCGCTCCCTCCTGGATATTTGAAAGTGTCAATTGATATTGCTTTAGAGGAGGGTGCGTTAATACAATCCCAGATGAAGTTTCGGATGCAACATTGGTGGGAGAGGCAATAGGAGCATTTGTTGCATGGCCGTCAAGACTCGTTCGCATAGATGATGAGGTATAATTAAAACCGTTATGAACCTTTTAGTACTCAACTATTTTACGTTCATTTTACTTACATTTTTTTGCATGGTAATGTTAGACTCCTACAAAATCCAAACCAAAAGATAAAGGGATTACACGGCCAATGGAGTCAGTGGCATCACAAAAACAGGTACAACACAGTTATATGATATTTATGCTTAGATAATGTTAATTTGTCATCCTATACTTGACCACTCTAATTTTATGCAATTTAGATTATTCCTTCCAAAGAGATTGAAGCTGTAAGTAGGGGTAAAGAGCCTGTAATTAGCAACATTCCCACAGAATTAAAGAGTGTTGCTAAGAGGACCGGTGCTAGAAAGAAAACTACTTCACAGTATAGGTCGTGCCTTCGGATATTTATAAGCTTCACAACTATTCCGCAAGGTGGTACTTCTCTTGTACCCCTGGATGAATGGATTTATGGTTCTCATGGCATGACAGCAATTGGTATGGAGGATTTGGACCAAGTTTTTGGACACTTAACATTAGGCATGGTTGTTATCGATACATACATCAGGTATACTCCAACCAACTTTGTTTAATTAATTGCAGAATTTATTTACTCATTTCAATGAATAATTAATGTTAATGATGTTTTTATTTAAGGTTTCTGTGTGACAAGTTGATTCGCCCGCGTGGATTGGAGTCCAGATTCGCTTTCATAAATCCCAACGTTGTCCACGCAGGGCAATCATCTCAAAACCAGATGAAGTAATAGCATATGTACTCAGTTTATTTATGGCCATAAAAGATACAGAAAAATTGTTCTTTTTACCATATAATACTGGCAACAAGTAAGATTTTCATTCTAAATTTCCTCTATTATAATATTTTGTTTTTTAACGTTGTGTAGAAAATTTCCATCTAACCTTTGATTAATATTCCAGTGGACACTGGTTATTGGTTGCAATTAATCCTTTGAGAGAAATTGTATATTATCTGGATTCATTGGGCAATGATTGGACAACATACCCAGATATGAAGAAGACGATTGACACGTAAGTGAGATTGTTCTAAAATATACCTGTGTATATTTAATTATTTATGTGCGATAGTTCTAAATATTCGTTATTATTTTATTATAGCGTTCTACAAAGTTTTCGAGCACAAAGAGGTATTCAAGTACCAAGGAGTAAAGTCAACAATATTTCTTGGATCAAAGTGGAGGTATAGATTTTCCCAATTTTGATAATATAGCGATGATACTTGATAAAACAAGTTAAGTTGTATATACTGATGTATATCCGTATTTTCTTTCCATGTGTAGTGTCCTCGTCAACGCAATTGTGTAGATTGCGATTATTTTATGTTGAGGTTTATGAAAGAAACTATTCTTTTGGACCGATTAGAGATTCCATCCATGGTATGAATTTCTAACTTAGGAATTATTTTAATATTTCTCATAAAATGACTTAGTATTTTAATTAAATCATACTATTTTATATTATTATGTAGTACTTTGATGAATTCAAGTGTGCTTCTTACTCAAAAGATCAATTGGATGAACTTATGGAGGATTGGTGCCAATTTGTTATGGAGTTGAGAGTTTTATTATAAGAAGGTATAACTTTGAGTTTTGAGTATAATATATGTCGTTATAGTTGTGTTGTTTTTGTTGTTATTTGGTAACTTGTATGAATTTCGATTTTTTGATTTTGTTTTAGGTAATATAGGTGCAGATCGATGTATAGAGTTATTTTGTAATGAAATTTTGATTTTGTTTCTTTGTTGTATAAATTAATGTTGTTGTTGTGTATATTGTGCAAAAAGGATTGAGATGTATATATATTGACGTATATTGATCGATGTTGTTATAATATTGTTTCATTGTTGTATATTGATGCATATATATTGTAGTTTAAAATGTTATGTTGAAGCTATAAATTAAGTTGCAAAAAATGGTGAGATATTATATTAAATGAAAAAAAAATTCTGTTAAAAAAATATAAGGAAAAGCGCTGCTAAAGGGGGGGGGGGAATAGACAGCGCTTTTAATCATAAGCGCTGCCTAAAGTGATTGAAAAAAAAATATATTAAAAAAAAAAGGAAAAGCGCTGCTAAAGGGGGGGAATAGGCAGCGCTTTATAAAAGCGCTGTCTAAAGTAATTAAAAAAAATATTAAATAAAAAAATTAGGAAAAGCGTTGCTAAAGGGGGGGAATAGACAGCGCTTTCTAAAAGCGTTGTCTAAAGTTCAACATTAAAAGTGCTGTCTAAAGGGTAAGCGCTGCTAAAGGGGGTACCTTTAGCAGCGCTTTTTAATGAAAAGCGCTGCTAAAGGGGGTACCTATAGCAGCGCTTTTGAAATTACAAAAGCGCTGTCTATACCTTTAGCAGCGCTTTTAAGAGCTGCTAAAGCCCTAAAAAAGCGCTGTCTATGCCCTTATTTGGCATAGTGAGGGGAAGATTATGACAGTCCGTGGCGAGGAGGAGTATATGATAAGCCATCTAAATTCATTCCGCTATGTTGAATTAGATGGTGAATTCATCGAGACCCCCTTTCAGCACTTTGAAGAGGTTTCCCCTGAAGTTGCGGTAGCCAAGACAATGACTTATGTGCCCATCGTCACCAAACTTGTGTCCCGGATGTCATCCCTGAAAGATGCGGAGGCTGTGATCAAGTAAGGAGGAAGCACAATATGGGGTCAACTGCCAGTTTTTCCTTACAAGACAGATAAGTTCGGCTTGGGTTTCACTGCTGCTTGTCAAAAGGTTGTGCATCGCTCCCGGGCTGGAGGACCGCCGTTGAAAATCACTCATCATGGAGTTCATGCTTTAGAGGATGATGGAGAAGAGAGCAATTTTGAAGACTGGATCTTTCCAACTATTGAAGGAGGACTGAACAACTGGGAGGCGAAAGACTTTGTTCCCATTACTTTCATCAATCAGTAATTTATCTTTTGAACATTTTCTGTTGGTCTGTAATAATTTTTAAAAACAATTCGTACACTTTTTGCCTTATGCCTTACCCGGGGCATATAGGTCCATTTGTAAGGGCTTGATTTTTCATCTTCATATGCCATTTTTAATGAATCATGGACGTTTTCATATATAAACTTTTGTGTTCATTTTCTTTCTTTTTACATTTTATTTGTTTAAAGGTGGCTATCCCTTACACACACACACACTCACAAAATGCAAGTACCCATCCACTCTGGATTCCATTGGGAAACAATTCTGCTATGGCCTTCAGTGACTCTGAAGATCTGGTCAATCATGCTGAATACGAAGGTCATGAAGACTGTGAAGTACCTGGAGAGTTGGCCAGACTTTTGCAACAGGAAGAAAGGGCTATTCTGCCCCATGAAGAGTTGTTAGAGACTATCAACTTGGGAATAGAGGAAGACAGAAAAGAGGTTAAAGTGGGTGCCAACCTAGAGCCAAGTGTCAAAGAGCGTTTAGTTCAGCTGTTGCATGAATATGTTGAGATCTTCGCCTGGTCCTATGAAGACATGCCAGGATTGGATACAGACATTGTGGTTCACCGTCTCCCTACAAGAGAAGATTGTCCACCAATCAAACAGAAAGTCCGCCGAATGAGGCCCGACATGTCCGAAAAGATCAAAGCTGAAGTGATGAAGCAGTTCAATGCTGGCTTTCTTGCGGTTACTTCCTATCCACAATGGGTTGCTAACATTGTGCCCGTGCCTAAGAAGGACGACAAAGTCAGAATGTGCATGGATTATAGAGACTTAAACAGGGCTAGCCCTAAAGATGACTTTCCACTGCCGCACATTGACATCTTGGTTGACAATACAGCTCAGCATAAGGTATTTTCTTTCATGGATGGATTTTAAGGGTACAACTAGATCAAAATGGCCCCTGAAGATATGGAGAAAATTACCTTTGTTACACAGTGGGGTACGTTCTGTTATAAAGTAATGTCGCTCGGACTGAAGAATGTCGGGGCAACCTATCAGCACGCCATGGTGGCTTTGTTTCATGACATGATACATCATGAGATTAAATTCTACGTAGACGACATGATAGCCCGTTCACAGACAGAAGATGAACACCTCGACCATCTGCAAAAGCTGTTTGTCATATTGAAAGAGTACAAGCTCAGACTGAACCCGAACAAATGCACTTTCGGAGTCAGGTCCGGTAAACTTTTAGGATTCATCGTCAGTAACAAAGGCATCAAAGTTGATCCTGCCAAAGTCAAAGCTATACAAGAAATGCCTGCCCCTCGCACTGAGAAGGAGGTCAGAGGTTTCTTGGGACGCCTAAACTACATTGCAAGGTTCATCTCTCACCTAACATCTACCTGTGAACCAATCTTCAAGCTGTTGAAGAAAGATCAGGTGGTTGAATGGAATGATGACTGTCAAGCTGCTTTCAATAAAATCAAGGAGTATTTACTGGAACCTCCTATCTTGATGCCACCCATTGAAGGAAGGCCGTTAATCATGTATCTGATTGTCCTGGAGAATTCAATGGGGTGCGTACTGGGCCAACATGACGAGTCTGGCCGAAAAGAGCATGCCATTTATTACCTTAGCAAAAAGTTTACCGACTGCGAGACTCGCTACTCACTGCTCGAGAAAAATTGATGCGCTTTGGTATGGGCTGCTCGCTGGCTAAGGCAGTATATGTTGACTCATACCACTTTGTTGATCTCTAAGATGGATCCGATCAAGTACATCTTCGAGAAGTCTGCTTTATCCGGAAGAATCGCTAGATGGCAGATGATCCTCACCGAATATGATATACAATACACGACCCAAAAAGCTATAAAGGGAAGTGTGCTAGCCGATCATCTGGCCCATCAAGCCGTCGAAGATTACCAATCTATGAGGTTCGACTTCCCCGACGAGGATATCATGACTTTGAGCAACGTTGAAGAAAACAGACCGTATGACGGACCTAAACAAGGATCCCGATGGACTTTGTACTTTTATGGTGCCTCCAACGCACTTGGAAACGGTATCGGCGCAGTACTTATTTCTCCAGAAGATTGCCATACACCTTTCACTGCTAGACTCTGCTTCAGCTGCACCAACAACATGGTCGAGTATGAAGCTTGTATCTTTGGTCTCAAGGCCGCTATTGACTTGGGAATCAAATCTTTGATTGTATTTGGGGACTCAGCTTTGGTTATCAGTTAAATCAAAGGAGAGTGGGATACTAAACATCCAAACCTCATCCCTTACAAAGAACATGTCCTGACATTGTTACCACACTTCGAGCATATTACCTTCGAGATCTTCCCGCGAGAAGAGAATCAGCTAGCAGATGCGCTAGCTACAATGTCATCCATGTTTAAACTTAACTGGGATAATGAGGCACCTCAAATCACCATTGAAAGAATGGACGAACCTGCACATTGTCACGAGATTAATATCGAAGAAGTGGTGGACCAACCGTGGTTTCATGACGTCAAAAGGTATCTCGAAGCACAAGAATACCCTGAGGGAGCTTCAGTCAACGACAAAAAGTTCTTAAGGAGGTTTGCTGCCAAGTTCTTTCTAAGAAATGGTATCTTATACAAGCGCAATCTTGATTGTGTCCTACTCCATTGTGTGGACAAGGTTGAAGCTGAGCAGATCATGGCTGAACAACATAATGGCACCTTTGGCACCCACTCAAGCGGCCATACGATGGCTAAGAAGATTCTACGGGCAGGCTATTACTGGTCTACCATGGAAGCGGATTTTCATCAACATTCCCGTACTTATCACAAAATTCTAAATCTATGCGGACAAGGTACATATTCCTCCAGTTCCTCTCAATGTCTTAATGGCTCCTTGGCCATTCGCGATGTGGGGAATCGACATGATTGGAGAGATCAAGCCTACAACGTCCAATGGACACCGTTTCATCCTGGTGGCCATTGATTACTTTACCAAGTGGGTCGAAGCAACTTCCTTCGCCTCCGTTACAAAGAATGTGGTTGCTCGCTTCATCAAGCAGAATCTCATATGCCGGTATGGTATCCCCGACAGGATCATCACTGACAATGGTACAAATTTAAACAATACTATGATCACCGCTTTGTGTGATCAGTTCAAGAATCAACATCACAATTCATCTCCCTATCGGTCTAAGATGAACGGTGATGTCGAAGCTGTGAACAAAAATATCAAGAAGATCATTCAAAAGATGACAGTCACCTATAAGGATTGGCATGAGATGTTACCGTTTGCTCTGCACGGGTACCGTACCACGACACACACTTCAACTGGGGAAACACCCTTTTCTTTGGTATACGACATGGAGGTTGTTTTACCTATCGAGGTTCAGATTACCTCCTTGAGAATCATGAAAGATGCTGGTTTGAGTGAAGACGATTGGATTCAAACCCGACTTGATCAACTTAACTTGATTGACGAAAAGCGACTTACTTCTGTTTTCCATGGTCAGGCGTATCAAAAACGTATGATCAAGGCCTTCAACAAGAAAGTCAAGAGACAAGTATATCAAGTCGGGGACCTTGTAATCAAGTGAATCATCTTTCCGCAAAGTGATCCCAGGGGCAAATGGACTCCTACTTACGAAGGACCATTTGTGATCGAAAACATCTTTTCCGGTGGGGAAATGATCCTGACCACCATGGACGACGATGACTTGCCGTACCCTGCGAATGCAGACATAGTCAAAAGATACTACGCATAAACGACCCGACAAGTTGAAAACCCGAAAGGGCGACTTGGGAAAAAAATGGGCATCCCGGTGAATCGAAAACCCGAAAGGGCGGTTCAGGCAAAAGTTAGGGATAAATAAAAAAAATCTGTACACCCGGCAAGTTGAAAACCCGAAAGGGCGACATGGGAAAAAAAGGGTTTCCCGGTGGATCGAAAACCCGAAAGGGAGATCCAGGAAAAATTTAGGGAATTAAAGCGTATGACTATGTCTCGTCAGATCACTGTAAGGACAATCTCTTCACGGACAAGCTCCAAGCTTCTGACCAATCCAATCATCTGCAGACGAAGCAACGAATGGACAAGATACTCAGAGTTACGAAGGCTATAGCAGGATGGGAACCCCATGGAATTGTTACACATAGCCATCTTTCTTTGTATAAATGTCTCTCAATTTTATGACAACATTCTCTTACTAGGATGTCTATCTCCTTTGTACAAAATACTTACACAAAGTTAATACAAAGATACTTCAAAGTGCAAAAATTTGTTTGCCTTTTATTTCTTTTTACGCTTATGTTTTATTTTGAAAAAGTCCAATGATTTATTAAATGAGCATATGCATTTGAATATAATCACTGCTTACAAATAAAACGAAATGAGAAAAATAATTACTGACAAATTGAAAGTATGGGAAAACGTCTTTGGGCTATTCCAGGAGAAATCCTCAGCCGAGCTATAGCCTTAAAATACATATCCCAAGTGGAGTTAAGTTTCAAAATCCCCATCAGAACTAAGTTTCCAAACTCCCAATCCCCAGCGGAGCCAGAAAACTTTGAACTTCAAACCCTTAGTGAAGATGGAACTTTCTTCCCCAACGAAGTCCAAAACATCAAACCTTAAACCTCGGTGGAAGACCATCTAGTTTCCTCCAATTCCCCACAAGAGTTATTTCTCAGCAGATCGAAGATTCTCATTCTCATTTCTACAGTTGAAGCCTCCCAGGTTTCAGTTCCCCAGTAGAGATCGTCAGAGTTTTCCTTATTCCCCAGGAAAGTCATGAAGGATCCTCACATCCCCACAGAAGTTTTCAAAGTTCTTGTTAATCCCCACAAGTAGCCAAGGATTTTCTATCCCCAACAACGATCAAGGATTTATTTTCCCCAACAGCGGTCAAAGACTTCATTATCTCCAGCTATCAAGGATTTATTTTCCACAGCAGACGGCTAATCCGCTTACATGCGCATACATTACATTCATATATCATAAACATTGATGAAGCACATTTTATTGTATCATACATGTCATGTAACATAACTTTGTGTTTTAGCTAACATTTTACCCTTTTTAGGATGAGATTAAAAGCTGCCTTTAACAAATGTTCAAAGATTTCAGATACAGTACATATACACTCCAAGACATGGAAGTCATTCTGTTACTCATTCAAATCTCTTATTTCAGATACAGTATGGATACACCCCAGACACAGCGGTCGTTCTATTACTCATTCAGAATTTCAAGTCTAGATACAGACTAGATACACCCCAGACACGGCGGTCATTCTACTACTTATTCAGACTTCAACAATCAAATACAGACTAGATACGCTCCAGACCCGGAAGCCATTCTATTTCTCATTCAGATTCAACTATCAACCTCAGATGCAGATACGCTCCAGACACGGAAGTCATTCTGTCACTTGTCCAGATCCCAGTTACAGTACGGATACACTTCAGACATGGAAGTCATTCTTCTACTCATACAGATCTCAAACTTCAGATACAGTCCAGATATGAACCAGACACGGTTGCCATCCTGTCACTCATTCGAAATTTATCCCCATCCCAGAGATGCTCCATACACGGATGTTTTTCTGTCGCCCATTCAGAATTCAGATATAATACAGATACACTCCAAATACGGCAGTCATTCTGATATTCATTCAAGAATCAAATACAGTTACAACGCGAATACGCTCCAGACACGGACGTCGTTCCTTTGCTCATACAAATCCAATCTCCAGATACAACTCAGATACGTTCCAGATAAGGATACCATGCTGGTGTTCATTCTCCTAATTTTTGACAAACAGTCTTGGATGGAATCTTTAAGCCCATCTCCAGCAAGATTCTACCATCTCCAAATGGCATCTTTAAGCCCATTCCCTCATTTACATTTTGACGAGTGCAAATTTATGGGCACTCTAGTGTCCAATCCTCTTTTACCTTCGAGTCACGAAAGGCAAACTCGCCAATCTAACTCTTCAGGTTCAAGAAGATTGAACAGGGGCAGCTGTTGTACCCCAAAATTTGCCCTCTCGTTTTATCAAGATTTCTCCTCACAAGACTCTTTGGACTCAAGACCAAATTAGGGTTTTGCACTGCTCAAGACTTTTCCTTGCACTGATGACCTAAATTAGGGTTTGAGTTTGCACAGGGATTTTTGGACTTTCAATGCTCAAAGTGACTTTCATACATCATGTTGGACTTATAAGATTTCCTCTACCAAGTTTCAAGCTTTAAATCAAATTTTTGCCCAGTCAATTGGACAGTTGACCTAGAAATCAGTTGTATTGGGGAAAAAGTCAACTATGGCCAATTTACAGTCAAACCTCACAATTTTTTATCCACATCAACATTATAGGCTCATATGAACCATTTGATCAAGTTTGGACCACAACTCCTCAAGAAATTTGATCAGATCATCAAAAGGGCAAAATGGTCATTTTTAGGGTTTTGACTGCACAAGGGCAACTTCTGATTTTTACCCTAGCCAATGGCAAATTGGGTTCAAGCATGGATTCAAGGACTCAATGGCATCATCTTTACCTATTCACAAGGTTCAAAAGATCTCAATTGCATTGGATTGACAGATGAATTTTTCAGTCAACTGATTAAAATTTGACTATACACTGAAAAATCAAACTTTGACTTTTTGGTCAAAATCAAGTGCCAAGGGTCATTTTTCATCAAGTTGAGTCAAAACATGAAACTTGTTCATCAAGAAACCTAATTTTGCAAATTATGAAATTTTCTTATTTTTTCCCAACTTTGCCCAACATTTTCACCATGATGCAATTGGATTCAAACAAAACTTCCAACATGAAAGTTGTATTCCTCCACAAAGTCTACCACTTTTATTCACAAAGTTTTCCCCAAAGAAGCTTGGATCTCAAGTTATGATTTTTGGAACAAGGGTCCATGAAACTTTTAACTTAGTGAAATTTTGCCCTAGTTTAGGAAGGATTTTGACCTATCTTCATGACCATTTTTCATATAGTTCCACTTGGAATCTCAAAATGCATTTCAAAGATGGATTGTATAGAATATTACAATCTTTCCAAAATGTCCAATAACTCTCTAAAATCATTTATGGTTAGGGAGAATCGAAGGTTTGAATTTGGAAAAAACTCACTTTGATCCATGGCATGTTTCATGTTGCCACAAGTTGCAATTTCCATCCAGCGTTATTTATACTTAATTACAGGTCCATAAACCCTTCCACACTCAAGAATTAAATGCAAATCCAATGGTTTGAAGCTTTGTTCTGATCATTAGAGGATTACACAAGAGATTAATCCAAAATTAGCAAAAAGGCAACATTGCCATTTTTGTCAAAACTTGCTATATGTCAAATTACATCTCTTAAGCCTTGAACCAAATCTTAGAGAACAAACCAAATCCAAAAACTTTTGGCCAAGCTCACCAAAGGTATGCAGGGTTAGAGCTAGCCTGTACAGGCCTGCTCTTAGTCAGTTCCCACCTTTTGCTTCATAACCAAGAAATGTGCAAAAAGAGCCACAACTTGAGCATCTGATATAATCAACTCTTGCTAGAATTTGAAACAAGTTTTGCACATTGCCTTGAGCCATAAACACGAGCCATTCATCCCTCTATCCTTCTAAAACACAAAATCACCATCCTCTTGCAAAACAGGGCAGTTTCTGCACTTTGAGTTCCATAACAAAAACTACTCGTGCATTTTGCCTCAAACCTGTTCAAATACATTCCATATAACCCACCTGAGCTATCCCAACCATTGGCCATTGACTGTAACTCCATTTTCAAGCTTCACCATTTCTGTTTTCAGCTTGTGCAGGTTGACTTCTACAAGCTTGTCCAAGTACATCCAAAGCAAACTAAGCATTGGGAAAGGTCAGAGGAAGTTCAAGCAAGCTCCCATGCACCTCAGGCCTCACTGAAAAGGTCCACATTGCCATACACGAGTTCATCTGAAATTGGTATTTGTCAACTTTCTATCTCTCTATTTAGGAATCATTAGGCTTAGGTTTGTGAATAAAAAATGTAGTACTCATATCCCTGAAGCTGTACATATGCATAGATTTCATTTAAGTTAAGTGTGCTAAGAGAATTTGATTGATGACCTTCCTGAAAAAGTTAGGTTAGAAATTAGGGCCAGAGAAATTCTCTCTGGTCTTTGAAAGTTAGATTAAGTTTTTTATATGGTTGGAATCGTGGTTTAATGCTCTACAAGTTTCATGTTTTGAGTTTTTGATTTCATGCAAAGAATAGAGAGAACAGAACTGGAGTTACATGCGCGCGTTTTTGAGTTTCAAAGGTTGAAGATGAAGCTGATCTGGGTTGGGCTTGGTTTGGCTTGTTTTTGACACCCCCTCATTGTTGTTCATACCCCCCTGGCCCATTTCATTATTATTTGATATTTTTCTATTTTTATTTTTAGTTCTGACTTTAAAATATTTTTTCTAAATATAAAAAATTACTAAAATTATTTTCATAAATTTTCACATTTTATTTTGTATTTTTATTGTTTTTTTAACATAAAAATAATTATTAAGATAACATACTTTTATTTTATTTATTAAAAACTTGAAAATAATACTTAAAAATATTATACCTTTATTTTTATTATTTACATACTTAAATAATATTTTTTCCAATATATTTTTATTTTTTGACATTTGTATATATTTTATTATTTTATTGTACATAAATAATATAATTAATATGTATATACTTTCTTAAAGAAAATTAGGGTTTCTCCCCTTAGCAAAAATAATCTTCCATTTTATTTTCTTTTTAATATATTAAATATCATATTTTTATACACATAAAAATAAACAAAAACATTTTTTACATATTTATAATATTTTGCACATTTATATTTAAATTGCTTATTTAATTATTGCTTATTTATTATTTGATGCAAAGAGTTCAATTTGGATGTAATAGTAAATATTAGGGTTTTAATTTCTTGCAAAATAATCCCCTATTCAAAATTGTATCCCCCTCCCCATATCAATGTTGTAATAATCATAGATTTATTTTACGCATTTATAGCTTTCAAATATGCCATGATAGAGATTAGGGTTTGTATGCGATATCCAAAATCAAAACAAATAGTTAGACCTAATACAAGACCTAAATGCATGAAAATGACAAACACATCTCACACAAACACCCCTAGGGTTTCACCCACTTGTTGCCTTAAAAATGGCCATGTTATGCATGTTGAGTATCTTTGCAAAAACAAAAACAAAACAAAAGATCATGGTCCCTCGATGACGCTATCTTGGTTGCCTATACAAAAAATGATCTAGTCCCTCAAAAATTTGCTAAAGATACTTAGCACAATTGCTATCATGGTCAATACGATGACCCGCACCTGTCCTGTTTAACATCCTAATACAGGGTTGTTTACCAAATGCAATGGTAAAACAACACTATCAAAAGGGTTACAAATGTGTAGGAAAGACTCTTGAGTAGATAGGGTAGACAACTCTTAGTTACTTGATCAAAACTTGTAAAAAACATCCTTGTTATTTTCAAACACACCTCACAACACAATTTCAAAACATTTCCCAAAATAAACTTTCAAACATTGAAATATATTTTCAAAAGACAATACCCCTTTGTATACATTCAAACAAGAATCATTATAAAGGTTACCGCAACGATGGCCTCTTTTCAAAACATTTTCAAAACCACACAAAGCATCATTTCAAACAATTGAAAAGCAAAAGCAAGTGATCTAAACAAGTAACTAAGAGCCCATGGATAACCATGGATGAAAAGGGTGTTTGCACCTTCCCTTTTCATAATTTACCCCCCGAACCCAAAAAAACATCTCAAAGGTCTTTCCTGTGCTTTTTGACCTTTCCTTTGGATAAAATAAAAATTCGGTGGCGACTCTTGCTAAACCGAAACATTTACGAACACAAACGCAAAATCTCAAGTCAGTTCTCCCACCGCATCACAGTTATCTTACCATTGATTTGGTAAATAACCCTATCTTTGAATGTAAATGGGACGGGTTTGGGTCATCATATAACCATGATTTGAAATGTTGCAAGGTATCTTAGCATTCTCTTTAGGGACTAAGATCATTTGAAAGGCAACATGGATAGCGTCATCGAGGGACTATGACCATTGTATTTTGTTTGTTTTTTGCTAAGATACCTCACATGCGTAATATGGTCATTTTATAAGGCAACAAAGTGGATTTACCCTAAGGGTGCAAGTGTGCAAGTGTATTGTTTTTCATGCTTGGTTTTGTCGTTGATTAGGGTTTTCTAATTGATTGGTTTTAGTCTTTCCATACAAACCCTAATTACTAGCATTTGTATATAAAGCGATAAATTATGGAATTTAAAATTACTACGCTATTACAATACTTGTGGGAGGGGGTGTACAAATTACAAATGGGGATTGTAAGAAAATAAAGCCTAATTATCTATTACAACCATATTGAATTTGGATAAATAATGTACAAAAATGAAAAAATATACAAGAATGTAAAATGGAAAGAAAATGGACTTTTATTTGGATTTTTTTAGGGAAAGGGGGTTTTGTTTTAACCTTATTAACTAAAAGAAAAATAATTAATTAAATTAGTAAAAAGTAAAACCTAAATTTACTAGGAAAAGAATTTAAGTAAAACCCTAATCTATTAATTGATTAAAAAAAAGAAATTAAGTTTATAAGAAGAATATTTTTTGGTATTTTCGTCTTAAAAATAATTTATAGTATTATAAAATATTTTTGGTCTTTTTATATTTCAAAATAATATATTTAAATTGTGTAAAAGAAAATAACTAAAAAAACCTAGTTTATAATTAAATTTACAAATCAATTAGTGAAATAAATAAAGTATGATTAAATAAAATAATTTTTTTTTGTGTAGAAAATAAATAAACTATACCAAAATATAAATCTAATATTTTTATATTTTTTCTGATTTTTTTTTGGTGTTAGATAATATATTTAAGAAAACAAATCAATAAAAATGAGAAAAAGAAAATAAAATGGGCCAGGGTGTGAATAGCCAGCAAGGGGGGTCAGAAGTAAAAAAATAAAAGGCCCAAGGGGATGAGGCCAAGCGCTGCCAAAAAAGTTAGAATATGTGAAAAATATGAAGAAAAAAAATCCAAAAGGGTACCACTGGGGCTCGAACCCAGGTCCCTATAGTCATAGGCACACACTTCTACCACTAAGGTGGCTATACATCTGTTTATTAATATAAAACCATAAATATATATGGTAAACACGTTCCTGAGGCCAACTTGATCTTCAACCTCACGCCCAACCTGAACCTCTGTATCTTATTCAATTCTCAACAAAAATGAAAAATGTAAACAGGAAGATTGTGGAAAATTTCCTCACGATTTCAGAAATGCAAAGCAATAAAATTATAGATCAAAGACAAGCATGAATTTTAATGGCCCTATTCTGAACCCTAAAAAATTTAGAAACTTCAATCTTAAAATTCTCTAAGCTCAAGAAACATAAATGAAAACTATGGACATGGTTAGCTTCAGGCAATGATACCTATATTTCTTATTCACAAATAAACCATTAATGATGCTTGTTTAAAGAGTTCAAAAGTCAAAAAACTCACCTTGCAAGAGGGTATCGTGTTTGGAGTTTGAGTAGCTTTTAGTGAGTTCCAATTATTGGATTAGCTTCCTCAAGTTCCCAGGAAGCTAAGTGATGCTTAGCTTGAGCTAAAAGTGCCTGAGGAGTTCTGGAGAAGTCAAGGTGCAAGGTGCTATTTTTGAAAATGGTGGATGATGATAGAGGTGTTACAGTGGTGTTGCAGGTGTTGGAATTGTTTGTATATGTTATTTAGAAGCTTTTGAAAGTAAAAGACCAATAAAAGCACAAGAACATTTGGAGATTGGATTCAAAACTCAGAAATGGCAAGTTTTGAGGTGTTTTTGGTGATTCTGTGTTCTTGGTGTTTTTAGGACTCAAGCATGCGTGGGATTTTTGGCCAATAACTTGTGTATGTATAAGAAAAAGGTCTTAGTGCTTGAGAGAGTCAGAGGTACAAGTTATAGGCTGATTTTTATGTTACTTAATTTTGAAGAAAAGTGGGAAAACAAGTTTCAATGTGTAGTACAAGCATGGGCTGGGTGATTGTAAGTGTTGGGATCAACTTCTCTTGAGTTATAAGACATTTATGATCAGAAGAGAACAAGTGCAAGGCTCAAGAACAAGTTTTGTGCAAAAAAGCTACTTTATCTAAATGGCATTGTGCACTTTCTTCCCAAAATGGATATAAAGCACGGCCTTGCATTGAATGCTTGAATTGAGACCTCCAACAGCTGTGCAAGCAATTAATTATGGAGTGCCTAACAAGTTTGAGGCCTTCAAAGTAGAGGTTATGCAGCATAAGTATGAATTTTGAATCTTGTTCATCACAAAATGACTGGTAATTCAAGTGTGAAAACCCTAACTTCATCTCTTCGATTCTCCCTACTCAAAAATGATCTCAAGGAGTTCTGTGACATTTTGGAAAGCTTGTAATGTGCTCTATAACCCCTCTTTGAATCACTTTTGCAAATTACCCTTGGAACTATATGAAAAAGTGCCATGAAATTAGGTCAAAATCCTGACCAAATTAGGGCAAAATTTCACTAAGTGTTTTGTTTCATGACCATGTGTTCTTAAAATTATAACTTGAGATCCAAGCACTTTTTGAAGGAGTTGTGTAAAGCAATGTTGTAGATTTCATGGAGATCTACAAATTTCTTGTTGAAAGTTTCTTTTGAATCATCTCTAAAATCAAGCTTCTCAAATAAGCTTTTATTTTGATGAAGACAAACCATGGCTAACAAAGAAGGCAAAGATTTTGGTCAAGCATCTAAGCATCTAAGGATAATATCTTCACTCAAGCTCTCAAAGGTATAATAATATTATCTACTTTGATCTTAAGATATAGATGCTCAAAATGAAAAAGAAATGTTTACAAATTATTACTCAAGATTTTCAAAGATAAAATTTCACTTTTCATATGCATGCAATCGATTTACATCTTAGTGCAATCGATTGCACTCTTCAAAATTTCCAAATCTTTTGCTTTTGTTTCTTCATGCAATCGATTACATTGTTTGTGCAATCGATTGCACACTTAAAATTTTCAAATCGTTTGGTTATGTTTCTGCATGCAATCGATTACATAGTTGGTGCAATCGATTGCACTCAGTTAAATTTTGCTTCTGACTTAGCATGCAATCAATTACATTGTTAATGTAATCGATTACACTCTTAAAATTTTGAAAAAATAGCTGTTGAAAACCTTGTGCAATCGATTACACTAAAGGTGCAATCGATTACACACTTCACAAATTTGAAAAATTACAGCTTTGTTCATGCCTTTTGATCATGCCTTTTCATTACATCTTTTCACTCAAACTTGGCATTTGTTCATGATACATTTCCAGATCTTCATGTTGTTTCAAAAGGGTGTTAAGAACATATAAATATTCAATTTCAAATCCAGATCTAACACCTTCTTTCATAATATTTTTTTGAACTTTAAAAATACAAACTCAAGCATTCTTCATTTTCAAGCATAAGTTTTCTGCATTTATTTTCATACTTTAAACAGAAAACTTTGAGCAAACATATCTTGAGTCTTTGTACAATATTATTATTTAAATAAGAAGATTATACTTTGTCAAAATCACTCTTAAGTGATCAACATACTCTACTCACTCAAACTCACAAATTCATATTTACTTACTTATTTTCCAGGATTGTTGGAATTAAGTTTAAGTGTTTTTATTGAAATCTTGTCTTTCCAAGTTGTTGGATACAAGTGTTGTTACATTGAGAGGATTGTTCTCATAGGTAACTTAGTGAAAATCCAAGAGGATTGTTCTTGGTCCAAGAGGATTGTTCTTAGTTTTGGTTGGTAGTTCTCATGTAAGTTTTCCATAATAAGGAAATCTCTTTCATGTTGAAAGGGGACTGGAGTACTCTCGGACTGTGAGGGAAACCAGGATATATCGCCCGTGTCTCTTTATTTTTCTGCATCTTTAAGCTTTCCTAAACTCACTTATAACCAGAAAAATAAGAACCATCATCACTAAAAACCATAATTTTTAAAAGTACCTAATTCACCCCCCCCCCTCTTAGGCGCACTTCGTACTTACATCATCTTGCATCATGGTGAAAATTTTGCTCAAAGTTGTGAAAAAATAAGAAATTTCCAACACTTAGAAAAAATTTTAAGTTTAGAAATTTTTACTTTTCAAAATGAAATCTTGAATTTTTGATTTCCTGATGAATAAGTTTCATATTTTGACATGCTTTGATGAATTGTGATCTTTGACATTTGATTTTGACCAAAAAGTCAAAGTTTTACTTTTTAGTATACAATTGACTTTTGATCAATTGACTGAACATTCATCTTTCAATCCATTGGACTTGAGAAATGTTTTGAGCCATGTCACTAAGTCAAAATGATGCAATTGGACTCTTGAGATCATGCCTTAAACCAATTGATCATTTGCTAGGTCAAAAATAAGAAATTGTCCTTTCCTATTCAAAACCCTAATTTTGACCATTTTGCCCTTTTGAAGATTTAATCAAATTTCTTGAGGAATTATGGTCCAAACTTTATCAAATGATACATATGAGTTTAAAATGTTGATGTGGATAAAAAATTATAAAGTTTGACTGTAAATTAGCCACAATTGACCTTTTCCCCAATACAGCTGGTTTTTAGGTCAACTGCTCAATTGACTGAGCAAAAGTGTGATCCAAAGCTTGAAACTTGACATGAGTAATCTTGATGGTCCATAATGGTCCATGAAAGTCACATGGGGAATTGGAAGTTCAAATATCCTTGTGCAATCTCAAACCCTAATTTTGGTCATCAGTGTTTAAGGAGGTGTCTTAAGCTGATCAACCCTAATGCAGTCTTGAGCCAAAGGAGATCTTTTGAGAAAATTATTGATAAATGAGAGGGAAAATTTTGGGGTACAACAACTGCCCCTGTTCAATCTTCTTAAGCCTGAAGAGTTAGATTGGCGAGTTTAGCCTTTCGTGACTCGAAGGTGCAAGATGATTGGACATTAGAGTGCCCAGAAATTTGCACTCGGTGATGTGATGGTTGATGGTATAGGGAATGGGCTTAAATATGCCATTCAAAAATGATTGCTGAGAGCCGAATCTAAATGAGTATCAGGATGGCATCTGTGTCTGGAGTGTATCTGAACTGTATCTGAGAGCTGAATCCGAATGAGTATCAGAATGGCATCAGTATCTGGAGCATATCTGAATTGTATCTAAAAGTTGAATTCGAATGAGTATCAGGATGGAATTCGTATCTGGAGCGTATCTGAACTGTATCTGAAAGCTGAATCTGAATGAGTATCCGGATGACATCCGTATCTGGAGCGTATCTGAACTGTATATGAAAGTTGAATCTGAATGAGTATCAGGATGGTATTCGTATTTGGAGCGTATCTGAAAGTTGAATCTGAATGAGTATCAGGATGACATCCGTATTTGGAGCATATCTGAACTGTATCTGAAAACTGAATCTGAATGAGTATCAGGATGGCATCCGTATCTGGATCGTATATGAACTGTATCTGAAAGTTGAATCTGAATGAGTATCAGGATGGCATCCGTGTCTGGAGCATATCTGAACTGTATCTAAAAACTTTGAACATTGTTAATGGTATTTGTTGATTAACCTTATCCTGAAAAGGGTAAAATGTTAGCTAATATGCAATGTCATGTTATATGAAATGCATGGTATAATGAGATTGTGATACATGCATTCGTGTTATCGATATTTATGATATATGGATGCGATGTATGCATATGTGAGTTAATCTGCTTTACTATTTGTTGGATTAGGGAAAATAAATTTCCGACTGCTATTGAGGATACGGAGTGCGAGTCTTCATGTTTTGAAGTGTTGATGAATTTCCACTTAGAGAAATAAACTTTGTTGTAAGGGAAATGTTGTATGCTGCTTGTAAAATCCTGTTGGGAAATCCTGAGAATTTTGGCGACTTCTACTGGGGAGTGATAACAGGAAGTTTTGTTACGCTGGGGATTAAACTGCATACTGCAGGGGATTTTATAGAAATATCTTAGAGATATTTCCCTTTTTCTTAAATCCATTAGTGATTGTCTTTCTATTTCGTTCATTTGTGAATGGTAGTTACGTTCAAATGCATATGTTCAAAAATAAATCAATGGACATTTTCGTAAACAAAACACAAGAGTAAAGAAAAACAGATAGTTTGGCACATTCAAAGGGATATTTTTGTAATGACTTTGAGTAAGTATTTTTGTACAATGAGACAAACATTCTAGTAAGAGAATTTCGTCGTAAAAAATGAAAATTTGATACAAAGAAAAGACAGCTATGTGAAATAATTCCATGGGGTTTCCATTCTGCTATAGCCTTCGTGTCTCTGAGCATCTTATCTATTTGTTGCATTGTCTGAAGCTGGTTTAATTGACCAGAACCGTTGAGTTTGTCAGTTGAAGCCAAAGGTTGTCCGTAAGGTGATATAACAGGACATAGTCACACGCTTTAATTTCCTAACTTTTTCCTGGACCGCCCTTTTGGGTTTTCAGTCCACCGGGATACCCTTTTTTGCCCAAGCCGCCCTTTCGGGTTTTCAACTTGCCGGGTGTACATATTTTGTTTTATCCCTAATTTTTTCCTGAACCTTTTTGGTTCGCCGGGATGCCTTTTTTTTGCCTAGGTGTGTCAACCTAGCGGGTCTCTTATGCGTAATATCTTTTGCCTATGTCCGCGTTCACAGGGTTCGGCAGGTCGTCGCCATCCATGGTAGTCAAGATCATTGCTCCACTAGAGAAAATGTTTTTGATTACAAATGGTCCTTCATATGTAGGAGTCCATTTACCCCTGGGATCACCTTGCGACAGTATGATGCTTTTGATCACCAGATCCCCGATTTGATATACTTGGCGTCTGACCTTTTTGTTGAAAGCCTTGATCATCTATTTTTGATATATTTGACCATGACAGACAGCATTAAGCCTTTTCTCATCAATCAAGTTCAGTTGATCAAGTCGAGTCTGGATCCAATCGTATTTGTTCAGCTCTGCATCCTTCATAATTCTCAGATAGGGGATCTGGACCTCAATAGGCAAGACAACTTCCATACCATATACCAAAGAGTAAGGTGTTGCCTCGGTTGATGTGCATGCTGTGGTACGATAACCATGGAGGGCGAATGGTAGCATCTCATTCTAGTATTTGTATGTGACTGTCATTTTTCGTATGATCTTTTTGGTGTTCTTATTTGCGGCTTCGACAACACCATTCATCTTTGGATGGTAAGGGGAAGAATTGTGATGCTGGATCTTGAATTGCTCGCACAAGGCGGTGATCATAGTATTGTTAAGATTTGTACCATTATCTCTGATGATTCTCTTCAGGATACCGTACCGACAGATGAGATTTTGCTTAATGAACCGGGCTAAAACATTCTTGGTAACAGAAGCGAAAGAGGCCGCCTCAACCCATTTAGTAAAATAGTCAATGGCCACTAAGATGAAACGGTGTCCATTAGAGGCTGTTAGTTTGATTTCCCCAATCATATCGATGCCCCACATAGTGAAAGGCCAAGGAGCCGTCAAGACATTCAAAGGAACCAGAGGTACATGCACCTTGTCAGCATAGATCTGACACTTATGGAAAGTTCGAGAGTGTTGATAGAAATCTACTTCCATGGTAGACCAGTAATCGCCTGCCCGTAGGATCTTCTTTTCCATCATATGCCCACTGGAATGGGTGCCAAAAGTGCCTTCATGTAACTCAGCCATGATCTTTTCTGCCTCAACCTTGTCTATGCAACGGAGAAAAACAGAGTCATGGTTGCTTTTGTAGAGAGTGGCATTACTAAGGAAGAACTTAGCAGAGAATCTCCTTAAGAACTTCTTATCATTGACTGAAGCTCCTTCCGGATATTCTTGAGCCTCGAGATACCTCTTGACTTCGTGAAACCAAGGTTGGTCCACTACTTCTTTAGTATTAATCTCGTGACACTGAGCTGGTTCATCCATTCGTTCAACGGTGATCTGGGGAGCCTCGTTATCCCATTTAAGTTTAAACATGGATGACATTGTGGCTAGTGCATCTGCTAGCTGATTTTTTTCTTGTGGGAAATGCTAAAGGTAATCTTCTCAAAATGTGGGATCAATTTCAGCACATGTTCTCTACAGGGGATAAGGTTAGGGTGTTTGGTGTCCCATTTCCCTTTGATTTGGCTGATGAGTAAAGCTGAATCTCCAAATACATTTAAGGATTTGATCCCCAAATCTATGGCAGCTTTGAGACCAAAAATGCATGCTTCGTAAACTTTTTGCTCAGGTAGTATATTGCATGCTCTTTTCGGCCAGACTTGTCATGCTGGCCCAGCACACACTCCATTGAATTTTACAAGACAATTAGATACATGATCAAAGGTCTTCCCTCAAATGGCGGCATTAAAACAGGATGCTCTTGAAGGTACTCTTTGATCCTGTCGAAGGCAGCCTGGAAGTCGTCGTTCCAATCAAACACTTGATCTTTCTTCAGTAATTTAAAGATTGGTTCATAAGTAGCGGTTAGGTGAGAAATGAATCTGGCGATGTAGTTTAGCCATCCTAAGAATCCTCTGACTTCCTTCTCGGTGCAAGGAGCAGGGATTTCTTGTATTGATTTTACCTTTGCAGGGTCCAATTTGATACATTTACCGCTGACAATGAAGCCTAGGAGTTTACCGGACCTCACCCCAAATGTGCATTTACTCAGGTTCAACCTTAGTTTGTCTTTCTTCAGTCTTTCAAACAGTTTCTGCAAATGGCCAAGGTGTTCCTCTTTAGTTTGAGATCTGGCTATCATGTCATCCACGTAGACCTCTATCTCGTGATGGATTATATCGTGAAACAGAGCTACCATGGCGCGCTGATAAGTTGCCCCAACGTTCTTCAACCCGAATGGCATCACTTTGTAACAGAACATGTCCCACTGCGTGATGAAGGTCGTTTCTCCATGTCCTCAGGTGCCATTTTGATTTGATTGTACCCGGAGAAACCATCCATGAAGGAGAATACTTTATGCTGTGCGGTGTTGTCAACCAGAATATCGATATGGAGAAGCGGGAAATCATCCTTAGGGCTTGCCCTATTCAAGTTTATGTAATCCACACACATGCCTACCTTACCATCCTTTTTAGGCACTGGAACAACATTGACGACCCATTGTGGATAGGAGGTGACGGCTAAGAATCTGAAATTGAACTGTTTCATGACTTCAGTCTTTATCTTCTCTGATATTTCTGGCCGTATGCGACGGACTTTCTGTTTTATCGGAGGGCAGTCTTCTTTTGTTGGCAGACGATGGACCACGATATCAACGTCAAGTCCTGGCATATCTTCGTATGACTAGGAAAAGACCTCAACATAATCATGTAGTAACTGAGTTAAGCGCTTCTTGACACTAGGTTCAAGATTGGAACCTACCTTGACTTCTTTCTTGTCCTCTTCGGTACCTAAGTTAAATGTGTCAACCGGTTCTTCGTGGGGTTGTATGGTCCTTTCTTCCTGTTGTAGTAACCTGGCTAGTTCCCGTGGCACCTTACAATCTTCCTCACCTTCGTCTTCGGCTTGGTAGATCAGATTTTCAAAGTCATAATAGGCCATAGCAAAATCGTTACCCATGGGATCCCGAGTGGATATGGATATGCATTTTGATATGTGAGTGTGTGTAAAAGCATAACTATCTTTGAAAAAATAAAATGTAGAAAAAGAATAACAAAGAGCGTAAAATTTGTATGAAATACGTCCATGATTTATTGATGACATATGAAAATGAAGTAACAACCCTCACAAATGGATCGTTGTGCCTCGGGTAAGACACAAGGCTTTAAAGTCTAAATTGTTTAATTATTACAAGTCCGACAAAAATTCAAAGACAATTACTGTTGGATAAAAGTAATAGGGATAAATTATTTGGCTTCCCAGTTGTTGAGTCCTCCGCTGATAGTTGGAAAAATCCATTCTTCCAGGTCACATATGTCATCAATATCTTCCACTGTTTTGACTCCACGGTTTGTGATCCGCAAAGGTGGTCCCCTGACACGAGCACGACTAACAACTTTCTTGGCTCCTGAAGTAAAACGCAAACCAAATTTGTCAGATTTCTAGGGAATATCTGGGAGTTGGCCCCAAATGGTATACCCACCTTCTTCGACTACTGCCTTGGCATCTTTCAGAGAAGCCATCTTCAGCGGAGGTCTCATGATCTTCGGGACTTCGGAAACAGTCTTGGTTACCGCAACTGTTTGTGGGACTTCCTCAAAATGCTGACACAGAGTTTTGATGAATTCACCACCCATTTCCACATACCTGAAGGAGTTCAGGTGACTGACCATATATTCCTCCTCTCCATGGACAATGATGATTTTTCCCTTGATTGGATACTTCAACATCTGATGTAATGTAGAGGTGACGGCACCAGCGTCATGAATCCAAGGTTGGCCCAATAAACAAGAATAGGAAGGGCAAATATCCATCACATAGAAAGTTGAATCAAAGGTCTGAGTTCCAAATTTGATGGGGATATCCACCTCCCCGTGCACCATTCTCTTAGAACCATCGAAGGCCCTTACCACTATGTTGCTGGGTTTTAAGCTCAAACCTTCATAGTCTAGTCTATCTAGAGCCTTCTTAGGTAGCCAATTCAATGATGAACCAGTATCTACTAGGACATGGGCCAAAGTAGTGCCCTTGCATTCGACAGAGACATGCAACGCCTCATTGTGTTTCCTCCCTCTAGGTGTCATATCAGCATTAGAAAAGCCCAAACTATTAGCTGTCAAACTAGCCACACAATCTTCGAATTGGTCAGCTGAGGTTTCCTGTGGCACATGGGTAGTTTTAATAAATTTCACCAAAGCCTTTGCATGAGCTTCGAAGCATAATAGTAAAGTTAGCATAGAAATATTTGAAGGGGTCTGTCCTAGCTGTTCGACTACATTGTAGTCGCTTCTCTTTATAATTTTCAAAATTTCTTCCATCTCTTTCTTGGAAGCCTTTGGGGTAGATACTGATTGCGCCTTCTTCCGAATAGGCTCAACCAAAATGTCTTTTCCCTGGGTCTCGGTCAACTCGGTGATAGGGGTGTCAGCAGGGGTAATCGCAGGAACTATAGTAGTAATATCAACAGGAACAAAAGTAGGAATGATCACAGGCCCGGTAACAGCTTTCGGAGGAGCAATCTCAGGGGTGAACACTCTTCCACTTCAGGTTATTTTGATGGTTCCCACAATGTTGCCAATGTTGGGGTCAACCTTCTCAAAAATCGGGTCTTCAACAGCTAGCCATTCTTTCTTGACGCCATGGTAGTAGACGTCAGCCCCATAGTTCCAGGGAACATTTTTGTCTGAGGAGTACGGGATTGGCCCTGGCATAGTGATTATCAATGGAGTCACCTTCGGAACAGATGTAATCCTAACGGGTCTTTTGGTGGAGACCCTGGGAGGATTGGCGGAAATGGTTATTATTGAAACATCCTTGTAAGAAATGATTGGAACGAGAGTCTTTTCAAACAAAATCTATTTGTCATCCATCAGGCGTTGGACACCTACCTTCAATAAATGTCAACCAGTCAGTAGAGATAAATAGAGGTGGCAGTCTTCGCCATCGCCCGAAAATAAACTGTTGTTCAACAGGTTCCTTTTGACGGTTAGGAGGGGAGTAACAAGTTTATCAACAACAGTAACAAACACATCATCTTCAACAATGTTAACACCATGGTTGTGCCTGGGCATAGGAGCGGTGATAACATTTGGGATCTCAGGAGCGTCAAATTAAATTTCCTCTGCCTCGAGAAGGTCTTGCACCTTGTTTTTAAAAGCCCAGCTGTCATTTGTATCATGACCTGGACTTTCTGAATGGTAAGCACAATGAGCATTTGAGTTATAACGGGGAGAGGCAGTGTTGGGATTCTTCAGAGCTTCCCTCAAGGTTACCAAATTAGATTTCAACAAATGCGGAAAGAGTTGAGACAACGTCATATTTATCTGGGTGAACTGTCTTACCAGCCTTTCCGTTCTAGGTTGATTGTTCCTTTGTTGAGTAGGTGCAGGCTTAGAGGTCATGACAGCCCCTACCGCTGGACGGCGTTCAGTTCTATCCTGATTCCTATAATCATATGTAACACTGACCTCCTTCTTTTCGGTAAAGGGCTTCTTTATCGCGCTCGAGGATGCATATCTTTGAATTTTTCCGCTTTTTATACCCGTTTCTACCTGTTCACCGGTCATGATTAATTCGGTAAACCCAGCCGAGGAGCTTCCGATCAAGTGTTTGAAGAATGGACCAGATAGCGTGCCTAAGAACATATCCACCAATTCTCTGTCAGATAAAGGGGGTTGGACCCTTCCCACGAGATCTCGCAATTTTTTAGCATAGGTTTTGAAACCTTCACCTGTACCCATAGACATGCCTTGCAACTGTGTCCGTGTCGGAGCTAATTCAGCATTATACTGGTATTGCTTGTAAAAAGCGGCCGCCAAATCTTCCCAATTGTGGATGTTGGTCCCTTCCAACTGATAGAACCAATCCAACTGCGTCCCTGACAAGATTTCTTGGAAGAAATGCACCCATAGATTCCTATCTGCAGTATGGGGTTAAATTTTCCCGACGTATGATCTCAAATGCAGCTTTGGACAAGAGACACTGTCATATTTAGCGAAAGTGGGGACCTTGAATTTATGTGGTATGATAACCCCTGAGATAAGTGATAGCTCCTAAAAATACAACCTGGGTACCTTCTGGATCTCCATAGCATTGAGGCGATCTTCCAACTATTTGTATTTGTCGTCAGCTGGAGGATACTGCTCTTCAGAGTAGTCCGCCTCTTCTTCCTCTTCAGTTTCTGGAGGGTCAATCACTTCCTTTTTTTTCCCTTCTCGATTATCCCTTTCACCCGATGATGTTGCGAAGTCTAGAGTCCGTCTGGCTGGTCCTTTGAACCTTCTTCCCAGATTCAAAACACCGGTTGATTTTTTCGCTTTCTTCGCTTTCTTTTTCTTTTCTTTGATCAGCAGAGTTTTCAAATCATTTTGTCATTTTGCCAGAGTCAAGAACATTTGTTGAAACTAGATGTTCTGCTCCTGGAGATCTTTTATTGTATGTTCAATATCCATCTCGCTGAAATAAACAGTAGAAAGATAAGGAGACCTGTTGTAAGAAACTTGTTTGTGTTATGATGAATGAAGATGCATATGCAAATGATTTCAAGGAAATTAGAGATTTAAATTTTCTTTAGACAAAAAAGGAACACACGTTGTTGTACCCCAAAATTTTCCCTCTCACTTATCAAGAATTTGCTCACAAGATCTCCTTGGGCTCAAGACTACACTAGGGTTTGATCAGCTCAAGACACCTCCTTAGGCACTGATGACCAAAATTAGGGTTTGAGTTTGCACAAGTATTTTTGAACTATAAATGCTTCGTATGACTTTCATGAACCATTATGGACCCCCAATATTATTCATATCAAGTTTCAAGCCTTGGATCACACTTTTGATTAGTCAATTGAACAGTTGACCTAAAAATCAGCTGTATTGGGGAAAAAGTCAACGATGGCCAATTTACAGTCAAACCTCATAATTTTTTATCCACATCAATATTTTAAACCCATATGTATCATTTGATCAAGTTTGGACCATAATTCCTCAAGAAGTTTGATCAAATCTCCAAAAGGGTAAAATGGTTAAAAATAGGGTTTTGACTAGGAAGGGGCAATTTATGATTTTTGACCTAACCAATGCTCAATTAGTTTAAGGCATGATCTCAAGAGTCCAATTGCATCATTTTTACATAATGACATGTTTTCAAACATTTTAAGTCCATTGGATTGACAGATGAATTTTGCAGTCAACTGATCAAAAGTCAATAGTATACTGAAAAGTCAAACTTTGACTTTTTGGTCAAATTCAAGTGCCAAAGATCACAATTCATCAAAACATGTCAAAATATGAAAATTATTCATCAAGAAATCAAAAAGTCAAGATTTCATTTTGAAAAGTCAAAATTTCTAAACTTAGAAAATTTTCTACGTGTTGAAAATTCATGTTTTTTTTCATAACTTTGAGCCAAATTTTCACCATGATGCAAGATGATTCAAGAGAAACTTCCAACATGAAAGTTGTAGATCTCCATGAAATATACAAATTTGCTTCAGACAACTTCTTCCAAAAGTTCTTGGATCTCAAGTTATAATTTTGGCCAGGATTTTGACCTAACCTCATGGCACTTTTTCATATAGTTCCAAGGGGAATCTTCAAAATCAATTCAAATATGGGTTGTAGAGCACATTGCAAGCTTTCCAAAATGTCAAAGAACTCCTTGAGATAATTCTTGAGTATGGAGAATCGAAGAGATGAAGTTAGTGTTTTGTCACTTGAATTACAAGGCATTTTGTGATGAACAAGAATTCAATTTCAAACCTATGCTGCACAATCTTTTTCTGCAGGCCTCTAAACCTTAATATCTCTCCATAATTAGAAGATTACACTTGCTTTTGAGCTATTATCCAAGTGTTCGAACCATTGTCCAAGCCAATTTGCCATTTTAGGAAGAAAGTTACCATTCCATTCTTGAAAAGTTGCTTTAATCACAAAGTCAACTTGTCTTGAGCTTCTAACTTGTTATTTCTGCACAACTAACCCATATAAACCAAAAGCAAGGTGTCTAAGGGCTAAAGGAGCTCAGGACATGCTTGTACAATACTTGAGATTTGTCATTTCACTTTTCTTCAAAAGCAAGTTATAGAGCCATAACCCTATAACTCAGAAGCCTTGAGTGATTTTATGCTCTAATCTTTTCCATACATATTAACAAGTCAATTGCAACACAACGGACATTTTTACAAGTCCTAAAAACACTCCACAGCATCTTGCTGCACAGAACTGCCCAAACTTGATAGTTTTGAGCAAAAACTCACCATCTCCATTTCCACTCGTGCGTTTTGAAAACTAATCATCCAAACACCTTCCATATATCATATCAAAGTGATCCAGGCCCTCATTTCCTAACTGTAACTCCTCCATCATCATCCTCCATTTTCAAAACTGAAGCTTGCAACTTGACTTGAGTAGGGAGTTCCATCCATCCTCAAAGCAAAGCAGGAGTTGGAACATATTCAAGGAGGTCCAGGAAAGCTATAAAAATCATCAGGCCATCACAAAGGTTGTCAAACTCCATACACGACTCCAACTGCAAGAGGTAAGTTTTCAAACTTCTATCTCTTCATACAGGCATCATTTGAGTTTGATTTGTGAAGATAAAATGTAGATACCATTTCCACGAAGCTGTACATATCCATAATTTACATTTATATGGCCTGAGCTTAGAGAATTTTAGGGTTGAAGTTTTCTGAAATTTTTATGTTTTGAATTAGGGCAAGAAAAATTCTCATTCATCTTTGATTGTTAGCTTAAGTTGTTTATATGTTTGGATTCGTGAGAAAAAATGCCACAACTTTCATGTTTGAACTTTTCATTTTTGTTGAGAGATGAAGAAGATATAGGTCCTTTGGCTGGAGGTTGAAGATGAAGTCTTCAGAACACGTTTTGCCTTACATATTTATTGTTTCATTTGTATTAACGGATGTATAGCCACCCCAGTGGTAAGGCAGCGTGCTGGTAATTAATAGGTCATGGGTTCAAGCCTCAGTGTGCGCTGTCTTTTGCTTTTTTTCTCTCATTTTTACATTTTTTGCTCTTTCTAGCGCGCACGGGCCTTCCTCCTCCCGGGCCTGATTTTTTTCTCTAACATTCCTCCCCCTATTTCATATTTGCACCTTGGCCCAATTTTATTTTTTTTCTTCATTATTTTTTATTTTTTTTATTTTCTCAAATAAATTTTCTAAATACTAAAAATGATAAAAATGCAAAAAATGATATTTTATATTCTGACTTGTTTTATTTTATTTTTCCATAAATAAAAATATTTTTTTATTCTTCATACTTTATTTATTTATTTAAGTGAATCTTATAAACTTAATTAATATTATATTGTTTATTAATTTTTCTTCACACCATTTAAAATACATTATTTTAATATAAAAAAAAAGGACTAAAAATATTTTATAATACTACAAATATTTTCAAGATAAAAAATACCAAAGAATATATATTTTTCTTAAACTTATTTTCTTTTGATTAATTAATAGAATTAGGGTTTTTCTTTTAAAATATTTTTCTTAACAAATTCAAATTTAATTAACTATTTTCTTTATTTAAATTAGGTTAAGACAAAATCTATTTTCATAAAAAACCAAACAAAATTCTTTTTTTTTCTTCATATTTTGCATCCTTGTACATTTATTCATTTTTATACTTTGTATTTAAATTCCTTGTATATTCATGCCAATTCAATATGGTTGTAATAGACTAATTAGGTTTAAATTCTTGCAATCCCCATTTACAAATTGTACACCCCCTCCCACAAATGTTGTAATAGCGTAGTAACTTTAAAATTCCGCAATTTATCGCTTTATAAATAATTGCTAGTAATTAGGGTTTGTATGGAAAGACTTAAAACCAATAAATGGAAAACCCTAATTCAAGACTAAATCAAGTATGAAAATAATACATTTGCACATAAGCAGCCCTAGGATTATTCCACTCGGTTTCCTTATAAATGGCCATATTACGCATGTGAGGTATCTTAGCAAAAACAAGCAAAAATATAAGATCATAGACCCTCGGTGATGCTATCTAAGTTGACTTTCAAAATGATCTTATCCCCTAAAGAAAAATGCTAAGATACCTTGCAATATTTCTAATCATGGTTATACGATGACCCACGCCCGTCCCGTTTACATCCAAAGATGGGGTTACTTACCAAATCAATGGTAAGATAACAATGTCAAAGGAAAAGAAAATGAACAAGAAAGACTTTTGAGTAGGTAGAATGCTCCTAATTACTTTCTCCATTTCAAAACAAACATCCTTGCTATTTTCAAAACAAACATTTACACTTTCAAAACATCTTATACACTTGAAAACATTTTCAAAAGATCAACATCTTTGTATACATTCTTACGAACGAGAATCATTACAAAGTTTGCCTAAACAATGACCTCTTTACAAAATACTTTCAAAAACCACACAAAGCACAATTTCAAACAAAAGCAAGTGATCTAGCAAGTAACTAAGAGCCCATGGTAAACCATGGATGAATAGGGTGCTAATACCTTCCCTTTTCATAATCTACCCCCCGAACTCAAGAAACAATCTCAAAGGTCTTTCTTGTGCTTTTTCACCTTTCCTTTTGGATAAAATAAAAGTCGGTGGCGACTCTTACTAACCGTAATATTTGCGATCAAACACAAAACCTTCAAGTCAGTTCTCCCACCGTATCACAGAACTGGCGACTCTGCTGGGGAAAATTCTAAAAGTGGGGTTACCTTAGGGATAGATCACATTTACTTACTTGCATTGTTTAACTTGTATGCTTTACATTATGGTTCTTTGTTTGGGTTTGAATCCTCTACCTGGATTTTGGATACATTATAGGTAAGTAGCAATACGTTGTGGAAACTGTGCGGGGTATACCGACATGGTCTAAGAAATAGCTACGTTAGTGCGACATATTTGTGGGTACCTGTAGCCTCTGAGTTAATCAAAGAGAATACAGGGCCGCTGAGTGATGTCATGAAGCACTAATGAACTTTTAGAACCTTTACTTGACCAACTTGGCCATTTAGGATGTAGTGAGATGACCGGCTTTGGTGCAGTCCGAAGTTGGTAGATACTCGATACTACACTCATTGAGGTTTGGTTTTTTGGGATATTTCGGTCGCCATTAAAGAGGCTTGTGCTGAAACAATGACCAAGGAAACAAACCAGTCATATTGAGCTCCTTAGAACCCGGTTACTATTACTAGGACAGGTTTGAGCCAACTAAACTTCAAGAGGGTACTTACCTATAAAACTCCATGCAAGCCTAAACTTAAGGATTTGTTTGCTTTGTTTGTGTATGCATACTTGTACATAATATCATTAACATCATGAACATCATATACATTCACTAACCATTTCAAGGATTTTTGGGATTCATCTTTGTTCTTATTTTGTAGGATATGGATTCACTTCGCAGGAAAACTATTCAAGTCAATCTTGTAAAGGTCCCTCCACAACTTAGGAAGCTAGCTTCGAGGATTCCTGAAAAATCTAAATTCACCGAGAGAGATGAACGCCTCTCAACTTGGTCACCTCCAACACAGATGAGGACATGATGAAAGTGCTCTTTCAGTTCTTTGATCCTTCACACCATTTCTTCACATTTCCTGACTATCAGCTTGTACCTACTTTGGAAGAATTCTCCCGACTCTTGAGGATCCCCATTCTCAATCAACTACCTTTCAACGGTACGGAAAGATTCCCAAAGCCAGAAGAGATTGCTCAAGCTCTACACTTGCACTCATCTGATGTCACAACTCATTGGGAAACAAGGAGTGGTGTCAAAGGTTTCCTAGCAAAGTTCCTGTTTGAGAAAGCCCAAAGCTGTTGGAATTCTTTGGATCTGCAAGCCTTTGAGGAAATTGTGGCTCTCCTTATCTATGGGATGGTGTTGTTTCCAAATCCTGACCAACTCAAATATGTGAACGCCGTCAAAATCTTTATATCCTGCAACCCGGTGCCTACATTACTAGGGGATATCCTACACTCTTTTCACACTCGCACAATGAAGAAAAGAGGTGTCCTTATGTGTTGCACTCCTCTCTTGGCCAGATGGTTTATTTCACATCTTCCCCAATCTGTATTAAAGAATGAGAAAGGTTCAAGGTGGTCACAAAGGTTGATGACGCTCAAACATTCAAACATTCATTGGTGCTCCCGATCCATAGAGAATGTTACTATTGTCGACCGTTGTGGAGAATTTCCTAATGTCCCTTTACTTGGCATTAGGGGAGGTATCACCTACAACCCCTGCTTTGCCTTAAGACAGTTTGGTTACGCCCAAAGGGATATCCCGTTCGAGATGCTAATTCAAGGTTTTCGCCAGAGATTGATCTAAGCTTAGAGGATGTTAAACAGGGTAGATAGCAAGACTTTGGGGCATAAAAATTCCATCCCTCTTGAGCCTTACCTCAAATGGGTACGAACTCGTGCTCAGAGTCTTATGATGCCTTACCTCTCCATTCTCCTAGTAATCATTGAGCCTGTCATGGAAGGAGAAGTTCCATACACTATCCTACATCTTGACATGCTTATCTCTCTTGAAGACCTACAAAGGGATTGGATACAACTCAAGGGGGAGCGAGATACCTTTGAAGCCCAATTCTACGCAAGCGAGAAGAAGGTTTTGGAACTCACTAGGCTACTTCATGAGGAGCAGACTCTGAATGCCTACATTGCACCAAAGAGGATGCACACTACCTTTTTATCTTAGAGATTCTTGTATTTGTTTTGACCAAGAAGGCATTATTGTACTCAAGCTTTAATCTATTAATATAACGTGTGTTTCCTTTTTGTCTAAAACGAATTTGAATCTTAAAATCCTTGAAATCATTGCATACGCATTTACCATTCATCATAACATAAGCAGGTTTCTTGCATAAAGTCTCCTCATCTCTCTAATGTTTATTTCAGTAAGATAGATCTCGAGCAAACGGTAAAGGATCTCCAAGCTCAGAATGCACAGTTTCAACAGTTGTTCTTAACTCTGGCCAAAGGACAAGAAGAGTTGAAGACTTTGCTGGCTGAGGAAAAGAAAAAGAAGACAAAGAAGGTAACCGGAGTCCTAAACATGGGAAGAAGATTTCATGGGCAGACAAGAAGGACTTTAGACTTTGCAACGATATCTGGTGAGAGAGACAATCAAGATGGGAAAGGTAAGGAAACAGTTGTCCCGTAAGAATCATAAGAGGAAGAGGAAGAAGAAGACTATTCTGAAGAACAATACCCTCCAGCTGATGACAAGTATAAACATCTCGAGGAGCGGTTGAGCGCAATGGAAATCCAAAAAATGTCTGGCTTGGACTTTTAGGAATTGGGTTGGGTATCGGGGATTGTCATTCCTCCAAAATTCAAAGCACCTGTGTTTGCCAAATATGACGGAGTTTCATGCCCTAAAATGCATCTCCGGTCCTATGTGAGGAAAATCCAACCCCATACCGCTGACAAAGACATGGGTACACTTCTTCTAAGACAGTCTCTCTGGAACTCAACTTGATTGGTTTTATCAGTTAGAAAGAGTCAACATTCATAACTGGGAAGATCTTGTTGCAGCCTTTTACAAACAATACCAATAGAATGCTGATGTTGTGCCTACCTGTACTTAACTCCATAATATTGCCATGGTTTCCAATGAAGGCTTTAAGGACTATGCGCAAAAATGGAGAGACTTGGCTGGAAGATTTCAACCTCCCCTATCTGAAAGAGAATTAGTAGACATGTTTTTAGGCACCTTGTCTGGTCCCTTCTTCAGTCACCTAATTGGGAGTTCATCGGAGGGTTTTACTGAACTGATATTGACTTGAGAGAGGGTAGAAGCTGGGATAAAAAGTGGAAATATTCAAAACGATACATCCTCTGCTTCTATAAGAAACCCATTTATTGGAAAGAAAGAAGTGGTTGCTGTTTATCCTCAGAGAAATTAAGATAGGGCCGAACGCCGTCCAATGGTGGGGGCTGTTATAATTTCTAAACCTACGCCTGATCAGCAAAGAAACAACCAACCAAGGATGGAAAGACTAGTCAGACAGTTCACCAGAATTAACATGACCCTATCTCAAGTATTGCCACATCTATTAAGATTTAACCTGGTGACTTTGAAAGAAGCTCCAAAGAACCCTAACACAACATCTCTTCACTATTATCCCAATGCCCGTTGTGCATACCACTCTGAAAGTTCCGGCCACGACACTAATAACTGTTGGGCTCTAAAGAACAAAGTAAAATACCTCATTGAAGCTAAAGAGATTGAATTCTATGCGCCCGAAAAGCCAAATGGCATTTCTGCCCATATGCCCAAACATGGCCATAATACCAATGCCATTGAAGAAGAAATGTTTGTTACTTCAGTTGATGAACTTGTGACCCCACTCCTGACTATTAAAGTGAACTTATTGAATGTCGGTGTGTTCCTGGGCTATGATGAAGGCTGTCATTTCTGTTTGTCCTCACCAACCAGCTGTCCTTTATTGAAAGCAGGCGTTCAGTGCCTAATAGATAACAAAGAAATTTTGTTTGAAAAAACTTCTGTTCCACCTGTTCCTTTTAAAGATGTTTCTATCATTACCATTTCCGCCGATTCTTCCAGGGTCTCCACCAAAAGACCCGTTAGAATTACATCAGTTCCGAAAGCAACTCCTTTGATAATTACAATTCCTGGACCAGTCTCGTATTCATCAGACAAAACCATACCATGGAATTATGGAGGGGATGCCTACTACCACGGTGTCAAACAAGATTGGCCAGCTGCTGAAGACTCAAGTTCCGAGAATGTTAACTCTGATATCAGTAATATTGCAGGGACTAACAAGATTACCCGAAGCGGAAGGATATTCTCTCCAGAAATTACTCCCTCAAAAGCAGTTTCTGGACCCGTAATCATTCCTCTTGTTGTTGCTCCTCTGAAGGCTATTTCCAGTCCTATAATCATCTTAACCAATACTCCAACTGACAAAGCTGTTACAACCTTTGTTATTACTCCTACTGACATTCCTGTTGTGGAGTCAACCAAGACCTGAGGTAAAAGCATTCTGATTGAGCTTGTTCGGACGAAGGCACAATCATTGGCTATCCCTGAGACCTCCCGGAAAGAGATGGAGGAAATTCTGAAGATCATAAAAAGAAGCGACTACGATGTAGTTGAACAATTGGGGAAAACTCCATCTAAAATTTCCATGTTGGCTTTACTACTATGTTCCGAGGCACATGCAAAAGCCTTGGTAAAATTCCTGAAAACTTCCCATGTACCCCAGAGACATCTGCCGATCAATTCCAAGACTGCGTAGCCAGCTTGACTACAGATAATGGTCTAGGTTTTTCGGATGCTGATTTAACACCAAGAGGAAAGAAGTATAATGAGGCATTGCATGTCTCAGTTGAATATAGGGACACAACCCTGGCTCATGTTGTGGTGGACACTAGCTCATCTCCGAATGTATTGCCTAAAAAAGCTCTTGATAGGCTGGACTGTGAGTGATTGACATTGAAGCCAAGTAACATAGTAGTAAGGGATTTTGACGGCTCGAAAAGGATGGTACATGGGGAAGTGGATATCCCCATAAAGGTTGGAACCCAAATGTTTGATTCAACTTTTTATGTAATGGATATCCGTCCCTCATATTCATTCTTTCTAGGCCGACCATGGATTCACAATGTTGGCGTTGTCACTTCTACGTTGCACCAAATGCTGAAGTATCTGATCCAAGGGAAGATTATCACTGTTCATGGAGAAGAAGAGTATATGATCAGCCATCTCAATTCTTCCAGATATGTGGAATTAGATGGTGAATTTATTGAAACTCCATTCCAACACTTTGAAGAGGTCCCGCAAGATGTGGCAGTGACTAAGGTTGTTCCCAAGATCACAAGGCCTCCACTCAGGATGTCATCTTTGAAGGATGAAAAGGAAGTGATAGAAAAAGGAGGATGCACTATCTAGGGACAACTCCCAGATATCCCATACAAGTCTGACAAGTTTGGCCTAGGTTTCACTTTAGGTGCTCAGAAGGCCGTACGCCGCACTCGTGCTGGAGGACCACCCCTGAAGATCAGCAACCGTGAAGTCAACGCGATAGAGGATGATGAAGATGGTTGCAACCTAGAGGATTGGATCTTCCCAACTGTCAGTGGAGGGCTCAGCAATTGGGAGGCTAGGGATTTTGTCTCGATCACTTTTATCCTATAGTAATTTGTCTTTACATTTTGTTGGATCTGTAATATTAAAACAATTCAAACTCTTAAAACCTTGTGTCTTACCCGAGGCACAATGGTCCATTTTTAAGGGTTATTATCTCATTTCCATATGACATTAATGAATCATGGACGTTTTTCATACAAACTTTGCGCTTATTGTTTTTGCTTTTTTTTTACATTTTCATTTTTTTCAAAAATAGCTATACCCTTACACACACTCACACTCACAATGCAGGTCTACATCCATTCGAGATCCCATGGATAACGGTTCTGCTATGGCTTTTTGTGACTCATAAAATCTAATCTACCAGGCCGAAGACGAAGGTGAAGAATATTGTGAAGTACCAGGGGAACTTGCCAGATTACTACAGCAAGAAGAGAATACCATTCAGCCCCACGAGGAACCAGTGGACACAATCAACCTCAGTACTGAAGAAGACAGAATAGAGGTCAAGGTGGGTGCCAATCTGGAACCGAGTGTCAAGGAGCGTCTGATTCAGCTGCTACACGAGTATGTTGAGGTCTTTGCCTGGTCGTACGAAGACATGTCGAGACTTGATGCAGATATTGTGGTACATCGTCCTCCTACAAAAGAGGATTGTCCACCAGTAAAACAAAAGGTCTGTCGAATGCGACCAGATATGTCAGAGAATATTAAAGCAGAATTCATGAAACAATTTAACGCTGGGTTCTTGTCCTTCACCTCCTATCCGTAATGGGTTGCCAATGTTGTTCCCGTGCTCAAGAAATACGGCAAGGTACGAATGTGCGTGGGCTACAGATATTTGAATAGGGTAAGCCCTAAGGATGATTTCCCACTTCCCCACATTGACACCCTAGTTGAAAATATGGCACAACACAAAGTGTTTTCCTTCATGGACGGTTTCTCAGGCTACAACCAAATCAAAATGGCGCCTGAGGACATGGAGAAAACAACATTTGTCACATAATGAGGGACATTTTGCTACAAGGTGATGCCGTTCGGACTGAAGAATGTTGGGGCAACCTATCAGCGTGCCATGGTAGCTCTATTTCACGATATGATACATCATGAAATAGAGGTCTATGTGGACGACATGATAACTAGAACTCAAATAGAAGAAGAACATCTTGATCATTTACAGAAACTGTTTGAGAGGCTAAAGAAGTACAAGCTGAGGTTGAACCCAAATAAATTCACATTTGGAGTAAGGTCTGGTAAACTCCTAGGATTTGTCGTCAGCAACAAGGGTATTGAAGTAGATCATGCCAAGGTAAAAGCGATACAGGAGATGCCTGCTCCTCATACTGAGAAGGAAGTTAGAGGATTCTTGGGACGTTTAAACTACATTTCCAGATTCATTTCTCACCTAACAGCTACTTGTGAACCAATCTTCAAACTATTGAAGAAAGATCAAGTAGTCAAATGGAATGATGAATGCCATACTTCTTTCGACAAAATCAAAGAATACCTGCAAGAGCCTCCTATTTTAATGCCACCAGACAAGGGAAGACCATTAATCATGTATCTAACTGTTTTAGAAAATTCAATGGGGTGTGTGTTGGGGCAGCATGACGAGTCTGGCCGAAAAGAGCACGCTATTTATTACCTGAGCAAAAAGTTTACCGAGTGTAAAACAAGATATTCACTGGTCGAGAAAACTTGATGCGCTCTGGCATGGGCTGCTCGCCGGATAAGACAGTACATGTTGACACATACTACCTTGTTGATATCTAAAATGGATCCGATAAAATACATCTTTGAGAAGCCTGCTTTCTCTGGGAGAATAGCGAGATGGCAGATGATCCTGACAGAATATGACATACAGTATACTACCCATAAAGCTATAAAGGGCAGTGTACTAGTTGATCACCTTGCTCACCAAGCTGTGGAAGACTATCAGTCCATGAAGTTCGAATTCCCAGATGAAAACATCATGATGGTAAACAACTGTGAAAAATTCAGGCCATATGACGGACCTGAACAAGGATCCCGGTGGACCCTGTTCTTTGATGGGGCATCCAACGCACTTGGCAATGGTATTGGTGTTGTACTCATATCTCCTGAAGGATGTCATACTCCTTTTACGGCAAGACTCTGCTTCAATTGTAAAAACAACATGGAAGAATACGAAGCCTGCATCTTTGGTCTCAAAGCTGCCATAGACTTGGGGATCAAATCCTTGAATGTATTCAGAGATTCAGCTTTGGTTATCAGCCAGATCAAAGGGGAATGGGACACCAAACACCCTAACCTTATCCCTTATAAAGAACATGTTTTGACATTGCTACCACATTTTGAGAAGATTACCTTCGAGCACTTCATGTGAGAAGAAAATCAGCTAGCAGACGCACTAGCCACAATGTCATCTATGTTTAAACTTAAATAGGATAACGAGACTCCCCAGATCACCATTGAATGAATGGATGAACCATCACATTGTCATGAGATTAATACTAAAGAAGTAGTGGACCAGCCTTGGTTTCACGAAGTCAAGAAGTATCTCCAGGCTCAATAGTATCCAGAAGGAGCTTCAGTCAATGATAAGAAGTTCTTAAGGAGATTCTCTGCTAAATTCTTCCTTAGTAATGGCATTCTTTACAAACGCAACCATGACTATGTGTTACTTCGATGCGTAGATAAGGTTAAAGCTGAAAGTATCATGGTTGAGTTACATGAAGGCACCTTTGGCACCCATTCCAATGGGCATACAATGGCAAAGAAAATACTACGGGCAGACTATTACTGGTCTACCATGGAAGAAGATTACTATCAACACTCCCGAACCTGCCACAAGTGTCTGCTGCGATAAAAAATGTAGCGGAGTAAATCAGAGATCGAGCTATTAATTAACTCGTCTCACAAAAGCAAGAGTCGCCATCGCGCTTTATTATTTCCAAGGGAAAAGGGAAAAGAGCGAAATAAAACCCTAAAGTATGCAATGTAAAATAATACTTTAAAAGTAATGAAAATACAAGGAGTTTTTGAAAAGAAGTCTAAAGTTCGGGGGTTGGTTATACAATGGGAAGGTATTAGCACCCAATGTATCTATAGTATTCTATAGGAACCTTTTGAAATATCTGTTTATTAAAAATGTTTGTTTGATTAAAAATAAATTGATTGGCCAAAAATGGGTATGGACGAGTTTTTTTGAAGATACGACGACCTAACGTCGAAGTTTTGACTTAAAAGGTGTGAGTTTTGAAAAATTGAATGTTTCGGAAAATTATCTTAAGTTTTTTAACAAAATAAAAAATGGAAGATGAATGAGGGTATTCGCGCTATGTATTTGGTGACATGAAGTCGACAAAAATTTAAACGATTCCCTTGGATTGAGACGGACGAAAAATATGCGGATTAACGATCGATTAATTAAAATTACAATTGAACAATTAACTAATGAAATTTAAAACATACTAGCATGTATTTTAACGATTAAATAAATAATCAAAAGTACATGAAGATTAAATCACGAAATCATAGATTTTTGATAATTAAACACATAACAAAAATTAAATCATTAAACATATATTTTGAATAATTAAATAAACAACAACACAAAAAATAAAATAAATACTAATAGTATGTTGAAGAAATTAAATAAGGATGAATTTTAATTGAACATTTTTATGTGTTTTTTATAATAATTAATAATTATACAGAAAACTAAATTAATATAATTAAGTATGTTAAATAATATGGCTAAAAGAATAAAAGATAGAAAAGTGACCCAACAAGGACTTGTCCTAAAGACCCTTAGATTGCTGTAAACACACTTTGCCAATTGAACCATGCCATTATTCATTAACTAGCATGATTCAAATAAAACATAAGGAAAAAAGGTATTGAAAAACTTGGACCAAAATAGGCCCAATGGGCCACCGGGTCAAAAGGGAAAAGGAAAAGAAAATGAAGGAACCCTAATGTCAGGGAGCGCCGCGCGGCTGTCTTGGGAAGGAGGAAAGGAAAAAATAAAAAAAACATTATTATGTGTTTTGGGAAGAGGGAAAAAGTAATTTATTATATTTTCAATAAAACAAAAAAACATTAATATGGACTTGTAAAGATAACAACGTTATTCTCTTCTCTCTCATCCAGATTCAACCCTTCTTCATCTCTTTCTCTCACAGAAAAAACCTCTTCCTTCTTTCTTCTACAGATCCAAACCTCTTCCTCTCTCACACATATCCAACCTTCTCCATCTCTCATTCTCTCATGCGTACAGATCCAACTTCCTCTCTCACAGAAAACGACTGTCCCTTCTTCCTCTCTCAGATTCGTCCCTTCTTCCTCTCTTCCACGAAATCGCCTCCTCTCTTTCACGCAACAAAATCCATTTTTCTCTCACTCTTTCTATTTCGCTAAAAAAACGATGCCGTAACAGCTCACATTCCTCACTTACATCTTCATCGTCCTCACCGATTCTTCAGCATGTAATGTTTCTTCGATTTCGCTTCTTCTAACATCTGGCGAGGGTAGATGAACAGAAAGAATGAATGGTGAAGATGGATAACTTTTGCAGATTGAAGGGGAAATAAGTGACTACTGTAGTTTATGGCGGATAGGGAAGGGTGTTTTTGCGAGAGGGAGGAGTTCGGTGGAAGGGCGTTTTATCCTTTTTTTATTATCATTTATTTTTAATTCAAGAAAAATATAATAAATAAAAATCTGATTGAAATTTTACGTGGATTTTGGTTTTTTTGAACAAATGTTTTTTAAAATATTGGAACAAAAGTTTTTTTAAAAATATTGGAACAAAAGGTTTTTTTAAAAATATTGGAACAAAAGGTATTTTTTATTTTTAAGAACAAAATATTTTTTAAAATATTGGGACAGCAATATTTTTTTAAATATTGTAACAACAACATATATTTTAAAATATTTGTAATAGCAACATATTTTGGTTTTTGATATTATAACAAAATGGTTTTTTTTTATTATTTAGACCAGCAAAGGTGTTTTTTTTATTTTGGGACAGCAAGCTCTAAACAAGTTGGGACAGCAAGTTCTAAACAAGTTTTTGGGACAGCAAGATGGATAACAAGTATTTGGGACAGCAAGCGATAAATTGGTATTACGCGACGGAAGAAGTAAGCTTTTTATTAAACTTGTTATTATTACCGATATTATGAATACTAACATGTTTAGAATGCTAACAATCATGCAGCAAATCAACTTAAATATAGTACAACAATGAAAAGAATGACAAGGAAAAATATTGCATGGCAAAGAAAAATGATATAGCAAGTGATTCAAGTATGGAGATATACGACAGTAGATAGAGAGGAGAAAAAGAATATACCTATCGGAGCCTCTCCGATGGGGCTTCTAACAAAATGGTAAGTTTTCTTGAATTTGCTTATGCTTTCCTCCTTGCTGGATTTTTCTTAGAACAACACTAATTTTCTGTTTTCACTCTCGTTGAAACTTTAGAACAACACTCTACTTTTTCTGGTTTTTCTTACTTGCTGAATTTTTTTCCCTCCTTGTGTTGACAAAGACTCTTATTTATAGTGGAGTGTGGAGGATTTGAGGGGGAAAAAACAGTAGAAATTCAAACTGTTTTGGCAAGTTGTTTCTATGCTTTGTTCTTACAAATTACTTTAGCCATTTTGATACAAATTGCTGCTACCTTGATGCAGGTTGGAGCAGGTTTTTGGCAGCACTTGGAGCTGCTGTATGTTGCTGTTTTTTTACTGTTTTGTAGCATTTTACAACATTTCTCTTTGTTGTTTTTTTTAGGTTATTTGGGGCATTATTTGACAAACAAAAATACAACAAAATGGGCTTGAAGAAAGGTTGCAAACATGGGCTGCACTAGCACTTTGCTGAATTTTTTTTATGTTGAAAATAAATCTTGTATAAACTTGTAGCTTCTTGCAACTTTGTAATAAACTCCAATAAATTGTAACATTGAATAAATATGCATTCTTCAATATATTTCCATTCTTTGATAGTTATGAATGATCTTGAATCTTCACATAAACATGAATCTTGATATATCTTGATAAAAATTCAAGATCTTCCATTTAAATTTGGGAAATAATTGAATAATACTTGGATGAATTGTTGAGTGAAGAATAAATAATAATGCAAGTCTTGGACTTTAATCTTGCATTCTTGTAATAGAAATCCAAATAAATCACATGGATTAATTTGTAATCAAATAAAATTCCTCGTGTAATTAAATAGAATTCCTCACTAACTTCTTGAAATAATGCTTCATGTATTTAAATAACCATGATGTAGATCCACCAATATAATCACAAGAATAATCTTGAATAAATATTCCATGTGATAAATAAATATTCTTGGATGAAAACTCTTGAATAGTTCCTCTTTAATTATCACTTGGATTCAAATAAAGAAAATTCCAAATATTCCGAATATTCTGAATAAATTCTTCTAGAACAGTTTTGAATTTAATTATCCCATTTTGGAGAAATTCAACCCGCGTCGTGAGAAAATTTTCAGATGACTTTTGGTCCAAGAAATCGAAAATGACGGTATAACCTGTTTTTCTTGTATTTTAGAACAATGTGAAACACACATGAACCAAAATCGATAGAATTTTGACTGTTCTTCCTGGAAAAAAATATTCGGAGAAAAACGAAGACAATTTGCTGGATAGAGTGTGGAAATAAACGCACAATTCTCTGAAATTCTTTGATGAACCAGTCTTTTGGAAATTAATGAACGACAACATTTCTGTTCTGAGACTCGAAATCCTGATCGACGTACAACGTCTAATGCTCTTCTTTCATACCTATTTTCTGCACATGAAAATAAAACAGCAAAACATGCACTTCGTGCTTGATTAGTGGTTAGTCATTCATAAAAATGCTCACAACATTCGATAATCTCTACGCAGTCAAAGCTTGACAGCGAAACGTTTGAAACCTACCATATTTTGTGACCTTGATGCGTATGAAAAATAATGCAAATGAAGCAGGGATCTTAGGTCAAAATTTGGGGTATGACAGCTGCCCCTATTTAAGTTTCTTCTATCCGGAGATATGAAGATTCAAATCTTCGTCTCGACGAGATTGAAGGTACTTAAATACATAATACGCAATTTTTGCCCTAAGATACCGCCATTATGTTTATGATATGAATGTAGTATTTAAATTCATAGAGAATGATACTGTATGAGACAAGATAATGTTGGAGGAACCAAACACCAACAAACCACAGGAACATAGATTATACACTACTGGGAAAATGAGTCATCGACTTCAAATGATAGACTCTTAACGTAGAATAAAATTTGAGAGAATACGACCTCTGACCCTAACAAAGAAGACGTCTCGCATAGGCTACAAAAATAGATTATTGACCCAAAATAACGATGAGTTCACAACCTAAGGTCAAAGATAGACAAAAGATGTATCAAATTTTGCTAATAACAAACTACCAACTTCTGAAGGCAAAGACTCACAACAAATTTTCCTGCGAAATTTTTCCAGAGGGATACCAATTAATGCCGAAATAATAATATGGTTATAGATACACAAGCTGCTCAAATAAAGAGGCCACCACTTCCTGTCTTCAAAGGATGTCTATAACATATAAGCTGCTCAAATAAAGAAGCCGCCACTTGCTGTCTTCCAAAAATACTATGACATACAAGCTGCTCAAATAAAGAAGTTGCCACTTGTTGTCTTCCAAAAATACTATGACATACAAGCTGCTCAAATAAAGAAGCTGCCACTTGTTGTCTTCCAAAAATACTATGACATACAAGCTGCTCAAATAAAGAAGCCGCCACTTGTTATCTTCCAAAAATACTATAACATACAAGTTGCTCAAATAAAGAAGCCGCCTCTTGCTGTATTCCAGAAAAAATATTAATAACGCATAAGTTTCTCGTAAAGAGACCGCCGCTTGCCGTTTTCCAAAAAATAATAACGTACAAGTTGCTCGTGAAGAGACCGCCGCTTTATGTTTTCCAAAAATATAATAACACACAAGTTGCTCATGAAGAGACCGCCGCTTGCCGTTTTCCAAAAATATAATAACGCACAAGTTGCTCATGAAAAGACTGCCGCTTTCCGTTTTCCGAAGAATATTTCAGAAGAAAGTTGTGATAACACTATCAGAGAATAAAATCTTCGTCAAAGGGAACCATGAATACATCCTTCTTGAGGAAATCAGATACTAAAACGCGCAAAATAAATGCACCAGTCATCTAGGTTGCCTAGCCTGGACAAAACCTCGAGATAGCCTATGCAAGAGACAAAAAAACTCCCTCCAGGAATAAACCAGAGAGGAGACAGTCAAACAAGACTCCACCCAATGAGAAAATAACTCAATTGGGGATTCATCTTATCCAGAAATGGACAAGGAAGGCTAAATCAAAAATTCATCCACGAGGATTAGCTCAGTTGGGGAATTTAGAAAGGAAGCACATTTCCTGCCTAAGTTAACATTCTACTTGGAAAGAACATGTACGTTGTTGAATAAGCATAAACAAAGTATACAACCCAAAATCAACGACAAATGTGAATATGCATGCGTGATATAAGTGTAAATGAGTGAATGAATGTTATGCTGACAAAACAGACAGAGGGAATATCTTGAAGATGATAAGATATCACGAAATAATAAATACTTGGCCAATCTTAAAGAGACGGAAAATAACTGGAATTGGAATTAAAAAGCAACGTCAGAGCGTATCACGCTACAAGGCTCAAGTCTTCTGGGGAGAAAAGGTATTCAAATCCAATCTTCTAAAACCAATAGACCACTGACATGTTACAAGGCGTACCACACTTCAGAAATTTGCTCAAATAAAGATAACCGAAATAAAGCTTAACCGGAAATGCTGGGGAGCCACCAAGCTTAGTACCACGAGAAACGCAAGTTTACACAACCAACACCTCATGACGATTTTGAAAGAAAACATGTTTATCATGCGAGGATAAATTACTGTATTGTTTTGAATTTCATGGCTTAACCATCCTTGGAACAACTGTTAATATTCCTTTCAGTATTCAACGACATATTTTTAAAAAAATAGGAGTGCGTTGAATAACTTTGTTTCAAATATTGCCGTAAAAGCTAAAATTTTTCCCACAAAAAAGATAAATGCTCAAATTTCATTAATAAGATGGTAGTTCGCTAACAATGCGACTCCAATGATTTACAAAAGTTTGGGAAATAGTACATGAAAGAAAAAGGTTACACAAAAACAATGATCATTATTCTCCCTAACAACTTCGAATTCCAAAATGTGCTTAAATGCCATGATCGGTCTGACCAAAAGCCTGCCTAAGCCGCCCCTTCGAGTTTTCAACTTAGCGAACTGTCAAGTCAAACCTAGGCGAAATACTTCTTGACTGCATCAGCGTTCACGGAGCGCGGGAGTTCTTCACCGTCCATATTTGTGAGAATCATGGCACCTCCAGAGAAAACCTTCTTAACGACATACGGTCCTTCATAATTCAGAGCCCACTTGCCCCTAGAATCAGGTTGGAAAGATAATATCTTCTTGAGCACGAGGTCACCTTCTCTGAACTCGCGTGGTCGAACCTTCTTATCAAAAGCCTTCTTCATCCTTTGCTGATATAGTTGACCGTGACACATCGCTGTCAATCTCTTTTCTTCAATTAAATTCAATTGATCATATCTACTTTGACACCATTCAGCCTCAGAAAGTTTAGCCTCCATCAAAACTCTCATAGAGGGGATCTCAACCTCCACGGGGAGTACTGCTTCCATGCCATAAACTAGGGAAAATGGGGTTGCGCCTGTTGAAGTTCAAACTGAAGTACGGTATCCATGTAAAGCGAATGGAAGCATTTCATGCCAATCTTTATAAGTTACCACCATCTTCTGGACAATCTTTTTGATGTTCTTGTTAGCAGCTTCAACAACCCCATTCATCTTCGGCCTGTAGGGAGAAGAGTTATGATGTTCGATCTTGAACTCTTCACAAAGCTCTTTCATCATCTTTTTATTCAAATTCGAGCCATTATCAGTGATGATCTTGCTCGGGATGCCGTATCGACAAATGATCTGATTCTTGATAAATCTGACTACCACCTGTCTGGTTACATTAGCATAAGATGTTGCTTCCACCCATTTAGTAAAATAATCAATCGCTACGAAGATGAAACGATGACCATTTGAAGCCTTGGGTTCAATCATTCCAATCATATCAATGCCCCACATAGAGAAAGGCCAAGGTGAAGAGATAATATTGAGGAGGGTCGGTGGTACATGTATCTTATCCGCATAAATTTGGCATTTATGACATTTCTTCATATATTTGCAGCAATCGGATTCCATCGTCATCCAATAATAACCAGCTCTTAACATCTTTTTAGACATTGCATGTCCGTTAGCATGAGTGCCAAAGGATCCTTCATGTACTTCTTGCATCATCATGTCTGCTTCATGTCTGTCTACACATCTGAGTAGGACCATGTCGTAATTCCTCTTATATAATACTTCTTCATTGAGGAAGAAACTACTTGCCAATCTCCTCAACGTCTTCCTATCTTTATTGGATGCCCCAGGCGGGTACTCTTTAGTTTGAAGAACACGTTTAATGTCATAGAATCGCGTTTTGTCGTTGGTGACCTCTTCTACTGAGAACACATGAGCAGGTCTGTCGAGGCGCATAACTCTGATTGTAGGCACATCGTTCCAATCATTCACTTGAAACATTGAAGATAAAGTAGCTAAAGCATCAGCCATTTGGTTTTCATCTCTAGGGATATGATGTAATCCCACTTTGTTGAAGAAGGTTAACAATCTTCTAGCATAATCTTTGTAAGGGATCAAACCAGGATGACGAGTCTCCCATTCTCCTTTGATTTGATTAATTACCAAAGTCGAGTCTCCATATATATCAAGAATCTTGATCCTTAGATCCACTGCTTCTTCGAGGCCCATAATACATGCCTCATATTCAGCCATGTTATTCGTACAGTCAAACTTGAATCTCGCCGTGAACGGGATATGAGTACCTCGGGGAGTGACAATGATTGCCCCAATTCCATTTCCATAAGAATTCACAGCTCCGTAGAAAATCAAACCCCAACGGGATTCGGGATCAGGTCCTTCTTCAGGTAACGACTCTTCACAATCTTTAGCTTTCAAATACATAACATCTTCATCTGGGAAGTCAAATTTGATGGATTGATAGTCGTCAATTGGTTGGTGAGCCAAATGATCGGCTAAAATACTCCCTTTAATTGCTTTCTGAGTGTGATATTCAATGTCATATTCAGATAACAACATCTGCCAATGGGCTATTCTTCCAGATAAGGCGGGCTTCTCAAAGATATACTTGATCGGATCCATTTTAGAGATCAACCAAGTGGTGTGGTTCATCATATACTGGCGCAGAAGGCGAGCAGCCCAAGCTAAAGCACAACAAGTCTTCTCAAGCATTGAGTATCGAAACTCACAGTCTGTGAATTTCTTACTCAGATAATATATGGCATGTTCCTTTCTTCCAGTCTCATCTTGTTGACCAAGCACACATCCCATGGAATCTTCCAGTATAGTCAGGTACATAATCAAAGGTCTTCCTTCCACTAGAGGAATCAATATAGAAGGTTCAAGCAAATATTCTTTGATGCTATCAAAAGCTTTCTGACAATCTTCTGTCCACACACATCCTTGGTTCTTTCGGAGAAGCTTGAAAATCGGCCCACAGGTAGCAGTCATATGAGATATAAATCTAGAAATATAGTTCAGTCTCCCAAGGAATCCTCTTACTTGTTTTTCCGTCTTGGGTGCAGGCATCTCCCTAATAGCTTTGACTTTATCAGGATCTACCTCAATACCTTTCTGACTGACAATGAAACCCAGAAGTCTTCCAGAACGAACACCAAAAGTGCACTTGTTGGGATTCAGACGGAGTTTATACTTTCTCAAACGCTGGAATAACTTTAATAAATGTTCCAAATGATCTTCTTCAGTTTGTGATTTGGCAATCATGTCATCTACATACACTTCTATCTCTTTATGCATCATATCATGGAACAAGGCAGTCACGGCCCTTTGGTACGTTGCGCCAGCATTCCTCAAACCAAACGGAATTACTCGATAACAAAATGTTCCCCAAGGTGTAATGAAAGTTGTCTTCTCCATATCTTTTGGTGCCATCTTGATTTGATTGTAACCAGAGAAACCATCCATGAAAGAAAAGACTTTGAACCTTGCGGTGCTGTCGACCAATACGTCAATGTGTGGTAATGGAAAATCATCCTTTGGGCTAGCTCTATTCAGATCTCTATAATCTACACACATCCGAACTTTGCCATCCTTCTTAGCCACAGGCACTATATTGGCTAACCATTGAGGATAGACCGATGTAACAAGGAAACCTTCATTAATTTGCTTTTGAACTTCTTCTTTGATCTTGTCAGCCATATCGGGACGAGTCCTTCTCAACTTCTGCTTAATCGGCGGACATTCAGGTCTCAACGGCAAACGATGCTCCACAATATTGTTATCCAAACCTGGCATGCCTTGGTAGGACCAAGCAAACACATCAACATACTATCTGAGAAGCTCCAACATTTTCTATTTGACCTCTGGGATAAGCAATGCTCCGACCTTGACTTCCTTTTTATCCTCTTCATTACCCAAATTGATCATCTCTATAGGCTCTTCAAACGACTGAATAGTCTTTTCGTCGTGCTCAAGTAAACGGGAAATTTCGTCAGGAATCTCTTCATTATCTTCTTCCTCGGCTCTGAACACAGGGAATTCAAAGTTGGGAGGGGGCATAGGATCATTGTTTTCAATGGTTAAGTCATGGATTAATCTGCACATATGATTATGCTTTATTTTAGAAATCGATTAATATGAATGTTGTATAGATAAAACAAAATATTATTATAATTTCCTATTACTACCAATTAATTTTCATTACTATTTCCCAGAAAAAGTGAAAAATAAAACAGTAGTGGACAAAATAACATTTTTATTCATGATTGGCAACACTTGAAACAAAGAGCCCAGAGATCTTCTCTTTTGCCTTGGGCAGAGCAAAAGGATTTATTTTCAACATAGCCCGACAAAAATACTTTTTCGCCTTAGGCAGAGCGAAAGTTTTTTTCAAAAATAAAACAAAACATTACTCAGAAATGTGCATCACAACAGGAACATCAACAACAATCCAGTTCCGGCAAACCACTCCATGCGTTACAAAGTCGGGTAAGTCCTCTTCATAATCGTCTCCTATTATAACATCAACTTCAGGCGGAGTCGGATGGATAAAACCTGCGCTTCAGAAAACTTCTTGTATCGGATGGGTAACTGTATCCTGCTTAACTCTTGTAGACACGGGATGAAAACCAAGACCTTCTCCATACTTGTTCTCAGGCAAAGTCAACAACTGGCCCCAACCTTCAGCCAAACCACTCTCAACCACTTGTCGCGCATCCTCAAAAGAAGAAATAGATGTCCCTTGCTTCTTCACTTTATTATTAGCAACAGATAGAGCTTGGATTTGGGTTCCAACATCCTCATCAGCATCAATAAAAGAGAAAGATGACAAATGGCTTACCACCATAGCCTGCTCTCCACCAATCATTACCAGCTTTCCATTCCTTACAAACTTCAATCTATGATGGAGCGTGGAAGTGACTGCCCCTGCATCATGGATCCATGGACGACCCAATAGGCAACTGTAGGCGGCACGAATATCCATTACTTGAAAAGTGATCTGAAAAGTATGAGGACCTATTATTATAGGAAGATCCACTTCACCGATGACAGTCTTCCTAGAACCATCAAACGCTTTGACAATTACTCCACTAGGTCTCATGGTAGCACCTTGGTATGAAAGTCGAGATAAAGTAGTTTTAGGCATCACATTTAACAATGAACCTGTATCTACCAGCACACTTGATAAAGTATCATTTCCATAACTTATTGAGATATGCAAAGCCATATTATGGTTCCTTCCCTCCTCCGGAAGCTCTTCATCACTGAAACCAATATTGTTACACGAAGTAATATTTCCCACAATTCCATCAAATTGGTCAACCGTCACATCATGATCCACGACCTTCATCAAAGCTTCTCTATGGGCCCCTGAATCTCTTAGTAAAGCAAGAAAAGAAATCTTGGAAGGAATTTGCAATAGTTGGTCCATAATCTTATATTCACTTCTCTTGATGAGCTTCAGAATCTCATCATCATCGGGGTGTGGGATAGGTTCATTGGATCGGCCTACCTCAACCCTGGGTTCAACATTTCTCGCTGGAATTTCTTCCGGTATAGGCCTCCTGACTTGAACTTCTGGTCTCTTCAAAGGTACTGCTGCAAAGATACGCCTGCTTCTCGTAACTCTACTCACATCAGCGATGTTAATAAAAAGATGGCATTATCGGTATAGGGACTTCTACCCCATTCTCAATCATTGTGGCATTATACTTGTATGGTATAGCTTGGTCTGAATTGTAAGGCACATGACCAGGTGGATAAATGATCAAAGGAGCAAAAGGTGCAGTCTGACTGTCATAAACAATTTCTATTCGTTCAGGCAAATTGAATTGTGGTATTATAATATTCATTTCATCTGTCGGATCTCTGTCATATGTAATAGTGATAACCCTTTGGTCTAACAATTTTTGAATATCCTCTTTCACAATAGGGCAATCAACTTCTCTTGAACAAAATTCACAAACATCATAATCATGATGATGCCTAAAAAAAGCAAGTCTTCTTAAGCTCTGATGTAACCTGATCAACGAATCTCTTATGTGTTCAACTTGAAAAACTCGAAACTTTCCCGGACAACCTTCCACCATATTCACTGATGTTGCCCCATGTCGAGGAAAAGGATTATCTCTAACATTCTGGTTAACATCCTTGAAAGACAAGATACCGTTATTAATCAACCTCTGCACATCCGCCTTTAGAGCAAAGCAATTTTTAATGTTGTGCCCCAGCGACCCTTGATGATACTCATAGAACTGATCCGCCTTGTACCACGGAGAAGTACTATTTGGTGCGATAGGAGGAACAACTCAGTGTAAGTCATGGGAATGGCATCAAATTGCAGTTTCCTTGGTGAGTTGGTGGGGTTTGATGAGTTGGGGTCACCATTGAAATGGTTGTTGCTGAGTTGGTGGGGTTTGATGAGTTGGGGTCACCATTGTTGGGCGGACAGCCGGAGTGACTGCCGCAACATATGAGTAGCCTCTCCTTGGTCTCCAAGGGAAAATTACACTAACATCTTGTTCTTTCCTTTTAGGGAAAACACTTCCAAACTTCTTAATACTGCTAGATGGACTTCCTTCCTTAACCAAATGTCCCTCACGAATTCCTTCTTCCAACCGCATGCCCATCCTTACCATCTCGGTGAAGTCACTGGGTGCGCTGGCAATCATTCTTTCATAATAAAAGGAACCTAAAGTCTTCGGGAATATCTTTGTCATTTCCTTCTCTTCAAGAGGGGGATAAATCTGAGCAGCAATCTTGCGCCACCTCTGGGCGTATTCTTTAAAGGACTCCCTGTCTTTCTGGGACATCGCCCGAAGTTGATCTCTGCCCGGCGCCATGTCGATGTTTTACTTATACTGGCGAACAAAAGCTTCACTAAGATCATTGAAATTACGGATCCGGGTGTTGTCCAAACCCATATACCACTTTAGAGAGGCACCAGTCAAACTGTCTTGAAAGTAGTGAATTAACAAATTATGATCATCAGAATATGTAGACATTTTTCTTACATACATAGTTAAATGGCTCCGTGGACACGAATCACCTTTATACCTTTCAAAGTCCGGCACTTTGAATTTGGCTGGAATCTTTACATTTGGAACTAAACACATGTCATGAGCATTCTTTCCAAACAAATCTTTTCCTTTCAGCACTCTGATCTCCCTCTGCATCTCTTGAAACTGGTCCTGAAATTCCTCCATTCTATCGAAAAGACCCATACTTTCAGCAGGCTCAGCATGATAAGTAGGCTCATTTAGGTATGGCATAGAATGAACCACAGGAAAGGCAGTTGTCATCACTGGTTGAGGGAAAGGTGCCACAGGCGGAATTACAAGTGGCACAGTAGTTGTCTCCGGTTGAGGAAAAGACACAGTAGGTTGAACCAAAGGTTGTACAGAAGGCTGATACCCTTCTGGCATGAAGTTATAAGGCATTCCCCACGGAAAACCTTTTGGCATCTGATGTTGAAGCGGAGAGTTGATTTGAGTCACAGATGTTGGAATGGTGACAATCTCAAAAACCACAGTAGTTGAAGTCTGAATCTCAACAGCTGCAGTCGATGGCTGATTCTGAGCAGCCATCAAACTTTCCACTAGCGCAGTTAACTTTTCCATACCGACAGTAAGGGTAGCAACCTCCTCACGAAGCTCGTGGTTTTCATGTTCCAGATCTTCCATCTTCCTCTGACGATTGGCCCGGGTATCGTACCGATGAGACAGCTTGACAATCTATCGGAGTGGTAAAAGAAACAAGTATAAGACTCTAGAAAACATGTGAAGTGGAATGTTGGATGATGTATGATATGCGATGCAAATGATAGTTTTTCAAGGAACTTCGATAATTTTGCACATATCAATGGTAAAGGAATTTGGAACAACAAAAACTCATTTCATTAATCAAAGCGGTAAATTACAACTTATAACTTTGGAACAACAAAACAATAAATTACAACTTTGGGACAACAACCCAATAATAAAAAGCAATAAATTAGAACTTTGGAACATGAAGCCCATAATAAAAGCAGTAAATTACAACTTCGGAACATGAAGCCCTTTTACAGAGTTTTACAAAATGACATCAGTAAGAAAGATAAAACTAAGAACTAAAGATCACTCAGAATCATCAGATGAAGGACCAAATGGCAACTGTAACTAGAGCTTCCTGATCTTCTCTTCATAAAAGTCTTTCATCTCTTTCTTCTCAGCTACCAGTCGATCGATGATTTCCTTTTGTGGATTAGGAACAAGAGCAACGCTTACCGAATCTTCCTTCTTTCTCTTCCTTTCATTTGCATATTTCTTCAGTAATGCATCCTTTTGACGAAGCTTCTCATCATGATCAATGAACCAGCCATCTTGAATAAATAGCAAATCCTACTTTTCCTTTAGCTATCGAGTCAGGACCCGATTCTCATATTCAGACATATTATACTTTTCTTTCCAAGCATCTCTCTCGGAATTCATCCTAGCCATATTTCCTTGGTATTCTCCCATATTCTCGATAGGGATATCAACAAATGATGATGCAACAGTAGGGAATAAAGGTTTCTCGGGTTTATAGGGAATATTGAGAGCACAAACCCTAGCACGAACCCATTGAAGGTAAGGCTCCAAAGAAACATCATCTCTTTGTCCTAACATGTCTCTCCCTTTTCTATGGATGTGACGCCAAGCTCCTTCGATCTCCTTCTTAGCTGCTTGATGATCTTGTCCTTCTTGTAGAAAGAAGCCACTCACATGGATGTTGTTCGGCTTATCCCTCATCGGGTATCCAAACTGACGGCGTGCGAGAACAGGATTATGGGTATGGACGAGTTTTTTTGAAGATACGACGACCTAACGTCGAAGTTTTGACTTAAAAGGTGTGAGTTTTGAAAATTGAATGTTTGGGAAAATTATCTTAAGTTTTTTAACAAAATAATAAACGGAAGATGAATGAGGGTATTCGCGCTATGTATTTGGTGACATGAAGTTGACAAAAATTTAAACGATTCCCTTGGATTGAGACGGACGAAAAATATGCGGATTAACAATCGATTAATTAAAATTACAATTGAACAATTAACTAATGAAATTTAAAACATACTAGCATGTATTTTAACGATTAAATAAATAATCAAAAGTACATGAAGATTAAATCACGAAATCATATATTTTTGATAATTAAACACATAACAAAAATTAAATCATGAAACATGTATTTTGAATAATTAAATAAACAACAACACAAAAAATAAAATAAATATTAATAGTATGTTGACGAAATTAAATAAGGATGAATTTTAATTGAACATTTTTATGTGCTTTTTATAATAATTAATAATTATACAGCGAACTAAATTAATATAATTAAGTATGTTAAATAATATGGCTAAAAGAATAAAAGATAGAAAAGTGACCCAACAAGGACTTGAACTCAAGACCCTTAGATTGTTGTAAACACACTTTGCCAATTGAACCATGCCATTATTCATTAACTAGCATGATTCAAATAAAACATAAGGAAAAAAGGTATTGAAAAACTTGGACCAAAATAGGCCCAATGGACCACCAGGTCAAAAGGGAAAAGGAAAAGAAAATGAAGGAACCCTAATGCCAGGGAGCGCCGCGCAGCTGTCTTGGGAAGGAGGAAAGGAAAAAAAAACATTATTATGTGTTTTGGGAAGAGGGAAAAAGTAATTTATTATATTTTCAATAAAACAAAAAAACAGTAATATGGACTTGTAAAGAAAACAATGTTATTCTCTTCTGTCTCATCCAGATTCAACCCTTCTTCATCTATTTCTCTCATGGAAAAAACCTCTTCCTTCTCTCTTCTACAGATCCAAACCTCTTCCTCTCTCACGCATATCCAACCTTCTCCATCTCTCATTCTCTCATGCGTACAGATCCAACTTCCTCTCTCACAGAAAACGACTGTCCCTTCTTCCTCTCTCAGATTCGTCCCTTCTTCCTCTCTTCCACGGAATCGCCTCCTCTCTTTCACGCAACAAAATCCACTTTCCTCTCTCTCTTTCTATTTCGCTAAAAAAACGATGTCGTAACAGCTCACGTTCCTCGCTTACATCTTCATCGTCCTCACTGATTCTTCAACATGTCATGTTTCTTCGATTTCACTTCTTCTAACATCTGGCGAGGGTAGATGAACAAAAAGAATGAATGGTGAAGAGGGATAACTTTTGCAGATTGAAGGGGAAATAAGTGACTACTGTAGTTTATGGCGGATAAGGAAGGGTGTTGTTGCGAGAGGGAGGAGTTCGGCGGAAGGGCGTTTTATCCTTTCTTTTATTATTGTTTATTTTTAATTCAAGACAAAATATAATAAATAAAAATCTGATTGAAATTTTACGTGGATTTTGGTTTTTTTGAACAAATGTTTTTTAAAATATTGGAACAAAAGTTTTTTTAAAAATATTGGAACAAAAGGTATTTTTAAAAATATTGGAACAAAATGATTTTTTTTATTTTTAAGAAGAAAATATTTTTTAAAATATTGGGACAGCAATATATTTTTTAAATATTGTAACAGCAACATATATTTTAAAATATTTGTAACAACAACATATTTTGGTTTTTGATATTATAACAAAATGGTTTTTTTTATTATTTGGAACAGCAAAGGTGTTTTTTTTATTTTGGGACAGCAAGCTCTAAACAAGTTGGGACAACAACTTCTAAACAAGTTTTTGGGACAGGAAGTTCTAAACAAGTTTTTAGGACAGCAAGATGGATAACAAGTATTTGGGACAACAAGCGATAAATTGGTATTACGCAACGGAAGAAGTAAGCTTTTTATTACACTTGTTATTATTATCGATATTATGAATACTAACATGTTTAGAATGCTAACAATCATGCAGCAAATCAACTTAAATATAGTACAACAATGAAAAGAATGACAAGGCAAAATATTGCATGGCAAAGAAAAATGATATAGCAAGTGATTCAAGTATGAACATATGCGACAGTAGATAGAGAGGAGAAAAAGAATATACCTATCGGAGCCTCTCCGATGGGGCTTCTAACAAAATGGTAAGTTTTCTTGAATTTGCTTATGCTTTCCTCCTTGCTGGATTTTTCTTAGAACAACACTAATTTTCTGTTTTCACTCTCGTTGAAACTTTAGAACAACAATCTACTTTTTCTTGTTTTTCTTACTTGCTGAATTTTTTTCCCTCCTTCTTGTGTTAACAAAGACTCTTATTTATAGTGGAGTGTGGAGGATTTGAGGGGGGAAAACAGTAGAAATTCAAACTGTTTTGGCAAGCTGTTTCTATGCTTTGTTCTCACAAATTACTTTAGCCATTTTGATACAAATTGCTGCTACCTTGATGCAGGTTGGAGCAGGTTTTTGGTAGCACTTGGAGTTGTTGTATGTTGCTGTTTTTTTACTGTTTTGTAGCATTTTACAATATTTCTCTTTGCTTTTTTTTTCAGGTTATTTGGGGCATTATTTGACAAACAAAAATACAACAAAATGGGCTTGAAGAAAGGTTGCAAACATGGGCTGCACTAGCACTTTGCTGAATTTTTGTTTATGTTGAAAATAAATCTTGTATAAACTTGTAGCTTCTTGCAACTTTATAATAAACTCCAATAAATTGTAACATTGAATAAATATGCATTCTTCAATATATTTCCACTATTTGATAGTTATGAATGATCTTGAATCTTCACATAAACATGAATATTGATATATCTTGATAAAAATTCAAGATCTTCCATTTAAATTTGGGAAATAATTGAATAATACTTGGATGAATTGTTGAGTGAAGAATAAATAATAATGCAAGTCTTGAGCTTTAATCTTGCATTCTTGTAATAGAAATCCAAATAAATCACATGGATTAATTTGTAATCAAATAAAATTCCTCATGTAATTAAATAGAATTCCTCACTAACTTCTTAAAATAATGCTTCATGTATTTAAATAACCATGATGTAGATCCACCAAAATAATCACAAGAATAATCTTGAATAAATATTCCATGTGATAAATAAATATTCTTGGATGAAAACTCTTGAATAGCTCCTCTTTAATTATCACTTGGATTCAAATAAAGAAAATTCCAAATATTTCAAATATTCTGAATAAATTCTTCTAGAACAGTTTTGAATTTAATTATCCCATTTTGGATAAATTCAACCCGCGTCGTGAGAAAATTTGCAGATGACTTTTGGTCCAAGAAATCGAAAATGACGGTATAACCTGTTTTTCATGTATTTTAGAACAATGTGAAACACACATGAACCAAAAACCGGTAGAATTTTGACTGTTCTTCCTGAAAAAAAATATTTGGAGAAAAACGAAGACCATTTGCTAGACAGAGTATGGAAATAAACGCACAATTCTCTGAAATTCTTTGATGAACCAGTCTTTTGGAAATTAACGAACGACAATATTTCTGTTCTGAGACTCGAAATCCTGATCGACGTACAATGTCTAATGCTCTTCTTTCAGACCTATTTTCTGCACATGAAAATAAAACAGCAAAACATGCACTTCGTGCTTGATTAGTGGTTAGTCATTCATAAAAATGCTCACAACACTCGATAATCTCTACGCAGTCAAAGCTTGACAGTGAAACGTTCGAAACCTACCATATTCTGTGACCTTGATGCATATGAAAAATAATGCAAATGAAGCAGGGATCTTAGGTCATAAATTGGGGTATGACAGTGTCACATTTATGCTGATAAAGTGTACGTACCTCCGGTTCCTCTGAATGTCTTGACGGCTCCTTGTCCCTTTGCTATGTAGGGAATAGATATGATTGGGGAAATCAAGCCGACAACCTCCAATGGACACCGCTTCATCCTAGTGGCCATTGACTATTTTTCAAAGTGGGTTGAGGCGGCCTCCTTCGCTTCTGTTACCAAGAATGTTGTAGCCCGGTTCATTAAACAAAATCTCATTTGTCAGTATGGTATCCCGGAGAGGATCATCACCGACAATGGTACGAACCTGAACAATACTATGATCACCACCTTGTGCGACCAATTCAAGATCCAGCGTCACAATTCTTCCCCTTACCAGCCAAAGATGAATGGTGTTGTCAAAGATGCAAATAAGAACATTAAAAAGATCATACAGAAAATGACAGTCGCATACAAATACTGGCATGAGATGTTACCATTCGCTCTCCACGGGTATCGTGCTACAGCTCGCACATCGAACGGGGCAACACCCCATTCTTTGGTATACAGCATGGAAGTTGTCTTGCCTATTGAGGTTCAGATCCCCTCTCTAAGAATTATGAAGGATGAAGGTCTAAATGAAGACGATTGGATCCATACTCGACTTACTTCTGTCTGCCATGGTCAAATGTATCAAAAACGGATGATCAAGGCTTTCAACAAAAAGGTCAGATGCCAAGTGTATCAAGTTGGGGATCTGGTGATCAAACGTATCATACTACCGCAAGGAAATCCCAGGGGAAAATGGACTCCTACATACGAAGGACCATTTGTAATCAAAAACATTTTCTCTGGTGGAGCAATGATCTTGACCACCATGGATGGTGACGACCTGCCGCACCCTGCGAACGCAGACATAGTCAAAAGATACTACGCATAAGATACCTGCTAGGTTGACACACCTAGGCAAAAAAAGGGCATCCCGGAGAACCAAAATGGTTCAGGAAAAAAATAGGGATAAAACAAAAAAAAATATGTACACCCGGCAAGTTGAAAACCCGAAAGGGAGACTTGGGCAAAAAAGGATATCACGGTGGACTGAAAACCCGAAAGAGCAGTCCAGGAAAAAGTTAGGGAATTAAAGTGTATGACTATGTCCCGTTGGATCACCTTACGGCCAACTTGCAAACTCGACATTCCTAACCAATTCAATCATCTTCGAACAAGGCCACAAATAGACAAGATGCTCAGAGATACAAAGGCTATAGCATAATTGGAACCCCATGGGATTATTACACATAACTATCTTTTCTTTGTATTAAAATTTTCATTTTTTACGACGGCATTATCTTACTAGAATGTTTGTCTCACTGTACAAAATACTTACTCAAAGTCAATACAAAGAAATTCCTTTGAAAGTGCAAAACTAATTATTTTTCTTTACTCTTGTGTTTTGTTTACAAAAACGTCCAATGATTCATTGTTGAACATATGCATTTGAACATAATTACTGTTTACAAATAAACAAAATAAAAGACAATTATTGATGGCTTTAAGAGATAGGGAAATCTCTCTAAGTTATTTTCCATAAAAATCCCCCGCATTGTACAGTTTAATCCCCAACGGAACAAAGCTCCCAATTATCAGTCCCCGGTAGAAATCATCCAATTTCCCCAGATTCCCCAAACAGATTTTTCAAGAAGTACATGGCATTTCCCATACAACAGAGTTTATTTCTCTAAACAGAAATTCATTAACACTTCGACTTCAATACATGAAGACTTACATACCCTCAGCAACATTCAGGGATTTATTTTCCCCAAACCCAACAAACAGCGCAATAGACTAGCTCACATATGCATACATGGCATCCGCATATCATAAACATTGATAAAACAAATGCATTATATCATACATTTCATACAACATGACTTTCCATTTTAGCTAACATTGTACCTTTTTCAGGATAAGATTAACAGTTACCATTAACAATGTTCAGAGTTTGCAGATACCGTATAGATACACTCCAGACACGGACGCCATTCTGATACTCATTCAAATTTAACTCTCAGATACAGTTCAGATACGCTCTAGACGCGGATGCCATTCTGATACTCATTCAAATTCAACTCTCAGATACAGTTCAAATACGCTCTAGACGCGAATGCCATTCTGATACTCATTCAGATTCAACTCTCGGATACAGTTCAGATACGCTCCAGAAACGGATGCCATTCTGATACTCATTCAGATTCAACTTTCAGATACAGTTCAGATACTCTCCAAACACTGATGTTGTTCTGATACTCATTCAGATTCAACTTTCAGATACAGTTCAGATTCCCTGCAGACACGGGCGCCATTCTGATATTCATTCAAAATCATCTCCCAGATGCACTTCAGATACGCTACAGACACGGACACCATTCTGATACTCATTCTTTCAGCTTACAAATTACAATACAAACAATCACTTTTGGATGACATCTTTAAGCCCGTCTCCTACAGCTTTCTATCACCTCTCCAAATGGCATCTTTAAACCCATTCCCTTAACCATCAAATCACCCAGTGCAAATTTCTGGGCACTCTAGTGTCCAATCATCTTCCACCTTCGAGTCACGAATGGCGAAACTCGCCAATCTAACTCTGCGGGCTTAAGAAGATTGAACAGGAACAGCTGTTGTACCCCAAAATTTCCCCTCTCACTTATCAAGAATTTTTTCACAAGATCTCCTTGGGCTCAAGACTGCACTAGGGTTTGATCAGCTCAAGACACCTCCTTAGGCACTGATGACCAAAATTAGGGTTTGAGTTTGCACAAGGATTTTTGAACTATCAATTCTTCATATGACTTTCATGAACCATTATGGACCCCCAAGATTACTCATGTCAAGTTTCAAGCCTTGGATCACACTTTTGATCAGTCAATTGAACAGTTGACCTAAAAATCAATTGTATTGGGGAAAAAGTCCACCATGGCCAATTTACAGTCAAACGTCATAATTTTTTATCCACATAAATATCTTAAACCCATATGTATCATTTGATCAAGTTTGGACCATAATTCCTCAAGAAGTTTGATTAAATCTCCAAAAGGGCAAAATGGTCAAAATTAGGGTTTTAACTGGGACGGGGCAATTTCTGATTTTTGACCTAACCATTGGTCAATTAGTTTAAGGCATGATCTCAAGAGTCTAATTGCATCATTTTTACTTAATGAAATGGTTTCAAACATTGCAAGTCCATTGGATTGACAGATGAATTTTACAGTCAACTGATCCAAAGTCAACTGTATACTGAAAAGTCAAACATTGACTTTTTCGTCAAATTCAAGTGCCAAAGATCACAATTCATCAAAACATGTCAAAATATGAAACTTATTCATCAAGAAATCAAAAAGTCAATATTTTATTTTGAAATGTCAAAGTTTCTAAACTTAGAAAAATTTCTAAGTGTTGAAAATTCATGTTTTTTTCATAACTTTGAGTCAAATTTTCACCATGATGCAAGATGATTCAAGAGAAACTTCCAACATGAAAGTTGTAGATCTCAATGAAATCTACAACTTTTATTCACACAACTTCTTCTAAAAGTGCTTGGATATCAAGTTATAATTTTGTGAAAATAGGGTCATGAAACTAAACCCTTAGTGAAATTTTGCCCTAATTTGGCCAGGATTTTGACCTGACTTCATGAAACTTTTTCATATAGTTCCAAGGGGAATCTTCAAAATAAATTCAAAGATGGATTGTATAGAACATTTAAAGATTTCCAAAATGTCCAATAACTCCTTGAGATCATTCTTGAGTAGGGAGAATCGAAGAGATGAAGTTGGTGTTTTGTCACTTGAATTACAAGGCATTTTGTGATGAACAAGAATTCAATTTCAAATCTATGCTGCACAATCTTATTTTGCAGGCCTCTAAAATTCAAGATCTCTCCATAATTAGAAGATTACACTTGCTTTTGAGGTATTATCCAAGTGTTCCAAGCATTGTCAAAGCCAATTTTCCATTTTACGAAGAAAGTTACCATTCCATTCTTGAAAACTTGCTTTAATCACAAAGTCAACTTGTCTTGAGCTTCTAACTTATTCTTTCTGCACACACAACACCTATAAACCAAAAGCAAGGTGTCTAAGGCCTGAAGAAGCTCAGGCCATGCTTGTTCAATACTTGAGATTTGTCATTTCACTTTTCTTCAAAAGTAAGTTATAGAGCCATAACCCTATAACTCAGAAGCCTTGAGTGATTTTGTGCTCTAATATTTTCCATACATATTAACAAGTCAATTGCAACACAACAGACGTTTTCACAAGTCCTAAAAACACTCTCAAGCATCTTGCTGCACAGAACTGCCCAAACTTGACAGTTTTGAGCAAAAACTCACCATCTCCATTTCCACTCGTGTGTTTTTTAAAAATAATCATCCAAACACCTTCCATATATCATATCAAAGTGATCCAGGCCTTCATTTCCTAACTGTAACTCCTCCATCATCATCCACCATTTCCAAAACTGAAGCTTGCAACTTGACTTGAGTAGGGAGTTCCAGCCATCCTCAAAGCAAAGCAGGAGTTGGAACACATTCAAGGAGGTCCAGGCAAGCTATAGAAATCATCAGGCCATCACAAAGGTTGCCCAAACTCCATACACGACTCCAGCTGCAAGAGGTAAGTTTTCAAACTTTTATCTCTTCATACAAACATCATTTGAGTTTGATTTGTGAAGATAAAATGCAGATACCATTGCCACAAAGCTGTACATATCCATAGTTTACATTTATATGGCCTGAGCTTAGAGAATTTTAGGGTTGAAGTTTTTTGAAATTTTTAGGTTTTGAATTAGGGACAGAAAAATTCTCATTCATCTTTGATTGTTAGCTTAAGTTGTTTATATGTTTGGATTCATGGGAAAAAATGCCACAACTTTCATGTTTGAACTTTTCGTTTTTGTTGAGAGATGAAGAAGATACAAGTCCTTTGGCTGGAGGTTGAAGATGAAGTCTTCAAAACACGTTTTGCCTTACATATTTATTGTTTCATTTGTATTAACAGATGTATATCCACCCCAGTGGTAAGGCAGCGCGCTGGTAATCACTAGGTCATGAGTTTGAGCCTCAGCGCGCGCTGCCTTTTGCTTTTTTTCTCTCATTTTTACATTTTTTGCTCTTTCTAGCATGCATGGGCCTTCCTCCTCCTGGGCCTGATTTTTTTCCAACATTCCTCCCCCCCTATTTCATATTTGCACCCTGGCCCAATTTTATTTTATTTCTTCATTTTTTTTTATTTTCTCAAATATATTTTCTAAATACTAAAAATGATAAAAATGAAAAAAATAATATTTTATATTCTGACTTATTTTATTTTATTTTTCCATAAATAAAAATATTTTTTATTCTTCATACTTTATTTATTTATTTAAGTGAATCTTATAAACTTAATTAATATTATATTGTTTATTTATTTTTCTTCGCACCATTTAAAATACATTATTTTAATATAAAAAGAGGACTAAAAATATTTTATAATACTATAAATATTTTCAAGATAAAAAATACCAAAGAATATATACTTTTCTTAAACTTATTTTCTTTTGATTAGTTAATAGAATTAGGGGTTTTCTTTTAAAATCTTTTTCTTAATAAATTCAAACTTAATTAACTATTTTATTTATTTAAATTAGGTTAAGACAAAATCTTTTTTCATGAAAAACCAAACAAAATTCATTTTTTTCTTCACATTTTGCATCCATGTACATTTATTTATTTTTATACTTTGTATTTAAATTCATTGTATATTCATTCCAATTCAATATGGTTGTAATAGACTAATTAGGTTTAAATTCTTGCAATCCCCATTTACAAATTGTACACCCCCTCCTACAAATGTTGTAATAGCGTAGTAACTTTAAAATTCCGCAATTTATCGCTTTATATACAATTGCTAGTAATTAGGGTTTGTATGGAAAGACCTAAAACCAATAAATAGAAAACCCTAATTCAAGACTAAATCAAGCATGAAAATAATACATTTGCACATAAGCACCCCTAGGATTATTCCACTTGGTTGCCTTATAAATTTCCATATTACGCATGTGAGGTATCTTAGCAAAAACAAGCAAAAATACAAGATCATAGACCCTCGATGATGCTATCTAAGTTGCCGTTCAAAATGATCTTAGCCCCTAAAGGAAAATGCTAAGATACCTTGCAATATTGCTAATCATGGTTATACGATGACCCACGCCCGTCCCGTTTACATCCAAAGATGGGGTTACTTACCAAATCAATGGTAAGATAACAATGTCAAAGGAAAATAAAATGAACAAGAAAGACTTTTGAGTAGGTAGAATGCGACTAATTACTTGCTCCATTTCAAAACAAACATCCCTGCTATTTTCAAAACAAACATTTACACTTCCAAAACATCTTATACACTTGAAAACATTTTCAAAAGATCAACATCTTTGTATACATTCTTACGAACGAGAATCATTAAAAAGTTTGCCTAAACAATGGTCTCTTTACAAAATACTTTCAAAAACCACACAAAGCATAATTTCAAACAAAAGCAAGTGATCTAGCAAGTAATTAAGATCCCATGGAAAACCATGGATGAAAAGGATGCTAATACCTTCCCTTTTCATAATCTACCCCCCAAACTCAACAAACAATCTCAAAGGTCTTTCTTGTGCTTTTTCACCTTTCCTTTTGGATAAAAGAAAATTCGGTGGCGACTCTTGCTTACGGCAACATTTGCGATCAAACGTAAAACCTTCAAGTCAGTTCTCCCACCGTATCACACACGTTATATTAATAAATCCAAGTTCGAGTACATCATGCCTCTTTGGGCTTACAATGAAAGAAATAAAATATAAAAACTCCTAAGACAAAAAAGTTGAACGCATCCACTTTGGTGCGATGTAGGCGTTCAGACTTCGCTCTTCATGAAGCCGCTTGGTGAGTTCTAGAACTTTCTTCTCGATGGCGTAAAATATGGCTTTGAAAGTTTCTCGCTCTTCCTTAAGTTGTATCCAATCCATTTATAAGTCTTCGAGAGAGGTGGGAATGTTAGGATGAAGGACAGTGTATGGGACATCTCCTTCAACAATAGGCTCTATGATAACTGGGAGGATGGAGGGGTAAGGCATTGTGAGACTCTGAGCGCAAGCCCGTACCCACCTAAGGTAAGGCTCAAGGGGAATGGAATTCTTGTGCCCCAATGTCCTACCGTCCACCTTGCTTACCATCCTCCAGGCTCGTATGAACCTCCGACGGTAGTCTTGATTGTCACTTTGATAGTCGAACACTACACCTTGGATGAGCGCGTCATGTGGACCATCTCTTCGTACGTACCCAAACTGTCGCAAAGTTAAGTAAGGGTTAAAAGTGATGCCTCCCTTAATGCCAAGTAGAGGAACATTAGGGAATTCCCCACAATGATTAATGATAGTAATGTCCTCCAAAGTTTGAGAACACCAGTAGATATCTGAATGCCTGAGTGACATCAGCCTGTTGGACCACCTCAAACCTTGCTCATTCTTCACAACGGGTCGGGGAAGATGCAAAACAAACCATTTAGCCAACAAAGGAGTAAAACACATGAGGGTTCCTCTTCTCCTCATGGTGCGAGTGTGGAGAGAATGCAAGATATCTCCCAATAAAATAGGCACCAGATTATGAGATAGAAAGATTTTGATAGCATTCACATCTATAAGTTGGTCAGGATTTGGAAATAGTACCAACCCATAGATGAGAAGAGCCAAAATTTCTTCGAAAGCTTGTAAATCCAGTTTGTTCCAAAAGTCTTGAGCTTTTTCCAGTAAGAACTTGGCTAAGAACCCTTTGACAACACTTCTTGTTTCCCAATTAGTCGTGACGTCAGATTGTTACAAGTGTAAAGCTCGGGAAACCTCTTTAGGGATTGGGTCTCTTTCGGTACCATTGAAAGGTAGTTGATCGAGGAAAGGAATTCCCAAGAGCTGAGAGAAATCTTTCGTAGTTGGTGCAAGCTGGTAATCGAGGAAGGTAAAGCAATGGTGCAACGGGTCAAAGAACTGGAAAAACACCTTTATCATGTCTTCATCAAAGCTCGAGGTAACCAAGTTGAGAATTCGTCCATGTCTTTTGGTGAACGGAGAATTCTCAGGGACCCTTGACGCTAAATCCTTGAGCTGAAAAGGTACTCGTACAAGGTTGACTTGGATTGTATTCCTGCGAGTGGGGGTCATATCCTACAAAACAGAACAAAGATGAATCTCAAAATCCTTGAAATGGTTAGTTTAAAATGCTATGGCATGATGTCATGATGTTATGTACAAGCATATGCACAGGTTAAATCAAACCAATCCTTAGGCTTAGGCTTGCATGGAGTCTTATAGGTAAGTACCCTCTTGAAGTTTAGTTGGCTCACCTGTCCTAGTTAATAGTAATCGGGTTCTAAGGGATCTCAATATCACTGATTTGTCTTCTCGGGCATTGTTTCAGCGCAAGCCTCTTTCATGGCGACCGAAATATCCCAAAAAGACAAACCTCAATGAGTGTAGTATCGAGTATCTACCAACTTTGGACTGCACCAAATCTGGTCATCTCACTACGTCCTAATGGCTAAGTTGGTCAAGTAAAGGTTCTAAAAGTCAGTTAGTGCTTCATGACATCACTCAGCGGCCCCGTATTCTCCTTGACTACTCAAGGGCTACCGGTACCCACAATATGTCACACTAACGTAGCTATTGCTTAGACCATGTCGGTATACCCCGCATAGTTTCCACAATGTATTGCTACTTACCTATAAGGTATCTCAAATCCGGGTAGAGGATTTAAGCCCAAACAAAGAACCAAAATATAAAGCATACAAGTCAAACAAAGAAAGCAAGTAAAGGTGATCTAGCCCTAAGGTAACCCCACTTTTTATAAATCCCCAGCAGAGTCGCCAATTTTGTGATACGGTGGGAGAACTGACTTGGTTGTTTTGCGTTTTATCATAATTGTGCGGATAGCAAGAGTCGCCACCGACTTTTCTTTTATCCAAAAGGAAAGGCTGAAAAGAACACGAAAGACCTTTAGAGATGTTTTCTTGAGTTCGGGGGGTAGATTATGAAAAGGGAAGGTGTTAGCACCCTTTTCATCCGTAGTTATCTACGAGCTCTTAGTTAATTTCTAGATCACTTACTTTTGTTTGACAGTGTGCTTGTGGTGAAACTATTTTGAGAATGTCTTCGTAACGGTTATCGTCTCTATAAGAACGTGTACAAAGTATTGTTTGGAAAGTAGTTCAAAGAAGTCTTCGTGTAGTGTGTTTTTGAAAGTGGTTTTGAAAAGGTGTCTTTGTAATGGTTCTCGTTTTTATAAGAACGCGTACAATGTGTTGTCTTTTTAAAAAATGTTTCAACATGAAAGTGTTGGTGTATAAAATGTTTTTGTCGTGAGAAAGCGAGCAATTAGGAGCGAATCTATATACTTAAAAGGTCTTAAATGTTCTTTTCCTCCTCCTTTAGATGTTGCTATCTTACCATTGATTTGGTATGAAGCCCCATCATTTGATGTGAAGGGACGGGCGTGGGACGTTTGTATAGTCATAGAAGGCAACTTGTGAGACGCTTTAGCAATTTTCATAAGGGACTAGATCGTTTTACCGAAGGCAACATCGAGGGACTACGATCTTTTTTATCGAAGGGTCTTTGCTAAAGCGTCCCATATTCAAGGGACATGACTGTGTTTCCGAAGCAACAAGCAAAGTTACCCTAGAGGTGCTCGTGTGAAAAGTGTGTTCGATTCAAGTTAATTTGTCTTTGATTAGGGTTATCTAGCGGTTGTTTTTATCTTGCCATACACAACCTATCTTACTAGAAATTATATTAAAAACGGTAAACTTGAGGAAATTAAAATCCTACGCTATTACACCATTAGGGGGATGGGGATACAGTTTGCAAATGGGGATAAAATAAGTGTCTAATTATTACAACCATATCGAATAAGTGGACAGTAATGGAGTATATATATAATACATAAACAGTGTAAAAAGAGATAAAAACAGCATTTTGAACTATTATGTGTCGACACATGCTGTTATGCATCGACACATAACTTTCCTTGCCCCTGCCAAACCAAATCAACTCGGTATGAGTCGACGCATAGTGGGATGTATCGACTCATTTCCTGCTTGTGTCGACACATACGCGTTGTGTATCGACTCATGCACTTTCCATCTTTCTGTTTTAGGCCCTGGATAGTAGTATGAGTCGATGCATACGACCATGTGTCGACTCATACCCTTCTTTTTCACTTATAATGAGTCGACCCATGTGGGTATGTGTCGACCTATGCTAAAGTTTTTTGCCTCTATCACCATTCTTTTGCATGTATCAGTCAGGTTTCAACATATAAATGATAAAAATGAACAGTAAGGAAATGATTAACTTCAAGAGTAATGATTACTTCATCTTATCCTCAGAAATAAACAAACAATGAGTATGGGAAATGCAAGGTTGAGATGACTTACCTTGCAACTGCACTTTCAGTTTTGAGTCTGAAACCCTTCAAGATGTTGTGTGGACTTTAATGAAACTCCAGGAAGCTGCTAAACTTTCCTTTGTGTTGAAGGTTGCTGAATCAACACCAAACAGTCAAGTTTATGTAGTATTGTCTTTTGTTTAGAAGTTGAGAAATAAGAGCACTACGGAAACTGTTCTTGAGCTTGAGCTGTATCTATGTGATATGAAGTGTTTTTGAGGATTTATGGGAGGGTTAGAAAGGTTGTATAATAGTGGGTTTTGGATCTTTTCTGTTTTGATGAGTCAAAACAAAGTTGAAGATGAACAAGAGCTTTTATGGATGACCTGGGTTTTATGAATGAGCTGGTTTTAACAAAAATTATGTTTTTCTTTTCTCTCCTTTTTCTCTCTCCGAAAAAATCCCCCTATGTCTTATGAATCAGCCCCTTTTGTAGCCCATTGACTCAGGTTTATGAGGGAAACAAAATAAGTTGTTTTGAACTATTTTTGCCTAGTGCTTTGATGCTTTTTCCACACAATTTTCTTTTTCCATTTTGGTGCAATTTTGGGGTTGTTATGATGCAGGTTGGAACAGACTGCATAAAGCAATTTTGGACTGTTTTTTTGGACTATATAAGGCAACATATATAGGTTTTGTGACAGGTTTGTGGTGCAGCATAGCACAAGGTTTTGTAGGACAACAAATGAACAGATTTTTGGAGTGTTGTGGTAATGCATAGAAGTAGCATATCATTTTTTGTTCAGCCATAATTTGGATAGCATAGTTTGTAGCCTGAAACAAGTTTGGTTTGTGGAGCAATTTATGCACATTGTATCAAAGACAAAGCATTGTGGCAAGGTTTTGAGTCAAAGGGAAAAGTCCAATCAATACAAATTTTAGGGTTTGTAAACTTTGTAGAAATGCCACTTTGTAATAACTTGAATTATTTTTAATTGTGGTCACAAGATGTCATGAAGCAACGAACTTAACTTAGAAAAATTCCCAAGTCTTGCAAAAGTTGGATTTTTTACTTTCTTAATTTTTGATGATCAAATTTCATATTTTGGATGTCTTGATGAAATATGATTTTTGGGACTCAACTTTTGGTCAAAAAGTCAAAGTTTGACTTTTTTTAGTGTACGATTCACTTTTCCCACCAGTTGATTGAATTTTGTCTATCCATCCACTGATCTCAGGAGATGAATTGAAAAATGCAATTAGGTCAAAAATGACGCTCTCAGATCCTTGTGATCATACTTCCAACCAATAACCCAGGTATTAGGTCAAAAATCAGAGTTCGGTCATTTTCAGTAAAAACCCTAATTTCGCCCATTTTGTCCTTGTGAATGTCTTTCTTGGGAAATTGTAATCCAAGACTTGAAACTTGATAGAAGCAAGCCTGAGAATCTAGTAGGGTCCTTTGAGAAATGAGAGGGCAAATTTTGGGGTACAACAATGTGACAACAAGGATTCAAGTCTATAACTCTGAAGAGATCACCAAATCCAAATAGGAATTCCCAACTTCGAGTATCTGTTATGAATGCACGAATATGCATGATGTGGATGAGTGGATGCAATGCCATGTTCGATCATTTCCAAGAAACTCACATGCTTTTAATTTTGATTTTAAACAAGTAAAATATGGAGAAGTGCAACACAAATCTCACAAGCATGGTTCCTTGGAAATGGAAAAAACATGTGTGTCAAAATGATGTTAACAAATTATGGGTGCAAGAACACGGGATGAAGGTTCCATAAACATGGAAAATGGTTGCACTGTCTCTAAACTAAATGATGAATATCACTGGATCAAAGGTCTGGCACCATCTTGAAACACAAAATAATCAAGTACCAAGTGGATCAACAACTGCATAAGCCTAAAATCTCCCTATCATAAAAGATAACTGTTAAACTGCCGAAATAAATGGTCATCACAAGGGGAGAAGTCTGGAGCAAAAACGAGAGAACACACAGTCACCGACAGTATCAAGTCACCATAAAAAATACATACTAACTATCAGAACATGGTCACCAACAGAACTCAAGTCACCAACAGAACAAATAGTCAACATATGTACCTGTGATAATAATTCCTGCCCGACTCAAGGGTAAAGACTAGGTCGTGGTAAGGTCAAAGGCCAAATCAGAGTCAAAGAGCTCATCTGTTGGTATCATCTACGATGACACCCATCTGAACCATCTCTAAAGTCATGGGTCTCATGGTCAGGTCTACAAGACATCCTCCTCATAGATGCCATGACCACTATATTCCTATTTCCTATGGAATTCACACATAGCCTGGGTATGAGGCCTTTTACCTCACTGAACAACCCACCCATCAAGAAAACCAGAATCCAGCACAGCAGATAATCAATATGGAAAACAATAAAATGCAATGCAAACACATGCTTAGATAAACATGTATAAATGAATAAACTGAAAGCATAGAAAATAAACACCCAAAGAAAAGAAAACAAGAGCTAGGATCGACTTCGAGGTGGACCAGCATTTGGTCAACTCATAAATCCCCAGTGAAGTTGCCAGCTAAAACAACCAGCTGAACCGTCATCCGATATGTGAAATATCATTGAAGTCCCCACCGAACGTCTTTTATCCCAACGAGAGGGGAAAGGTAAACATCGAGAAAACCTGAAGAGAGGGAAATCACGGTCTTGCAACCGATAGATCGGGTAAGGGAGTTTTTTACATGAGGGGAAGGTATTAGCACCCCACACGCCTGTAGTACTCTATGATATCCACTCTTGTTGTCTAATCTAATGGGTGTGTAAAAATCTATATCTAAGCTGCACAGGGAATGCATGCAAAAGAAAGGATAAAAGAATGTAGGGAAAATAAAAGTTGTTCTCGCTTAGGCCCTACCCCAATGCCTACGTATCCCTTTTAAGGAATCAGAGCAGCCGTAGTTCGGCTCATATATTTTGGTTGGTTTGTGTTTTTTAGTTAAGGAAAAAGTAACAATGAAGATGGAAAAACATGAGATAGAACAACAAGAATGTCAACAATGATGATAAAATAGCAAAAGAAATGACAAGACATCGCATGGCAACACAAACTAGGATAAGATGGTAAAACGCCATTACGATAGCAAAATGATGATGAAACATTAAACCTAACAATGATATTGAGAGTCAAGGTAGGATAACAAACATGTGCGATGGCGAAACATCAGCTAAAAGAATGTGCGATGGAGAAACATCGGCTAAAAGAATGTGCGATGGCGAAACATCGAATGAGAGATAGGAAGATAATATGGCAAAGATGGAAAAACATCAATAAACGAGATGATAAAACATCACACCTAACAATGATATTGAGAATCAGAGTAGGACAAAAAAACATGTGCGATGGCGAAACATCGGCTAAAAGAATGTGTGATGGCGAAACATCGACTAAGAGATAGGAAGATAACATGGCAAAGATGGCGAAACATCAATAAACCAGAGGATAAAACATCACACCTAAGAATGATATTGAGAATGAAAGTAGGATAACAAACATGTGTGATGGAAAAACATCGACTAAAAGAATGTGTGATGGAAAAATAACAGCTAAAAGAATGTGCGATGGTGAAACATCGGCTAAGAGAATGGAAGATAACTTGGAAAATATGGAGAAACATCAATAAACCATAGGACAAAACATCACACCTAACAATGATATTGAGAATCAAAGTAGGATAACAAACATGTGCGATGGCAAAACATCAGCTAAAAGAATGTGCGATGGTGAAACATCCATAGACCATAAGACAAAGCCAAGAGGCACACAAACAAATAAGATTGGTTTGTATTTTTTTAACTTGAAGAAGGGTTTAAGTTTATTAGAGATATTTTATGATTTTCCCAGAAGAGATTTTAGTTTTAAGATGCAATATGCAAAAGAAAGGAAAAACAACTAAACGAGACTAGCCTAGCACTACCCCTAATGTTATAATACAATGATTGACCCTAAGGTTGAGGATGAAAGAGGGAAGTTTCTACCCTATGTTAGAATTCATGGATATTTATCCTAATGTATAGCTCGAAAGCTACTCTAATCGAGCAATCCTAAGGGAGCATGGTAAATACCAAACAAATAAACAAACAAGTGTTTTGGCATAATCAAACAAATATGAGCAACAAGAAAAGCACATATGCTGAATTTCCTTAAACAAGTCTTTAAATAAACTAGAGGGATTCCTGACAGATATCAGCAACAGAAGTCCCTTTCATGCATCTCTATTCCTATTTGACATGATCTCTAGAAAACATTAAGATGCAGAGATAAGAATGAGGTCACAATGATACCTAACGGAGTAGGTCCGTTGCCTCTTCGAAACGCATGAGATAAGACAGCTCTACAGAACGACTCCTTGAACCTCCTCAATTAACTATCAGTTAGGAATATCTGAGTTGCATCAACGATCGATCGCAAGGTCATAACGCATGTGCCCACAAGATAAAGGAAGTGCTTGGGGTATGGGAGTTGAATCGGGTTATGATTAACCAAGGGGTATACTTGATTAATCTCGTGAGAGTAGGTGCTCCTACACTTAACCATGAGACCCTTTATGCATGGAAACACTTGGTATATGGACCAAAGTGGTTGATTCGGGTTATGGTTAACCAAGGGCAAAACTTGATTAACCTCGTGAGAATGACCATGCCTAAAGTCAACTATGAGACCCTCTGTGCATGGAAGCACTTGGTATATGGACCAAAGTGGTTAATTCAGGTTATGGTTAACCAAGGGCAAAACTTGATTAACCCTGTGAGAATGTCCATGCCCAAAATCAACTATGAGACCCTTTATGAAGATGCTTGGTATATGGACCAATGGGAGAGAAGAGAGTTGCTTCAATGCATATGATAAAAAATAAAAATCCCATTCAAGGTGGCTCTATGCATGCTCCTAGAAAGTGGGACTAGCGTGGCGCTAGTATTCTAAACGATCAATTGAAATAGTTGATCGAATAGTTATCGTTGTAGAAAATCCCAGGACCAAACTATGAAATATGCGCAAGTGTGCATTTGTAGGTGGATACCTTTTCATTGATGATGAGCCCAAGAGGAGGCCATGTGTTCTAATTTAAACAAAATATGCATGATAGCAATTTAAACTTATAAAGAAAATAGCAAAGAAAATAAAATTCTAAATTATTACAAACCATATGGGAATGGGGGCACAAGTTTACGAATAGGGATGAGTCGAATCGACAATACGATTAAAAGTCTAAATAAACAAACAATACAACTCAATCGAAAATAATTTAAATAACTAATTAAATTAAATAATCCTATTTAATATAATTAATTAATTAATAATATTAAATAGCATTTCTCAATTTAATTGATTATTTAAAACAAATGATATTTTTGATATTTTTATTTAATAAAAAACCTAAATAAACAAAACAATACAACCCAATCGAAACATTAAATAACTAATTAAATTAAAACAATGTACCTAATAAAATTAATTAGCAACATAATTAATAACATAAAAATAATATATATATTTTAATTTAATTATTTATGATAAGAAAATATGTTTTGTATTTATATATATATATATATATATATATATATATATATATATATATATATATATATATATATATATATATATATATATATATATTTTCATTTGATAAAAATCAAAATAATTAAACAAGATAGGAAAATATAAAATGGACATGAAATAAACAAGAAATGGGGGGGGGGGGGGGGGGGGGGGGGGGGGCAGACAGTGGAAACGTTAGGCCCATTGAGAAGTTCCACGAGACTGTTTTTTTTTTTAAATTGCAATTGTGCCAAAAAAAATGGTGCAAACAGGCTTGAGGGGGTGTGCAGGAAGCAATCCAATGCCCAAGCCTAAGATGCTGGATTCACAGATCCAAAGAGGTTACTCCATGAGGGTGTACGGTGAGCTGTATGTGTTGGAGCGTTTGATATTGATGATGGACGATCTGACTAGATCCAACGGTTGAGAGGCGAGGGAATATGATTGCTACCGTGAGTGCACCTGTGTAGAATAAGCAAATAACTACCATGGCGGTGACAAGTGTCACCGTCGGATTAGCTCCTTCATCACAAAGTTGTTTAACAGAATTATAATACTAAACCTATGTTAACACAAAATAATAATAATAAACAAAAAATCAATCATCAACTCATCCTTCTCTGATATTGTTCTCTCGTTCTCTCTTCCTGTGGAGCTCATCTGAGAAGACGCTTCCGTCGTGCCGGAAATCGCCTCGCGACAGTGGAAGCGGCGGCGATCCGTGAACTTGCTCTGATCCTCAACTTTCTTACACCAATCGCTTTATCCTTCTTCGCTGATTACAAATCCTGTGTTCGATTTTACATGTGAATCTTGGTTGGGCGTAGATCTTGAATGGGATTTTCGAAAATCCTAAGCTCAGATTTGTGATTCTTCGACCTTTTCGGGTGAGATCTCTCTGATCTGTTACGAAACTCTTTTCCTCTTCTTCTTTCTCAGATTCAAAATCTGAAGGGTTTTGTGTTATAGTGAATATGATGATAATTTAGAGTAATCGTGTTTGTAAGCTTGCTGATGTTATTAATTTTGTGAACAACTTTTTTTTCTTGATTTCTCTAAAGGGTTTGTATGAAAAGGAACGTGATGATAACTTAGGGTTTTTGCTTGATAGTCGTTTCTGGTTTTTTTGCTTTGCGTGAACAGTCCCCCCCTTTTACACTTGTGCAATTGAATGGTTATATACTCATATCACTTAGGGTTTTGGATATGATTTTCTTTGACAGGATAGCTGATGTTTGTTAACAGACTTGGAATGAGTTTTGTCATGGGCTTGATCCATCTGATATCTGTTATTATTTTCTTTTTTGTGATAATTGAACTTCTGTTTGTTGGGATATTTGTTACTGCAATCAATTCTTTTACTGATTTTGCTGAGCTGTGAACTTTGATGGTTGGACCCTCTGATTTTTGTGATAGCAGACTTGCTGACTTCGAAATTGGGCTTTGAAATCTTTGGTCCCTTATTTTTTTGTTTTGATCAGTGATGTTTCTGATAGCAAATTATTTTGTTGGGCTGGACTATTGCAATCCTGAGTTTGTTTTCATTTTCTGATATTTGCCTTGCAATGCTGAAAACCAATTGCTGAGTTTTGTTTCCTGCTGCATCTGTTTATGTTGGGCCAGAATTGTGATGAGGCTACTGTTTTACAAAATGCTTGCTCTATTTTATTGTGAACCGAACAAAAGCCTTTTTTCTTGGATTTTTGTTTGAGATTTGCAGTAGAATTCCGCTTCTTGGCCCATGATTGAAACTTGAGATTTATGTTGTTAAAAGTATGAGGCTTTTGCTTGCTTAAACATGATTCGAAAGATCACCCTTAAATTCTTATTCCTACACAAACCCTAATGATGAAGTCACAAAAAATCTTGCTTGAAATATTTATTCATATTTGGAATTTTTACTCAATATCTTGATGATTTGCTAACTATCCCTCTTTTCTTTGTTTTATGTGATGGTGTGGAAAACGGCAAGGAAATTTACAAGAGAAGACCATGGATAACCTTGAAGAACAATGGTGAAACTTGAAGAAGAAAAAATCTTGCCACGAAATCTCATAGGACGAATTAGAAACTCTTGTTGACTTGTCTTGTAAAACTCTTAGGGCTTAGAAATTATCAGACTTATGACTACATGCATTCAAACTTGTACTTGTTGTAATCAAACTTGTAAAGTTTGTAAAAATATAACATTTTGAGAAATTGTTGAGTGGGGAATAAAAAATTTGAATGAAGATTGAAATCTTGCAAAGGACTTGTGTATAATTGGTGTGCTCTTAAAAATTAGGCAATAAGAGACTTGAATTCTTCTGATATTTAAGAAATATGTGCTTTTCTTGTAAAGTCCTTATGTAATGAATATGATTTTGAATATGCAATAAAATAACCACCAAATCCTTTCTAACTTTTCATCTTGAAAATGAAAAACATTCTGATTAAGAAAATAAAGCAACCAATTCCCTCCAATAAACTCTTTTGAAAATCGACCTCCTTAAAAGTTTCTCTACCATAAGACAACTTTTAATCATAAGCCTAAGAACATGACGTACTCTAAAAGCCCAAATATCTTCACTTTGATTTATATCACATCTTTGCCACTTGAACTCAACAAATTAAATCAACAAATAACTAATCATTTCTTGATCTTAGAAATCAGATAAAGTCCATTCTTAACAAAAATCCACATAACAAAAAGAACCCTCTTTAATCACTAAGCTTAAGAATAATATCCTGCCATTGAAGAAGATTCGAAGAATGATAAGACTAGAATCAAACACTAACAAACCTCAATTGATCAAGCTCAAACATGATGAGTACAAACCCTAATCTCACGCTTCAACACTTGCAAAATCATGAATCCCCTAATGTCACAAAAAATCAATGAGATATCCTTAGACCTGCGAAACCTTAGTAGCCTAAATGATCAAAATTATGAGGACATAAGATCCATCTTGGACTGATTATCAATACAAACACTTCCACAACTTGAAGAAAACCAGGAATACCATAAACCTTGATCCCATCTGAAATTGCATGAATGTGTATGATGAAACATAAGCCACAAAAGTAAAATGAAGAGGGAAAATTTTGGGGTGCAACATGGTGTAGTTCATTTGTGCTTCAATTAGAGTTCTACAAGCATAGTAAATGGTGTGGAACAACTTGTTGTGTCTTTGACCAAGAACAACCCCAATGGAAAATTCACTTGCATCACACATTAACTCAAATGATTTTGTCCAGTCAGGAGCCTTCACAATTGGTGCAAAAGTTAAAGATTTCTTCAATAAGTTGAATGCAATCAAACAGTCTTGACTTAAGAAATAAGGCACTTCATGTTGTAGAAATTGATAAAGTGGCTTGGTGATCTTTGAGAAGTCCTTGATAAACCTTCTATAAAAGCCAGCATGCCCCAGAAAACTTATAACTCCTTTGATGTTTCTTGGTGGGGGTAGCTTTGCAATCACTTCTATCTTAGCTTGATCCACTACCAAGCCCCTTTTAGAAATTTTGTGTCTAAGAACAATCCATTCTTTTACCATGAAACTATACTTCTCCCAATTCAGCACTAGATTGTTCTCTTCACACCTTGTTAGAACTAGATCAAAGTCGTCAAAGCACTTCTTGAATGATTCCCCAAAAATAGTAAAATCATTCATGAAAACTTCCATGAAACTCTCAATAATATCAGAAAAGTGGCCATCATGCACAATTGAAAAGTGGATGGAGAATTGCACAGTCCAAAGGGCATCCTTTTAAAGGCAAAGGTACCATAAGGACAAGCGAATTTTGTCTTCTCTTGGTCTTCAGGTGCAATAACTATTTGATTATAGTCTGAATATTCATCCAAGAAGAAATAATACTTCTTTCCAACCAATATATCCAACATCTGATTAATAAAGGGTAGGGGTAAGTGGTCCTTGTTGGTGGCCTTATTCAGCTTCCTATAATTAATGCAAATTCTCTAGCCGATAACAATTCTGGTTAGGATTAGCTCATCTTTTGCATTGCTGACTATAGTCGTGCCTCCCTTTTAGGCACACATTGAATTGGACTCACCCAAATACTGTTAGGAATAGGATAGATAATACATGCATCTAACCACTTTCTAATCTCTTTTCTTGACCACTTCTTTCATGATGAAGTTTAGCCTTCTTTGATTTTCAATGCTATTCTTGGCATTTTCCTCTAGAAAAATTCCATGCATGCAAATTGTAGGGCTGATCCCCTTGATGTCAGAAATTTGCCAATTAATATCTCTCTTGTGTTTCTTCAAAATTTATAGCAGTTGACTCTTTTGTTCTTTAGTCAAATCTATTGCAACAATAACATGAAACTTATACCCTGCCTCCAGGTAAGTATATTGTAAATGGGTAGGTAGTTGCTTAAGTTCCAACTCAAGGGAACCTCTATTGAAGGTGAGTTATGCTTTTGTACTGTAGTGGACAACTCTAACACCTCCAAGGGTTCTCCTTCCATACATTGTTTTCTCAAGTGCCCACAAATAATTCCCTCATGCTGGATTTCTTCTCTTTTTAACTTTCCTAGCTCTTACTCCAACACATTACTTAACTTGAGTAGATTCTTGTGAATCATCTCTTCCTACCTGAAGATCATTGAACATTCAACTAAATCTTTCTCCAGGTACTGTTAAGAATTAAGGATATTGAATACATCTTTTTGTCCATTTACTCCCATGGTATGTTCTCCTCTTTCTACACCAATCAAAGTTCTTCTCGTAGCAAGGAAAGGTCTTCCCAACAGAATGGGTGTCTCTTCATCAGCATCAAAATCCATAATAATGAAATCAACATGGAAGAAAAACTTGTCAACCCTTACAAGCACATCTTCTATCTTCCCTTGAAGATAGAAAATATTTTTATCTACCAGCTGTTGAGTGATGATTGTATGCCTGACAACTCCAATCCCTAGCTTCTTGAAGATAGACAAGGGCATAAGATTTATGCTAGCCCCTAAGTGAGATAGAACTCTACCACATAAGGTATCTCCAATGGTGCAAGGGATGGTAAAACTTTCAGGATGTTTCAACTTTGGAGGGAGATTTCCTTGAACTAATTGACTACACTTTTGAGTGAGTGCAGCAGTTGCAAACTCTCCCACTCTTTTTCTTTTGGTGAGTACATCTTTCATGAACTTGGAGTAATTTGGAATTTGTTGGATGACTTCAATCAGAGATATGTTGATGTGAAGCTGCTTCAAAATTTCCATGAACTTGCCAAATTGTTATTCCTCTTTAGCTTTCCTAATCCTTTGGGGAAAAGGAGGTGGAGGTCTTTCTTGAACATACTTCCTTAGATTGTCAATTTTAGGCATGACTTTTATTTGGTTCTCAGGATTAGAAGTCAGACCAGTAGTATCTTGGTCACCATTCTCTTTCTGTTGTTCAGATGAGGACAATTCCTCATTGGACTTTTCTTCATCTTCAGAACTGTCCAGAACAGGCAGTTCTCCACTTGACTTTGTGCTTTTAGGTGCATGTATTTCACATTCTTTTCCACTTCTAAACTTGATGACCTGACATGTTTCAATATTCTTTACTCTAGATGTTATAGCTGGAGTTTCAATAGAACTTGAGAGTATACCCATATTCCTTAAGCTCAAAGCAGTGGAAATTTTCCATACTTGGTTTTCTAAGTTTTTGATGCTCACTCCTTGTGCTTGAAACTCATTCTTGCTCTCCTGAATGAAGGACTTCAAAATATTTTTGAGCTGGTTGTTACCTTAATTTTCCACAGCATAGTTAGGTGCAGCAAAACTAGGAGAAACTTTTGGTGCTTGAGTTGGTTGAGTGGTTTGAGTTTTATGTTGATTTTAATTATTACTCCATGAGAAATTTGGGTGATTGTGCTATCCAGGATTATAAGTGTTGCTGTAAGGATTATTGTATATGATATTATTGTTGTTGCCAACATAGTTGACAGACACAGGTTTTACAGAACACTCTTCAAATAAATGGGCTCCTCCACAATACACATAGGCAACTGCAGACACATCAGTAACCACCTTCACAGGCCCAGGCTTAGCCACTTCTGGAGTCATCATATTCTTCATCATTTGGTGAATCTGAACTACCTGAGTAACAAGAGTTGTTGTCTCAGTGACTTTATGAACTCCAGCAGTTTTTTTAGTAGAATTAACAATGACTCTTGTGACTGGCCATTGATATGTGTTGACTATAATACACTCAATCAATCACTACAAAAAAACAAGTAAATTATGGCAGATTTTTTACGACGTTACATAAATCGCCACAATTTACCGTAAATTACGACATTTTTATGAATAGACGTAATATGATTCATATTATGGTGTTTCAACTGCCGTTATTTATACAAATTAGTCAGATTGATATATTATCGTACTTTTCACTTTTCATATGTTTTTCCATTTATTTTTTTTTACATATTTATTATAAAAAGAAATTTTGAATAAAAAAATAAAATCATTTATAAAACCAAGTTAAAATAATAATATTTTTATTATTCTTTTTTGTTAATTGCTTTGAAGCGTTACTCTCAAAATCACATCCAAACCCTAGCAGCTACCACAAGCATGAGTGAGGATCTTATTCTTCACGACACCATGTGTGACACTGACGTGGTTAATGCCATTGCCACTTAGATCGACAACTCCGATATGATTGAAGGTACATATGTCACATATCTACAATAGGTTCTAGGCTGACGAAACTTTGGGCATTCTAAACCAAGAACTCATAAATGCACCTCTTGGAAATTTCTTGTTTAGGTGGTGCTAGTGCTTCTGAGTCTGTCAAAAAATATATATTTAGTAATTTGATTAACCACTCAAATTTCATTTATGATGCTAATCTAAAATAATTGACCAATAAAAGATTAGGAAGTGAATTGCATAGAAAAAGCTATGCAGTAGCCTCCTTTGAATTTTGAAGAAGTTAATAATGAGTTATAATGAGTGGAAGAAAAGATTGGTACTTTATTCAAAATCCAGTTAATAAGTTAATGTGGTTTCTTTCCAGTTGTAGATTCTTTCCCTCCTTTTAATGTTCATGCTTATGTTAGGCTTCTGCCATGTGGCATTACCTCCTTGTAATTGTGTAAGTTCTTATATTCTTCCTAATCATGATGCTAAATTGATATTCTTCCTATATCATGTAAGTTTATCACAATTTGGTAAATTCTCTAGACCTTTTTTTTCACTTGTTAATGCAATATGTGTCTAAAAATGTTGAACTCAGATTTATCCCTCAAGAAAATCGTAAGTGGAAGAGTATCTTTTTAAAAAAATGCAGATGTTTGTGGAAGAGTATCTTGAAGCAGCAAGGTGAAGGAAAAAGAGAATTCTCAACAAACAGCTTTAATGTTGAATCATATACTTCCAAGCTTGAACACAAAGGCTGCAGCAGAAGAATAACTTATATGAAACAAAGCCATTTGAGAAAAGATTCAAATACTTGCACACACGTTTAGTAACTTAGAGCCATTTGGATTTAGTATACATGAAGAAGCAGGAGGAAAATTACCTTCTTGGAAACAGATCACACTTTTCATTATTGAAGACATTATGAAAGAGATTGGATATATTTTATCAAAGAGATTGCAATTGTTAGAGAATTGTTTTAATAAAATACAATCGTGGCCTTTATATAGACCCAAAGACTTCTACTATTCTAAGAAAGTAAATGTTATTAGTAAATATTATTATAACCCACTATATTTTGGCCTTCCAATTACATTTGATTCTTAACCTTCCCACTACCTTATTAATAAAAACCCACTACTTATAACATTTAAAGTTTATTCAAAAAAACTCCTCTGTAAACTTAAATGTTTCTTCCATCCTCATGTCTATCAATTTCTTGCCTCTGTCAAAAATTTCATTCGACAATGGTTTTGTGAAAATATTTGGTGCTTGATCTTTGCTTGCTACATGCCTCAATTCGATACTTCCTTCCTTCACATGTTCTCGAATGAAGTGGAATCGAACGTCAATGTGTTTTCTTCTTTCATGGTTTACTGGATTCTTTGCCAACTCGATTGCTGATTTATTGTCCACTTGTATTATTGTTGCACCTTCATGTTTTAGCTTCATCTTGCTAATCAATCTTCTAAGCCATACTGCATGACAAACGCACCAAGATGCTGCCACATATTCAGCTTCACATTGGAATAATTCGACAGAAGAAAAATATACAAAAGAAATCTTGGAAAAATATAAGCAATGTGAAGCTGAATATTTACTACAAAAATTGGCCAAATTCATTCAAAATCAGCTAATAAATTCACTTAATTTAATACTAATGTAGCTCTCTAGTATTCTAGATGAACAAATATGTTAGTTCCATGGTTTTAAGGTTGGCTAAATTTTAGCTAAGCATGGTTCTTAACATGGTTCTATATTGATGTTGAGTAAGATGGTGCAGCATCTTTATCAACTGCCATAATAAATTTTGTTGTTATGTGTTGTTATGTCAGATGTCATAGAAGATGTTGTGACATCCTGAGGCTGATGCAGCAGACACTGCTTTTGGATATCCTTGAAGATTTAATTTGAATATATGAGTATCTGGAATATTTTGTACTCAAACTAATCAAAGATTTTGTTAGAAATAAGTGCATATTTGATTGGTTACTAAAAAGGATTGATTGAGACTTTTTAGGAATTTTTTTATGAAGATTGTTTCTATTTTTGTGGAGAATATTCGACAGAGATTTTTCAGCTGAAGATTGGAGTTGATTGAAGAATCCAAGCCAGTCAGAACCCAAATGCAGAACCCTATCTAAGGAGTCGTCCAATACCTAGTTTTTAAGCATAATTTTTATTGTAAAACTTTGTGAAAATAAGGGTTTAGGGTTTGATAGTCCTTAGGTTCTCCGTGTGTTTTTGTTTGTATGTTCTCATGTATCTCTGATACATTTGAGTTGACTGATTGTGCTTGACAGTTTGCCAAGTTATTGTTCTCACTCAAATCCCGTAGGCACGAGTTGAGTATTGTTCTTGGTAGAAGTTTTTAAGCAAGACTAAGTATTTTGTAATTGGGGAGTGTGTACTTTCTAACAGTTCCTGAGATTGGAATTGTTTTTTTCCTGTGATTGGTAGTTTTTGTCACTACCGTGATTGGAAGTGGGATGATGATTTTCCATATCTAGGAGGTTCTTAAGTAGAAGTTACATTTGGTAGAGATTAAGCGAGATGTTGTAAACGAGTGAGTTTAACTTTGAATTAGTACTACTAGTAGTGGATTTTCTTCCTAGCTTGGTAGCCCCCATAGTAGGTGAGCTTGCACCAAATTAAGTTAAGAATTCATGTGTGTTCTTTCTTTTTCTGCAAGTCATAATTCTGCTGTGTTGTTATTTTGTTTGTTGTTCTGTCAGTAGATGTCATAACATCTATTGTGATATTGTGTGTTGTTAACATATCAGTCTTAACATCTGATATTGTGTGCTAGAATTTCAAATACAAAGAACAAGCCTATAGCTAATTTGTACTTAGAGTTAGACTCCTTTTGTTTAGAGGAATATGACACTTAGATTAATCAAGAAATTTCATTATAATCATCTTAAGTTGCCAAATTCTTCATAGACCCCTAAGAGTTATACATTGAAGAAAACATTTCAAGATTTTGAGTTCAAATTTGATTCCATTTTCAGAACTATTTCCAAAACAGAATTGAGCCAAAATGAAAAATAAAATAAAATAAACCTCACCTTATTTTCAGAAACCAAAAACACTTGACAATATTTGAGTGCACCTGCCCATTAGATGTTTTCATGATGTCAAAATTAGGATAATTTTAGAATTTTCGTATATTGAACGGTACCTCGGAGATTTTATGTGCACATTTGTATTAGGGATCTTAGAATGCATTTAAAACATGTTTGGAAAAGGTATCATGCAATAAAAAATGAGTTTTTACATGAAAAATAGGTTTATGTGTCGACACATACGATGTATGAGTCGACACATGTGGATCAATAATGAAGCATGTACGCTCTGTAAATATGTGTCGACACATCCATCCTTTCAGGTCGATAAATGTACTTCATTTTTAAAGCCTGAAAGTCCCTGTTTCTTTGTACCGACACATGTACTTCATTTTTAAAACCTGAAAGTCCACGTTTTTTTGTGTCGACACATGGCCTTGAACAAGTCGATGCATGTCATTACATGTGTGACACATGACTTATATGTGTCGATACATACTGTAGTTTTTCTGAAAATTTTCATTTCTTTTTAATTTCTAAGTCTTCCTTTTTCCATCAAACTTGCACACCTATAAATACTTCATACATGCATCATTTTCAACTTAATGAAACTATAAACACATATAAAAATTATTCACCGTCTTCAACTTCTCATCTATGCATACACACAAACAAATTATACATAATCATTATTTGCTTAGGTGTCATCTAGACTTGTGTTGATAACTTTCAATTTAGGTTGGTGTAACCTAAGATTTGGTTTATAATTTTTGGGGGTTTCATTGGAAAAAAACCTTAGGGTTTGTCCTCTAAAATCATAGTGTTGATTTTGGGGGTTTACATAAGATTTGTAAATATTGAATTCGATCGAGTGAAAGCTTCGAAGAACGGTGGATTTTGTCAAAGGAGTGGCGTGAGACAATGAATTGTTTGGAAATGTTGGGACACGGTAATACGCAATTCAATTCGATCGAGTGAAAGCTTTGAAGAAGAGTGGTTCTTGCAAAGGAGTAGCATGAGACAATGAATCAATTAGTGTTAACAGAATACTTGGTCGATCTCAAGATGAAGGGAAGAGAAATGGTTAGAATCAACATCAAATATAGGGTTTGTAGGGTTTAATTACTACATTTCTCATGTAATCAACTTCTTTCAAAGTAAGAATTTGATATCTCAATTCCAAACGAAATTGGGGGCAGACGTAGCGATATCAAGGACGATTGGTGAAATGCCTAAATAAATCCTTGTGTCCTCTCTCACTCTCTATCATTTCTTTTTATATACTTTCTATAGCAAATTGTTAAATTTTTATTGATTGTGTAATTGATACGTATAGACAAATCTTTTGATACACTTATTTGAAATTTACTTATTAATTACATTATAATCAATTAGATTGTAAGTGATATTTCATATCAACAAAGTTCAAAGGAAAATCTGAAAAATCGATGGCACACCAAGTGTTCAATAATTTGCTCGTTTTATCAATAATTTCATTGGTAATTAGGTTTATAATAAAACGATTAGTTGAGAATCTATTGTATTAATTGTTTATCATTGTTTTGCATTCCATTTGGTTTCTAACGCATTAGGGATCTTAGAATGAATTTAAAACATGTTTGGAAAAGGTATCATGCAATAAAAATGAGTTTTTACATGAAAAACAGGTTTATGTGTCGATACATACGATGTATGAGTCGACACATGTGGATCAATAATGAAGCATGTACGCTCTGTAACTATGTGTCGAAACATCCATCCTTTCAGGTCGACAAATGTACTTCATTTTTAAAGCCTGAAAGTCCCTGTTTCTTTGTATCGACACATGTACTTCATTTTTAAAACCTGAAAGTCCGTGTTTTTTTGTGTCGACAGATGATCTTGAACAAGTCGATGCATGTCATTACATGTGTGACACATGACTTATATGTGTCAATACATACTGTAGTTTTTCTGAAAATTTTCATTTCTTTTTAATTTCTAAGTCTCCCTTTTTCCATCAAACTTGCACACCTATAAATACTTCATACATGCATCATTTTCAACTTAATGAAACTATAAACACATACAAAAATTATTCCTCGTCCTCAACTTCTCATCTATGCATACACACAAACAAATTATACATAATCATTATTTGTTTAGGTGTCATCTAGACTTGTGTTGATAACGTTCAATTTAGGTTGGTGTAACCTAAGATTTGGTTTATAATTTTTAGGGGTTTCATTGGGAAAAACCTTAGGGTTTGTCCTCTAAAATTATAGTGTTGGTTTGTGGGTTTTCACAAGATTTGTAAATATTGGATTCGATCTAGTGAAAGCTTCGAAGAACGGTGGATTTTGTCAAAGGAGTGGCGTGAGACAATGAATTGTTTGGAAATGTTGGGACACGGTAATACGCAATTCAATTCGATCGAGTGAAATCTTTGAAGAAGAGTGGTTCTTGCAAAGGAGTAGCGTGAGACAATGAATCAATTGGTGTTAATGGAATACTTGGTCAAGCTCAAGATGAGGGGAAGAGAAATGGTTAGAATCAACATCAAATATAGGGTTTGTAGGATTTAATTACTACATTTCTCATGTAATAAACTTCTTGCAAAGTAAGAATTTGATATCTCAATTCCAAACGAAATTGGGGGCAGACGTAGCGATATCAAGGACGATTGGTGAAGTGCCTAAATAAATCCTTGTGACCTCTCTCTCTATCATTTCTTTTTATATACTTTTTATAGCAAATTGTTAAATTTTCATTTATTGTGTAATTGATACGTATAGACAAATCGTTTGATACACATATTTGAAATTGACTTATTAATTACATTATAATCAATTAGATTATAACTGGTATTTCATATCAACAAAGTTTAAAGAAAAATCTGAAAAATCGATGGCACACCAAATATTCAACAATTTGCTCGTTTTATCAATAATTTCATTAGTAATTAGGTTTATAATAAAACGATTAGTTGATAATCTATTGTATTAATTGTTTATCATTGTTTTGCATTCCATTTGGTTTCCAACGCATATCCGAATTTTCACTAACCAGTACAGTTTAGATAACTTGTTTGATCTAGGCTAAATCTCCCATTTGCCTTAATTATTTCATTTGTTTTTCAAAATATAATTTAAAAGGTGTTTTTTAACCTTAAGAATCTATTCACCCACCCCCTCTAAATAAGTTCATGTCGTCTAACATAGTAGACATCATCACTCATTTCTTCAACCTGCACAGAAGAAGACATGCATATGAAAAACATACATTAGGCTAGATTCATATGAAGTCACTAAGAAAACAACCTGGTCAGTGTTATCACCACAATTCAACCTGAAGAAAACAAAATTAATGGGAAAAATAGTTTAAATAAAGAAAATATCAATTCAATAATAACTAAAACAGTTTCAGCAGAAACAACATTGTAATCAGGAAAACAATTAACAATGAAATGCCAACAATACTAATTTCCTACCTCACTCATTTCCAATTCAAGCTTTTTGCTTTTCCTCTTAAATTACAAAACTTCTAATTCTAAGTCTTTAACATGTTCATCTTTCTTATTCACCATAGCACCATTATGCTTTTGTAATTCATCTTCCTATTGAAGCTTCAAAATCTGACCCTTCACATGGCTTTCATTGATTTTCCTTTTCCTTTTCATCTCATTTCTAATTTTATTTGCAATCTCTAATTGCATTTTTAAATTCATACAGTTAAAAAAACCATAACTGAGAGGTTCTAAAACCAGGTTAGAAGCACATGATTACCCCTTATTGCAGAACAACCCATAAGGATAGTGTTTTCTTTTGTTGCTGAAAGCCAATTAGGTGAAAAATATTCTGAATTACTTCAAGCCTCATCTCCAATTGGAGCTAGAATTTGTTTTGCTAAAGGTGCAGGAATGGGTTTTATCTACTCAGTAACATATTCAACATGGGCTTTGGCGTTTTGGTATGGTTCTATCTCAATTTCCAAGGGTGAACTTGATGGTGGTTCTGCTATTGATTGTTTCTTAATTAATTGATCAACTATATTTGTCTTAAATACTTAATATTTTAACAAATAATGGTGGCCTGATCTTAATTCTTAAAAGAAAAAGTAAGATTAAAGCAAAAACATAACTATATCAAGATATAAAGTTTTTAAGATGTAATATATTTCAATATATATATATATATATATATATATATATATATATATATATATATATATATATATATATATATATATATATATATATATATATATATATATATATATATATATATATATATATATATATATATATATATATATATATATATATATATATATATATATATATATATATATATATATATATATATATATATATATATATATATATATATATATATATATATACTCTTGTAATTTAACTACATTTTTACTAAATTATTTTGTAAAATATTTATAAAAATTATAAATTGATAAAATAAATTATTAATTTATATAAATTAAAAAAAAAAACTAATTGACACGATTGAGTAAATAATTTTAAGTTTTTTTTAAAAAGATCATGAATTATATTATATGTGTTAGATAAGCAAAATAAAAGTATATATATAATATGTAAACGACAAAACTATCTTGCAAGAAAGTATAATTAACTTCTAAAAAAAATTAGTATTAGTATTTTTAAAATTTTAATAAATATTTTATTTTTAAATATTCCAATTTACTAGGTTTTAATTTTTTATATTATATAAAGTTATAAAATTACCCTTATGAAAAAATAATACATATTTTAAAAATTATTTATTTTTATTTTTAATTTAATAACAAATTAATCTTTAATTATATTTTATCATATTTAATTTTAATTTTAAATTATATTTTATAGGGGTAAATTAGTATAAAAAAAATTATTCTATCCTGCCGGATTCTAAGTCAACACATATTCAAGACAAGAATTTAAATTAGTGAAGTCGGATATGATAAGTTTCAAGATTAACTTATCATATCCTATCGTGTCATCAAACATTGGATTAAGATAGGATATGATACAAATACGTTATCATGTCTCTTTCCTATGAATCATAATGTATCGAGTCACAAATAACACATAGTTCTGTTCAAACGTTCCTAATCCCGATGTTACATATCAGAGCAAGACCCTCTTATTCAACATAAATAAATGACGCACTCCGAAGCTAATCCTCTAAGCTTCAATACACTAATCCTGATCATCTGCAAGTTACTCACGTATAGAAACATTTTCAAAGCAGAAATGGTGAGTAATTCATAACCATTATAAAAGACATAAATAGTAGATATAGTAGTCATACACAACGAGAAAAAACACTACATCATCAAAACCTCGTGTATTACTCACACCTTCACAACATCCTCAGTTAACAATCATCAATAAAACAATCATTAATCAACACATATTACCAAAACATCACTTATAATGCAATGCGTCTTCATTAGATTCATGCATGTGGTATCAAAACTTCACTGATGACTCAATCATCTTTATTCCAAAGATCCCCACCAAAAGAATCGATTCTCGCTTGGAACCAGAGCACATCACAAAATTACACTCAATCCATACTATGGAATTAAGGCTATCACTGGACCATTTGTCCTACAAACTTCACTAGAACAATATGTTGCAACGATCATTGGGCTATGCCCTAACATATGCCATAAATGCATAATAAGAAACATCTCAATAACTGTTATACCCTAATTTTTGCCCTTAAGATCCTCTGTAATCTCATAGCATCATAACAATGCATCAAGATCACGTATTCGAGTTGAATATTTTTCTCTTCTCTATCTTTAAGTTTGCTCTCAAGGGATCTCCAAGCAACTTAATTGTATATCTTTTATATATGTGATTGATATTTCTTCTAACCTCTAATTAAATACCAAAAATATGTGTGCTTTGTTTTTGTATATTTGTTTTTGCAGGTATTGAGCCAAAGCATCCAACCAACAATGTTTTTGCCACTTTTTTCCAGCAGAAACCAGTTCCCTATATACAACAAACCGATTTCTCTCATTGATATTGCTCTTGGATTTTAATTTTTCGCAGGATAAACCGATTTCCGTATATGGAGAAACCAAGTTCCTGTGCGAATTTGGCAAAAAAAAGAGAGTAATTTCAAGTTTGTAGCATGTGGCTCTAATTTCTTTTTTTTAAAAGAATATTCTTGATTACCAAAAAATAATTCCCCTACCTCATCAAAATTAAATTCCACCATACACTCTCATATGATTACATGTGCACCACTTGATCTTAAATTTAGCTCCAAAATCAATTACCAAGCCTAATTTTGATTCTAAACCAAACTTCAAATCACCACTAATCTCAAGCCTAAACTCTATAAATAGAGCCCTCATTTCTTTCAATTCTCAAGCTTTGGATAGCCAAATTCACCTTTCGAAAAATTCTCTCAATTCTCTTCATCTACCAAATTCACCAAAAAGCTCTTTCTCCATCAAAGTTAGTAAGCTTTTCATTGAATCTTACTAATCTTTAAGCTAAACCTCCATCCAAACACTTTTTCTTCATTAATTCTCTCAATCAAAGCTTGAGAGATTGTTTCTTGGAGATGATTTGAAGCTTAATTCAGTTTTGAAATATGTAATTTTTGGATCCACCATTGTTAAGCTTGATTTTAATCTTTTACAATGTAATCTCTTGATGATCTTTGTGGCTTAATTTTTTGAGATACTTTTTTGACTCCATTGGTGTTAATTTCTCATGATTTAATGTAATTTTCATACTCAATTAAATTCAAGATCATAAGGTGTTTGATGAAATGTGTGATCAAGAATCTTCTCTTTGAAATGGTGTTTTTGAAAATTTCGCAGCAGAAATTGGTTTTCCTTTTTGGAGAAACCAATTTCTCTCATTGTTTTTTGCACCGAATTTGGAATTTCTTGCAAGAAACATGTCTCCCATATTCTGGAAACCGGATTCCTGACAGCAGAATGTAGTTTTTTGTCTTGTCTTAGGGCTGTTTTGATTTCTTTTCTTTTTCTACTCTTTTCTTTTGATTGTTGCTTTAGTTTTCAATTTTGAATGTCTAATTTCTATTCAAATTCAATGGACTTAGGATGTAGATGAAGTTGGAGAAACGTTCATTAATTCAAATCTAACTTATAGTAAATTATTTAATTTATTCTTGGTGCTTTGAATTAGTTATAAGTTTTGTGCTTTAATCCATCAATTATGAGTGATTGAACTTGAAGATGAAAGGATTTAGAGGATGTGATCCAATATGGCTTCTCATTCCCTCCATCTTCATCTTATCCCCTTCTTCTTTCCTTTTAAATGATCATTAGTGGCCCAATCTTTATGCTTGAAATTGTCCAAGCATGATTGATTACTGAATCATGATTCAAGACCTTTGAAGCTTATTGTCAGGAGGCTTTGATTTTATCAATCCTCTAATAAGTCTTCATTAACCTTGGCCTAAGTTCAATCTTCAATCATCGTTGATCATTTATTATGGATTTCCTCTTTTTCTTCTTTATTTTTGTTTTTTACTTGTGCTACATGTTTTAGGATCTTGGTTTTTACCATGTCTCTAACATGTATGGTACATACATTACTATTGATCGGTCTCAAATAGGTGTGACTTATACATAAGTCCACTTACGATTTCTTAACATAGTGCTAAATTTTTCCAAATTCAGAAAATGATCATTCGTGATCCAAACTTTATGTTTGTAGGCCCAAGTTTGGTTGATTATTTATTTTAGATCTATACCTATGAAGCTTGTTGTTAGGAGGCTTTGATTCTATCAATCCTAAAATTCTGGTATCAGATATGTGATGTCGAAGAAAATGTCACGACACAAATATCTGAGGATATTATAAAATGCAACAATATTAAAAGCAGTAAAAACACAAGGAATTGTTAACCCAGTTCGGTGTACAAGAACACCTACTCTGGGGGTTACCAAGCCAAGGATGAGTCCACTAAATAGTATCAATTCATAGACCCTCAGTAAACAACTAGTTTACGATCTAATCACTTAATCACTACCCGTGCTATAATTCTACCTAAGACACACCAAGGTATGAGGCCCTCCTAAAATCCCTTCAATCACTAATAGTGAAAAACAACAGATTTATCAAGTTTGAAAAACCTCAATCATTCAATACTTAAAAGCTTATGATTATCCACAACTTACAACTCAAACTACAACTCAAGTATTTAAACAATACAAGAGTGTATTACAATTAAAAGACTTAGACTTTTAAAACGCACAAAGTATATTTTTCTTCAAATGTTGTAGCAGTACGGATAAGGATGCAAGTCCTTATAAAGGCACAACATCTTCTTTATGGGATTGGGCTGAAAAACCAATATTGCAAAATATTGAATCCCTTAAAAATATCCATGAAAAGTAGGCCAAAATATAAACCATAAAGATGAGACAGATCGAAAAATATTCCTCCATATTTTTTGCAAGTTATAACCCATAAATCCTGAATAAGGCGCGCTTAAAAACAGGAAACAGAAAATCTGAAAACACATTCAAATCAGCAGGCAGATGTTAAGACATCTGCTTTGGCATCATTCAAAATCAGTTGAGATGTTTTACTTCAAATGTCAAGACATTAAGGAAAACATTACTAAGGCAATGTTTTACCAAAATTGCTGCCAACAAACACTTACAAACTCCCCCTTTGGAAAATTTTGGCAAAAACATTATTTGAGCACATTATCAGAGCAGTAGCAAAAAAAATCAGTTAGCAGAAATTTAATTAGCAGTTAGCAGTGGAAGATGTCAGGACATCTTCTGAGACATGAAGCTCCCCCTCAAACAATGAAGCTCCCCCTCAAACTTAGCAGTCAGCCAGTTTCTCTCCCCCTTTTTAGACATAATATGCCAAATAAACATGCATTTAAGATAGTAGTAGTAAAATAAGTATAGACCAGAATATCCAAGTATCAAACACATACAAGTGCCAAAAAAACATAGGGATAAAAAAAGGCATCAACACAGAGTCTAACTGTCTTCAGGACCAGTAGACATGGTAGTTTCAAAACTTCCTTCATTATCAAAATCTCCTCCTTCAGTATCCACATTGTTATCCTCTACAGATCCTTGATCAACTTTTCAAATTTTAGCTTCCTTGTTGAGCTAACTCTGATTACCTCATCAAGTTCTTTGCAGGCTTCCATTAACTCAGTAATCATATCATCCTTGCTTGAGGACTTGTTTTCAGAGGATACAGATGTCAAAACAATGTCTGGAACATGTTTACTTGAAAACAACTTGAAGTGAAGGGACAAAGCATACTCCCTTTTGCAAACTGCATAAGTTCCACGTAGAACTCCATGATGTTGATTTAGAATAATTCCATAAATAGTTTGTTGTTGAGATTTGTTACTCCGATGAATGGTAGTCTCGTCATTATGGGAGATAGTTCATTGTTGAGATTTGTTACTCTGATGAATGGTAGTATTGTCATTATGGGAGATAGTTCATTGTTAAGATTTGTTACTCCGATGAATGTTAGTCTCGTCATTATAGGATATAGTTCATTGTTGAGATTTGTTAATCCGATGAATGGTAGTCTCGTCATTATGGGAGATAGTTTATTATTGAGTTTTGTTACTCCGATGAGTGGTAGTCTCGTCATTATAGGAGATAGTTCGTTGTTGAGATTTGTTACTCTGAAGAATGGTAGTCTCGTCATTATGGGAGATAATTCGTTGTTGAGATTTGCTACTCCAATGAATGGTAGTGTCGTCATTATGAGAGATAGTTCATTGTTGAGATTTCTTACTCCGATGAATGGTAGTCTCGTCATTATGGGAGATAGTTCATTGTTGAGATTTATTACCCCGATGAATGGTAGTCTCGTCATTATGGGAGATAGTTTTTTGTTGATATTTGTTACTCTGATTAATGGTAGTCTCGTCATTATGGGAGATAGTTCATTGTTGATATTTGTTACTCCGATGAATGGTAGTGTCGTTATTATGGGAGACAGTTCATCATTGATATCCACTTTGCTCTAAAGAATACATATGTTTCTAGTCATAAGTACCGATTCTAATCATTTTATACCTACCCTAATATTGGTTTTTACCAGTATTATATTACCATGTCTTTTCCCTACGAGTCGACGTTACTTTTTTGCTATCTTCTCAGTGAGTGGATAGTTCACAATTATCTGTCGATCTTTGCCATCCATTACTTTTTCCTCAATATTTGAATTAATGATGCCTTATCTCCTCCTTGGGCTTTACACCGGTAGAGATGAGTCTTCTATTCACCATTGATTTATTTTCCTGGTTGGATTTTCTTTTGATCCTTTATTTTTATTTTTTCTTCCCCAGGGGTGTCCTATGTCACCTTTGAATTTGTTTATTTGCACGCATAATCATATGCATTTCATGGCATATTAGGGCCAAAAATAGGGCTTGTTTTATATTTAAGTATCTTCAATCACGTCGACACGAAGATTTTAACCTTCGTATCTCCGGATAGAAGAAACTTAAATAAGGGCAGCTGTTATACCCCAATTTTTGCCCCTAAGATCCCTCATCATCTCATATTATCAATATATAAAGATCAAGCATTAGGGTTTGGGTATTTCTTCTATTGTTTCTTATTTTTAAGTTTGCTCTTGAGGGATTTCCAAGCGCTCTAATTTTATATCTTGTATACATGTGTTTTATATTTTACTGACCTCTAACCAAAATCCAAAAATATGTCTTGTTTATTTTGTTTCCTTTAGAAGACAGGGTTTCAGATCAAAGAATTCAGGTGATGGCTCTCCGATTAGGGTTGTGGTTTATTCAGGACAAAGATTGTTCCCAAAATCCTATGTTTCAAAGTGGTGATCTATAATCTTAGATCACGCTATCCTCAAGCTTCATCCAACATGGTTAAGGCGAGTTTGGTTGCTTAATTATCAAGATTCTTCGAGATAGGTTCATGTGTTTACTTCCATGCCTTCTTCGACGAGTAATCTTGAGTTCTGACAAGTGTAAACATGGTTTAGTAAATATTTCACCACCTCAAGTTCATAAAGGATTAAGAATTCATGGGTTGTGGAAAAACGATCAAAGTCTGCAGTTAATTTAAAGTTGGTTGACTGAAAGTCAAGGTTTGCAAGTTTGAGTTCAAATAATCATAAATTCTTCATTATTTAGTATTTTGAGTGATTCTTCGAGCATGTATATCTCCTTGACATCATCTTCAATTTCTATTTATAAGTCGAGAGTTAATTATGTGTAGAGGAACATCAAAAGTTTGAGTATATAAGAGGTCGTTTTGGACTTTGACTTAATTTAAATTAATTTTCGTCTAACTTTCAAGGATCATAACTCGTTCAATTTTCATCATTTTGGGATGATTATTTTTGCACCATATCGCAAATGGCTTTATCTACAAAATTGACTCAAGGAGCAAGAGAAAATTGTGCTTAGAAGGCCTTGAATTTATTTTGGAACATTATTGGTCATTTTGGAATTAATACCTTCTTGACCTATAATTTCGATTTATGTCATGATTGCTTATTTAAGATAGTTATTTCTTTTGTTGAGGTAATTAGTTATTCAAGCCAAATTGCTTCTTGCAATGAATTAAGATCTCATCGACTTTTCAAGTGGAATTTAGTTGTTTCTCTAATTTTTGTTTTAATGGAAGTGTGGTTCATGGTTGTGAAGTGTTTCTTTCAAGTTTAATTCTAAAAGAATCCTTGAATATTGGTTTGTGTGGATTCAAAGTTGTTGATTCAAACACATTATAATTTTCTCAAAGGAATGAAGAAGTTCGTTGAAAGTTCCAAGTTCACAAGATTGGGTGTTACTTGGTCAAGATCAATTTTATTCAAGATTTCAAAGGAAATCCTCTACACAATTTCATTCAAAAGCTCATTTGTAAACAAAATTTCAATCTAGATTCAAGCATACAAATGCATTTAAATAATCATCAAAATTCATCATTCTAAATTTTGTCCATTGATCTCAATTCAAGCCCCAAAGTCAAATTGGATTCATTTAAATTCAATAGAAGTTACAAAAATCACAAGTTATAAAATGCACAAATTTCCTCTTGATTTTTACAAGTTGCAAGGAACATGTTACAAATTCACAAGTTCTAAAAAACCTAAATGATTACAAGCATAATTCAAACTACTCAATGTTCGAATTACAAGTTCAAATTACAAAGTTACAAGAGATCCATTGTTCCTATGCCTAAATTCAATATATACCATCTTCTTCAACCTTTCTTCAAGGTCTTGATTTCATGTTTGTTCCTTCCTTGAGCTTAGAAGTTTCTCAACCTCGCCTTTTCAACCAATCCATATTTGCACACGAAACAAGTGAAAAGGAGGTGTTAGTACGAAGCATAACAAAGAATTTTCAAGAAAGAGTTTTGCAATCTCGTCATTAGGGTTTCTTGCAAGGAATCAGAAATTTAAGGGTTATTCAGTCATGAATCAAAGCCCAACAACCAAAGCCTCATAATTGCATTTGTTTCACAAAAAAATCAAATGCAAATATCAATCATGGGCCTAATTCTGTCTACTATAAATCACAAACAAATTTGGTTCACAATAGAGGTTGAAAAAGAAATTTGCTACACAAATACAAGTTCAGAAACAGTATCAAAGCATCCAGTAGAAAGAAACAAGTTAGGAATCACGGATTTCTAATCCAACAAAAAGCCTCATAATTTGTCTTAGTAATAATCAGATTCAATTTTAATCATGGGCCTAATTCTCTACTGCAAATCACAAATAGTTTGGTTCACAATAGAGAGTTTGAAGATTTTTTTTTACTACACGAGTTTCACAGCCCATCAAACATCATAGTTACACAACAGTAACAAATAGCCCAACAACAAGAAGTTCACATTTCAGCAAAATGGCCATCGCAAAAACATTACAGATGTCAGAATCAAAAAGCCCAATACAACATTCACATAAGCCTGCAATCATATATCAGAAGAATATAACAGATTAGAAAGAAAAAAACCCAAACAGAATTCAAGCAAAGCCTATTAACGAATCACAAGTTCCAATCACAAATACCCCAATTTTCATCAGGCTATATAAACATTCAATTGGTACATAAACAAGGGAGAACTGTTCACACACAAGCCAAAAGCTGCACAACAGCAACAAACACTCAAACCCTAAAACTCCATCATCATCTTCCTCAAACCCTTCAGATATCACGAAGAGAAAAGAATATACAGAGAAAACCAAAAGTTGCACAAGCCAAACCCTAACCGAACATCATCACTTTCCTATACACACAAACCCTTTAGAAAAAATTAAAAAGCCATCATCATTGTTCTCACAGCTATCAAGCATCAAACGCTAAGCCAAAATTGTTCATCATTTTCCTTATACACAAAAACCTTCAGAGATTCGAGAAAGAAGAAGAAGAAATTTCTGAATCCCATAGAAGAGACAAACAAATCCAGAATCAGAAAGATCTCACTTGAAAACAAAGAAGGAAGTCAAATCTGAGCGTTAGGGTTTCCGAAACTCCCTACAAGATCTATGCAAAATCCTTCGCTTCCTGAAAATCGAGTTTTAGATTAGAGAATAAGAGATAAAGGAAATTCAGAAAATGTAAAAAAAATTGAGATTAGCGCATCTCCGCTGCCGCCACCAGGAGATATCCAACGTGGTGGCCCCTTCTTCTCCGGAGAGCTTCATATAGAGTGACCAGAGAGAACAAGAGAGAAAGAGTCTTAGTAATAGAGAGAGAGAGAGTATATTTTGTCAAATGAACTATTTCTTTTTTTGTTTTCTTTTTGTTCTAATGCAGAACATGGTGATGGATTGAGAAACCGGTGGATGACAAGTGGCCACCGACACCACTTGTCTCCACCTGAGAGGATAACCTCAACTTTGCGTGTGCGTTGCACCAGATCTGCATATCCAAAGTGGACTTCCTAGAGCCAATTGCACTAGATCAAACAGACCCTCCTCATTGGGCCTAAGCTGATTGCTTCCAGCACGCCTTCAAATTGCTGATTCCAGGCCCATTTATATTTTCTCTTTATTATTTATATTTTATTTTCTATGGTTGTGTTTAAATAATTTTCTTTGTCAAATAAAAAAAAATAAAAAAAATATATTTTCTTATCTTAAATAAATAATTAAGCTGAAAAATATTATTATTAATTATTTTGATTAGTTAATTTTATTAAATAAAAATGATTTAGTCTAATTAGTTATTTAATTAATTTCAATTGGATTGTATATTATCGGTTTGTTATATCCCCTCACTTGGATGTTATTTTGGGATAAATTCCTCAACCTCATTGGATCTTGGGTGTTGATAGGTTGAAAAAACAAATCCACCAAAATGGATGAATAACGTTAATGATATTTGAAACCCTAATTTCATCTATTACATCCCTTTCCCTCTTCATCTTATCCCTTTTTTACTTGTGCTGCAGGTTGTTGGAGAATGATCTACATATCATTTCTCTCAACATATGGTACATAGATTGCTATTGATCACTCTCAAAATAGGTGCAACTTCTATATAAGTCCACTTACGATTGCTTAACATAGCGCTAAATTTGTCTTGGTTCGAGAAATGATCATTTGTGGCCCAAACATATGTTTGCAAGCCCAAGTATGTTTAATTTGAAACCTTTGATCCAATAACCTCGAGGTTCATTGTTAGGAGGCTTTGGTATTATAAATCTCTAATGAACCATCATAAAATTTGGTTTAAGCGAATCATTTAAACATCGTTGATCATATGTTGTCGCCTTGAGAACTTGAAATGAATGATATACTTGACAAAAAGCAAATGAAACTTGTTGTTAAGAAGCTTTGATTTTATCAATTTTCTAATGAGTTTTCAAATGCAAGTTTCAAGATGGTCATTCAACTAACCTCTAATTTCTAACTCACTAACAATTGAATTTTTACTTTGGATTTTTACTTTATGCCTTTATTTTTTTGCACCATTTATTTTAGCATTAACATTTCATGCTATTTTCATCTTTGCTCACTTGAGCATTTATATGTCATTTTTATTTTTCTCACTTGAGCTTGCATTTCCTTTTGAAGATACTTGATAACCTACTTGAACAAACTAAAAAAGCCTTAAGATTATATGGACTATTTGGTTACTATCCTTGGCATAATGTAGTTATGGACCTATTGGACTTAAAATTAGAAGCCTTGACTACCTTTGGGACCTTGTGACTTTGATTGTTATTTTGTATGGAGTTCTTGGGACTTACCCCCAAGATATTTGGTTATTTTCCTTTGAATGCAGGTTATTATGATTATATGCTTTGTCTGTGATTGGGAATTTCTCTGTATACAACCGCTACTCTACCCAATTTTTGTGAAGACTTAATACATCTTAAGCTTGGTATTCTTAAGAGGTTTAGTATCTTCTCTTGCTTGATTTCAATCCAAATGATGAGAATTCTACATTGACTCTTTATGTCATGTGTAGGTGTAATACGATGGGAACTGACTTGGGTGTTTTGCGTTTTATCGTAATTGTTGCGGATAGCAAGAGTCACTACCGACTTTTCTTTTATCCTATAAGGGAAGGGTGAAAACAACAGGAAATACCTTTGAGATATTTTCTTGAGTTTGGGAGGTAGATTATGAAAAGGTAAGATGTTAGCACCCTTTTCATCTGTAGTTATCTACGGGCTCTTAGTTGCTTGCTAGATCACTTTTGAAATTACTTTGTTTGAAATGCGTTTGTGGCGGGTTTTGAAAGTATTTTTGAAAAGCGCCTTCATTTAGGCAAACTTTGTAATGATTCTCGTCTCTATAAGAATGCATACAAAGTGTTGGACTTTTGAAAATGTTTCATGTTTTGAAATTATTTGGTGTGTTTGAAAAGATGTTTGTTTTGAAGATGGATTGTGAGCAAGCAACTAAGAATGTTTTACCTACTCAAAAAGTCTTTTGTTCATTCCTTCCTTTGATATTGCTATCTTACCATTGATTGGTAGGAAGCCTTATCTTTGGATGTGAAGGGACGGGCGTGGGTCATCGTATGGTCATGATAGCAATATTGTGAGATATCTTAGCATTTCTTTTGAGGGAATAAGATCATTTGTAAGGCAATATTCAAAGCGTCATTGAGGGACTATGATCTTGTATTTTTTAATTGTTTTTGCTAAGACGCCTCATATGTATAACATGACCATTTTTCATAAGGCAACAAGGGGAGTTAACCCTAGAGATTCAAGTGTTCAAGTGTTTGTATTTCATGCTTGGTTTATCTTGAATTAGGGATTTCTAAGTATTGATTTTATCTTTTCATACAAACCTTAATTACTAGCATTTATATGAAATCGATAAATTGTGGAAAGTAAATATCCTACGCTATTACAATCACTTGGGGATGGGGTGTACAAATTCACAAATGGGAGTTGCAAGAAATTAAAATCTTAATCATCTATTACAACCATATTGAAATAATGTACAAGAATTGAAATTTAAAATAGATTTATTTTGTTTTTATTAAGAGAAGAAATAAATTTGCTTAAGGAAATGTTTTTAGTCTTTTTGTTTTAAAAGAAATAAAGCAAAGTATATGAATATAAAGTATTTTTGGTGTTTTTAATTAATGAAAATAACAGTGATTATAAAAATAATAATAGAATAAGAGTTAGAGTCAGTGCGTTGCCAAAATAATAGAAATAAGAGAGAGCAGAAGTTCTGACTCAGGCGCGCTGCAAATTAGAAAGAAAATGTTAGTAAAAATGGGGAAATCCAGAAGTTCTGGATCCAGACACGCTAAAGTTCTGGGGTTTCTGTAAACAAAGGTGTGATACGGTGGGAGAACTGACTTGAGGTTTTGCGTTTGTATTCGCACTTGTTCGGTTTAGCAAGAGTCGCCACCGACTTTTTATTTATCCTAAGGAAAGGTCAAAAAGCACAGGAAAGACCTTTGAGATGTTTTCGTGGGTTCGGGGGGTAGATTATGAAAAGGGAAGGTGCTAGCACCCTTTTCATCCATGGTTTTCCATGGGCTCTTAGTTACTTGTTTTAGATCACTTGCCTTTGCTTTTCAATTGTGTGAAATGGTGCTTTGTGTGTGTGGTTTTGAAAATGTTTTGAAAAAGATGCCTTGTCTAGGCAACCATTGTAACAATTCTTTACTCGAATGTTTTACAAATGTGTTTGTCTTTTTGAAAAGATGTTTCAATGTTTTTTTTTTGGAAGTTTGTTTTGAAATTGTGTGGAGATGTGTGTTTGTGAAGTGTGTTTGTGAAGTGTGTTTGAAAATGGCAAGTGTGTTTTGCAAGTTTGATCAAGTAATTAAGAGCTATCTACCATATTTTACTCAAAGATCTTTCTTATGTTTTTAACCCTTTTAACAGTGTTATTTCACCATTGTATTTGGTGAACAACCTTGCGTTAGGATGTTTAACGGGACAGGCGCGGGTCATCGTTTAGACCATGAATGCAATAGTGTCAAGTATTTTGACAATTTTCTTGAGGGACTATGATCATTTTGTTTAGGCAACTCCGATAGCGTCATCGAGGGACTATTATCATTTTGTTTGTTTTTGTTTTGCCAAAGTACTTGACATGCAACCATGGCCCATTTTTGAAGGCAACAAGCGGGATTACCCTAGAGGTGCAAGTGTGAATTGTGTATTAATTTTCATGCATTTTTCTTATATTAGGTTATCTAGCGGTTGATTTTGAATCTTCGCATACAAACCCTAATTACTATGCAGTATATGGAAAGCGATAAATTGCGGGAATTTAAAGTCTAAGCTATTACAAATAAGTATCCGGGGATGGGGGTACAAATGTTTACAAATGGGGATGAGTCTTATCAGGATAGTAGTGTCCAATATTATTTACAACCAAATCGAATCGTCGCATTCTCAATGTAAAATATAGCAAAGTATAAGGACAAAAGGAGAAACAAAAGTATTGTGACATTCATATGATTATTTACAAATGAGTAAAAATGTTAACCTAATGTATTAAGTATTTTATTATTATTTTTGTGTTTTTGTTAATTATATAGACAAGAGTTTTAAAGAAAAGAAAAGAAAAATGTTTTAAGTTTAAAGAAAACTATTGTTTATGTATTTTAGTTAATGTTTTTATATATACAAAGATTTATTAAACAAAAAAAAGTTTTAAGACAAAAATCTATTAACCTAATAAATCTAATATTTACATATTTTTGTAAAATGTAATAAACATTAAGAAAAGTTTTGTACAAAAAGTTCATATATTAATTTACTTAACAAAATAAGTTATGAAAAAAAATAAATAAGGTGATAAAAAAAAGATGGATTTGTCTAAAGAAATTAAATGGGCTTAGGGGTTTGTTCTTGGCCCAAATAACAAAAGAAACAGATTAACAAAAAAAGGGGGTGTAGGAGCCAGTTTGTTTGGGCTTAGCAGTTGGATGGGGCGAAAGCCCAAATGGGTTGCAACAAGGATTTTGTTAGGGTTTCAATTGGTTTGTTTCAGAATAGGGTTTGTGTTTGAACGAACGGCGCTGCTCTCCTTCCTTCTTCATCGTCTTCTTCATACTTCTCAAACAATGGCTTCTGAATAACCCTCTCCTCGCCTCAGGCCACTAGGATATCACCTCCACCTTCTCCTCCCCATGATTGCTCAGGGCGATAACAAAAAGGTAACGATTCTCTCAACTTCCTCTTCGTGCGTTTTTAGGGTTTCTGGATTCGTGTATATTTTATGCTTTTATTCGTTTTGATCTTGGATTATTTGTGTTTGTGAGGTACAGCAATAGATTGAGGGAGTAGAAGATGATACCTTTGGGGGTTTTGTCTTTGGGGAAAGGACGGAGGTGGACCGGAGGTATCCTCAGGTGGCCGGAAGAGGGAGGCTGTGATGGTGATGCTAGTTTCCTGGTAACCTCGTATCTTTGCTTTCCTTGAATGGTTTTATGATGATATGCTATAATCTGAAAACCCTGTTCCCCCAACTTCTGAATCTCTTCCTCTCGGAATACTTGCTTCTGTGATGCTTTTGATGATTATTCTGTGATGAACTTTGCTTTGGAGTTTCCCTCTCTTTGTACTTGATTTGCTTTCAATGATGAATTTGATTCTAAGATACTTGTGCTTCTGAGTTGCTTTCTTCCGAGTTGCTTATTTGCTTCTGAGTTGCTTTTCCTCTCTTGGGCTTTTGACGATTCTGTGATGAACCTAGTTCTGAGAATCTTTGTTATCGTTACTGATTTGGACAAGCTTGTTGGAGTTTGGATTTGAACAAACTTTAGGGTTTATTATGCAGGCAGGTTTTTCTGTTTGCTGTTTGAACTGGTTTGATGTTATAGGCAGGCTTTTTGAACAGGCAGGCTTATTTCTGGTTGCAGATGGGTGCAGTTTTTGAACTTGTTAGTTTGTTGTGTAGGCTGTATGTTTTGTGTAGTTTTTGACAGGGCTAAAGGCAGGCTTGCAAGTTTGCTTTCTTTTAGGTTTGTTTCTGGTTTGAGGCAGTTTGAAATAGGCTTGAGGCAAACAGGTTTCTGGATACTGAGTTTGTTCAGGTTTTAGGCAGGCTGGAGCTTATGCAGGCTTGGAGGAAAACAGGCCTCAAGGCTTGCTTTTTGGTTACAGGCCTGGAAGTTTGCTTGCTTGGTAAGGATTTTAGGCTTTGGCTTGAAGCAGTTTCTGTAACAGGTTTGTTTAGACAGGCTTGCTGGGCTTTGGCTTGAAGCAGGTTACCAGGCTTGAGGCAAGCTTTAGTTTGCTTGCTTCTGTAACAGGTTTTGAGGGCTTGTGTTATGGTTACAGCTTTGTGTTATATTTTTCTATGTGTTCTGCCCCCCTTTTACAGTGTTGGATATCTTGTTATATTTATTGTCCTCTAAGCCTGCAAAACTGTAAGCCTCTACTTCTCTCTCTCTTTCTCTCTCCACAGAAAAAGCATATTTTATTGCTTAACTGTCCTTTTTATTCTGAAAAGGTTTTGGCCAGAAAATGATGAAAAATGCTTTTACAAGTTTGCTTGTAATTTGGTTTTCTTCTGCATATCTCTTATCTTCCAGATTTTCTGCATTTGCTTTTTCTAGCTTGTAGGCAGCTTTATTGGACAGTTTTGTTGACAGCTTCTTGTAACTTAGTTTGCCATTGTTTACACTTGTGACTTGGTTTGGCATTTTTCAGTTTGCACATGTGCAGCTTGTTTGAATTTGTAACTTGGTTGTTCAGTTTGCCTTGTTTGAAATTATGCATCTTTGTGCATTTTGCTTAATTGATTCATATGCTTGTAAACATTTTACTTCCCTCTTTGTGAACCAAGAAGAGACATCTTCTTGCGATTTGGAGAGAGGACGAACAAACTGATTCCGGCCAAAACCTTTAATGATGAGTTTTTGATTAACTGTCTGAAAAGGCTTTTCCAATTTAACTGTTATTGACTTCTCTTTTTCTGGATTTGCAGGTAAATATCAATTGGGGCAAGGGAAGCAGCAGTAGAATATGAAGACTTCAAGCAACTTAGGATATAAATTTAATTTATTTTTAATCATTGTAATAAACGTCATTGTAACACTGTAAATAAATTTACTGTATCAAATAAACATTTGTAACAACAATTGAAAATGAATAAAAATCTTTTTTGTCAGATATCTCTTTTAATTCTTCTGCACTTGTTTATTTAATTACTTAAATTTCTTGAATTATAATAATTGGAAGTTATCCCAATAATTTTAACTTAGAAATTATAAATAATCAACAAACGTCCGGCGTTCCAAATAACCAAAAGCATTGCACAGTTAAACAAACAAACGTCCATACGCCTTTTACCTTACTGATTAAACCAACACTTCAATCTTTCAATCAGAAGCCTCAGCTTCTATCCCAGATGTTTAGACTTTGAGAAACAAACAGGAATCTTGAACAAGCGTCAAAACCATGTGACAGTCAAATGAAATGTTGTGGATTCAAAATCTTTTGAGAATGCGCGTGCAAACCCTAATTCTGGATTTACTGTCGAAGAAACGTCTGCTTGATCAAACCCTGAGCCAAACTCAACCAAATCAATAGAAACCCTATTGATTTGTTTGACTGATTCAAAAGTTAATGGAAACCCTAATTTTGTTTGACTGATAAGAAAAGTCTGTTTGACCGATTCTTGAGCCAATCTGAAAAAATCAAGAAAAACCCGAAGCTGTGATTTCTTGTGAAAAAGAGAGGGCAAATTTTGGGGTTCAACAGTTGCCCCTGTTCAATCTTCTTGAACCTGAAGAGTTAGATTGGCAAGTTTTCCGTTCGCGACTCGAAGGTAAAAGGATATTGGACACTAGAGTGCCCAAAAAATTTGCACTCGTCAAAGTGTAGTTTGAGGGAATGGGCTTAAAGATGCCATTTGGAGAAGGGCTTAAAGATGCCATCTGGAGATGTGACAGAATCTTGTCGGGGGATGGGCTTAGAGATGCCATCTGGAAATTGTTGGTAGGAGGATGTGCTTATAGATGCCATCTGAAGGTGATTGTATCTTGTTGGAGATGGGCTTGTAGATGCCATCCAAGAATGTTTGTTGAACTGTATGTCGTAGGTGAATGAGTGAGTATCAGAAAGGTATCCATGTTTGGAACCTCTCTGGACTGGGGGTCTGAATAAGCAATAGATTGACATCCATGTTTGGAGAACCCGTAAACTGTTTTCAGAAGTCTTGGATCTGAACAAGCGATAGGTTAACATCCGTATCTGGAGAACCCGTAAACTGTTTTCAGAAGTCTTGAAGTTGAATAAACATGAGTTGGTCGAGTAGATATTTGTCTTGTCTGGTTTCAGGTATTAATCTCCAACCTGAGAAAGAAATATAGTTTTCCTGGCTCGTTACAGGTATTGATCTTCAATTCCTCGTCCACAGATGGTTTTCTTGGCTTGCTACAGGTATTGATCTGGAACTTGAAAAGGTTAATGGTAGCCATCTGTTGATTGACCTTTTTCTGGAAAAGGTAAAACGTTAGTTGTATGCAATGTCATGATGTATGAAATGCATAATGCAATATATGTGTTTATGATATATGAATGTAATGAATGCGCATGTAAGCTGAGTAGCTGTCTTGCTGAGGATAGATGAATCCTGGATAGCTGGAGATAATAGAATCTTGACTGCTGTCGGGGAAAGTGAATCTTTGACTGCTGCAGGGGATTGCAAGAATCTTTTGATTGCTGCAGGTATTGATCTGGAATCTTGAAAAGGTTGGTTGGTGAGATAGTTGTCCTGCCTGGTTTCAGGTATTAATCTCTGACCTGAGAAAGAAAGATAGTTTTCCTGGCTTGTTATAGGTGTTAATCTTCAATCCTTTACGTAGATAGTTTTCCTGGCTTGCTACAGGTATTGTGATGTCGGGAATGGGCTTACAAATGCCATTTGGAGATATGATGGATAGTTGATGGAGATGGGCTTAAAGATGCCATCCAGAAATGATTGTTGAATTGTTTGAGCTGGTCGAGTAAATAGTTGTCCTGGCTGGTTTCAAGTGTTAATCTCTGACCTGAGAAAGAAAGATAGTTTTCCTGGCTTGCTATAGATATTAATCTTCAATCTCTTCGTGTAGATACTTTTCCTGGCTGGTTTCAGGTATTAATCTACAATCAGTCGTCCACAGATAGTTTTCCTGGCTTGCTACAGGTATTAATCTGGAACTTGAAAAGGTTGGTCAATGAGATAGTTGTCCTGGCTGGTTTCAGGTATTAATCTCTGACCTGAGAAAGAAAGATAGTTTCCCTGGCTTGCTACAAGTGTTAATCTTCAATCTCTTCATGTAGATAGTTTTCCTGGCTGGTTTCAGGTATTAATCTACAATCAGTCATCCACAGATAGTTTTCCTGGCTTGCTACAAGTATTAATCTGGAACTTGAAAAGGTTGGTCGATGAGATAGTTGTCCTGGCTGGTTTCAGGTATTAATCTCTGACCTGAGAAAGAAAGATAGTTTCCCTGGCTTGCTACATGTGTTAATCTTCAATCTCTTCATGTAGATAGTTTTCCTGGCTGGTTTCAGGTATTAATCTACAATCAGTCGTCCAAAGATAGTTTTCCGGGCTTGCTACAGGTATTAATCTGGAACTTGAAAAGGTTGGTCGATGAGATAGTTGTCCTGGCTGGTTTCAGGTATTAATCTCTGACTTGAGAAAGAAAGATAGTTTTCCTGGCTTACTACAGGTATTAATCTTCAATCTCTTCATGTAGGTAGTTTTCCTGGCTGGTTTCAGGTATTAATCTACAATCGGTCGTCCATAGATATTTTTCCTGGCTTGCTACAGGTATTAATCTGGAACTTGAAAAGGTTACAGAATGGCAACCGTGTCTGGAGCATATCTGGACCGTATCTTCTAACAGGTGATGAAGGAATTTTTGATGATGACCGCAACTTCCAGTAGGTGATGAAGGAAATTTTTGAACGCTCTTGAAACTTGTAATTTGTTTTGGAGAATAAATCCTTGACAAATGTTGGGGAAATAAACCCATGACTGCTGGTCTGTTAGAGAGGTGATGAACTCCTCGAGGACGCTTGAATTTCTTTTCAGAAAGATTTCGGAGAGGTTTCATCACTGCCCCTAGCACCGGATGCTTGTGATATTGCCAGAAAACTTGGACTGTTCATAACCCCTTGATGAGATTGACGTTTAAATGCCCCAAGTGATGGTGACAGAGACTTGCCCCAGGTTAATCTGTAATTGAGAGATTTGTTGAAATCTTGACTAGACTGCCTCAGGTTAACTGAACTTGGAAAGATTTGTTGAAATCTTGACTGGACTGCCCCAGGTTAACTGAACTTGGAAAGATTTGTTGAAATCTTGACTGGACTGCCCCAGGTTAAATGGACAATACCAAATAAAATCCCCTTTTGTTGATAGGAGACTTTTGCGATGGAAGTGTCATCCCACTTGAAGTGACTTCATTCACCGAGAGAGCTTTCGTTCATCGGAACATTCACTGTGTGAACTTCTCCGCTGTCAAACAAATAGCCATATGCAAACAATGATATTCAAGTAATGCAAAGTTTATGCTTGTCTTGAAGTTTTGAAGAAATGCGTTTTTTAGCAGAAAACTTTTTATAAGACAAATTTGACACAAGATTTAGGGCAAAGCCTTACAGGAGTCAGGATACCTTTTGTAACAGTATGCTTTCGAACTAACCCATGCTTCAATTAGGACTTTTGAAGGGTTGTAACGTGGCTTGGTTCACGGTTTAAGAAACAAAGGATAAAGGCTCAAAGTATGTTTGTACCCACCCGTTCTTCGTGATGTTCTTCAATCCTAAACTCAGTTAATTGTGCGTCGAATTCTATTCGAATTTGGAACGACCTTTTGGTGATGGCTCACACCAGTTGAATTTTGGAAGGCAGTCATCATCTCCTTTTTTTTGCAACATTTTTCATGTTGTTGAGGATTTGTACTGACCTCGTTCTTTTGATTTGTTATCCCTAACTTTTGCCTGACTGTTCCTGTTTTCGAGATTACAGTCAGCGGGATGCCCCAACTTATAGGTTTTGGCTCAGTGGGATTTTCTCTTTTGAGAGATTGACTGCCTATGAGATAAAGAACCATCACTGTCTTTTGGTTCCAAAGGAATGTTATTGATGTCATTCGTTGTATTACGAACTGAGAGTTTGCGACTTCAATGCGCGTCTTTTTTTTTTGAATTAACTGAGAGACTACCCTGCCCCAGGTTTAAATCAAAGGTTTCACTTTGTTTAGAACAAAAAACTCCTACTTCTTTGGCTCGAAGGGGTTGACTAGGGATTATCTTCCTTATAACTTCAGTGTTTAGGATTTGAAAGAATGCCTGTACATCGTCAGCAAGGTCTGTTCAAAAGCATACTGTATGAGATTATGGTATTGTTTCGTCATCCTCCCTCTAAAGGCTTGTAGCTTTTTATCAAGAGTTGAATATCATAAAGAAAACACAAGAATAGTGAAAACGAGTAGATGAATTCAAGACAAACATATGCAATGCATTAATGAAACAGAGTTTGACATTAAAAGATAATTTTTTGAATAACAAAGAAATTACAACTTGAAAATTCAAATGAAACAAAGATGCTCTCAATGATTCGTCAAAGGAGAAGTGATTATGCTAGAGTCTCCGGAGGGTCGAACTCAATCTCTTTGGCATCAATCATGTCTTGGACCTTATTCTTCAAAGCCCAACAGTCGTTTGTGTCATGCCCTGGGTTACCACATTGATAAGCATATCTTGCATCCGGGTTGTAGTTTGGAGAAGAAGTCTTGGGGTTCGGATGAGGAGCCTTTAATGTAATCACCTCTTTCTTCAACATGTGTTGTAGTGCTTGAGCTAGTGACATGTTGATCCTAGTATATTGTCTTTTAGGTGCGACCTCCCTATGCTGGTGCCTCTGTCTTTGTTGAGCCGGCGTAGGATTAGAGATCAAGATTGCTCCTACGTGTTGGTCATGACGACTCTTTTGACCATACACAACATTGGACTCTTTCTTCCCATTGTAGGGCTTTTTCTGAGCGTCAGAAGGTGTAGCTTCTTGAATCTTCCCACTTTTGATGCCAGCTTCGACCCTTTCGTCGGTCAGTATTAGCTCGGTGAACCCGGCTGAGGAGCTTCCAATTAAGTGATTGAAGAAAGGCCCTGTCAAAGTTCCCATGAAGATGTCAGTCAGCTCTCTGTCAATTAAAGGAGGTTGTACCCTACCAGCCAGATCTCTCCATTTTTGAGCGTATCCTTTGAAGCTCTCGTTGGAACCCATGGTCATGTTCTGCAATTGCACACGAGTTGGTGCAAGATCAGCATTGTACTGATACTGCTTATAAAAAGCAAAAGCTAAATCCTCCCAGGTGTGGATGTGAGAACTCTTCAATTGATAGAACCACTCGAGTTGAGTCCCTACCAGGCTTTCTTGGAAGAAATGGATCCAAAGCTTTGGATCAGTTGTGTATGGCTGAATCTTGCGGACATAAGATTTTAAGTGCGTCTTAGGGAAATAGACCCCATCGTACATGGCAAAGGTAGGGACCTTGAACTTTGGCGGGATGACCAATCCAGAAACTAAACCCATGTCTCCTAAATCCAAGCCAGGTATTTGTTGAATCTCCATAGCATTGAGGCGATCCTCCAACTGTTTGTACTTGTCATCAGCGGGAGGATATTGTTCTTCGGAGTAGTCAGCTTCAACATCATTGATCTCCAAATTGTGGTCTTCTTCAAGACTATCCCCTATGTTGGATGGAGTTGAAAGGTCTAGGGTTTTAGGTCTCCTTCTCAAGTTCAGGATGCTCGCTGCCTTCTTGGACTTCTTCTTCTTGTCTTTGAGAAGGAGAGCTTTCAGATCCTCCTGCCCTTTACCCATAGCCAGAAACATTTGTTGGAATTGAGTATTTTGAGCTTCGAGATCTTTCACCGTTTGTTCCATATCCATCTTAGTGAAATAAACAGTAGGAAGATAAGGAGACCTGTATAGGAGAAACCTGTTATGATGCGATGCATGATATGTGGATGCATGTTTTCAAGGATCTCGTGGGGTAAACACAAGAAAATGTTAGAGGTTGAACTTCGATCAACATCTTTTGATTGGAGAACCTTGTATCAGTGGATGTCTTTCCACGAGAATCAAGCTCACCATGTCAAGTGGGTCAAAGCCCCTGATTCAAGTTGTTGCACTCGATCTTTGATGGCATTTGATTAGAGGAGAAACCTCTTGCCCTTTGGTAGACGTCTGGTTCAACGTGACCCTACATCAAAAGACCCTCGAGATCCTTGAAATGGTTATTGAAAATGCTATGGTATGATGTTATGATATTATGTACATGTATGCAAGAGTAAACAAGTGTATATACAGACAATCATATTCACACAAAGCAAACAAGTCCTTAGGTTTAGGCTTGCATGGGGTTTGTAGGTAAGTACCCTCTCGAAGTTAGTTGGCTCAACCTGTCCTAAAATAGAAATCGGGTTCTAAGGAGCTCAATATCATTGGATTATTTTCTGTGTTCATTGTTTTGGTTTAGCCACTTAACTGGCGACCAAATTATTCCAAGAAAACAATCCTCAATGAGTGTAGTATCGAGTATCTACCAACTTCGGACTGCACCAAAGTCGGTCATCTCACTACCCCTAAAAAGGCCAAGATGGTCAAGTAAGGTTCTAAGGGTTCGTTAGAGCTTCATGACATCGCTCAGCGGCCCCGTATTCTCCTTGACTACTCAAGGGCTACCGGTACTCACAAATATGTCACACTAACATAGCTACTGCTTCAACCATGTCGGTATACCCCACACAGTTCCCTCACATTTTATTACTATTTACCTAAAAAGGTGCCCCCAAATCCGGGTGTAGGACTTACAACAAACTCAAACAAGGAACCCAAAAAGTAAAGAAAACAATGCAATCAAAGCAAGCATGTAAAGGTGATCTAAAACCCTAAGGTAACCCCACTTTAAGAAAAAATCCCCAGCAGAGTCGCCAGTTCTGTGATACGGTGGGAGAACTGACTTGAGGTTTTGCGTTTGTATTCGCACTTGTTCGGTTTAGCAAGAGTCGCCACCTACTTTTTATTTATCCTAAGGAAAGGTTAAAAAGCACATGAAAGACCTTTGAGATGTTTTCGTGGGTTCGGGGGGTAGATTATGAAAAGGGAAGGTGCTAGCACCCTTTTCATCCATGGTTTTCCATGGGCTATTAGTTACTTGTTTTAGATCACTTGCCTTTGCTTTTCAATTGTGTGAAATGGTGCTTTGTGCGTGTGGTTTTGAAAATGTTTTGAAAAAGATGCCTTGTCTAGGCAACCATTGTAACAATTCTTTACTCGAATGTTTTACAAAGGTGTTTGTCTTTTTGAAAAGATGTTTCAATGTTTTTTTTGGAAGTTTGTTTTGAAATTGTGTGGAGATGTGTGTTTGTGAAGTGTGTTTGTGAAGTGTGTTTGAGGGCTTGTGTTATGGTTACAGCTTTGTGTTATATTTTTCTATGTGTTCTGCCCCCCCTTTTACAGTGTTGGATATCTTGTTATATTTATTGTCCTCTAAGCCTGCAAAAACTGTAAGCCTCTACTTCTCTCTCTCTTTCTCTCTCCACAGAAAAAGAATATTGTATTGCTTAACTATCCTTTTTATTCTGAAAAGGTTTTGGCCAGAAAATGATGAAAAATGCTTTTACAAGTTTGCTTGTAATTTGGTTTTCTTCTGCATATCTCTTATCTTCCAGATTTTCTGCATTTGCTTTTGCTAGCTTGTAGGCAGCTTTATTGGACAGTTTTGTTGACAGCTTCTTGTAACTTAGTTTGCCATTGTTTACACTTGTGACTTGGTTTGGCATTTTTCAGTTTGCACATGTGCAGCTTGTTTGAATTTGTAACTTGGCTGTTCAGTTTGCCTTGTTTGAAATTATGCATCTTTGTGCATTTTGCTTAATTGATTCATATGCTTGTAAACATTTTACTTCCCTCTTTGTGAACTAAGAAGAGACATCTTCTTGCGATTTGCAGAGAGGACGAACAAACTGATTTCGGCCAAAACCTTTAATGATGAGTTTTTGATTAACTGTCTGAAAAGGCTTTTCCAATTTAACTGTTATTGACTTCTCTTTTTCTGGCTTTGCAGGTAAATATCAATTGGGGCAAGGGAAGCAGCAGTAGAATATGAAGACTTCAAGCAACTTAGGATATAGATTTAATTTATTTTTAATCATTGTAATAAACGTCATTGTAACACTGTAAATAAATTTACTGTATCAAATAAACATTTGTAACAACAATTGAAAATGAATAAAAATCTTTTTTGTCAGATATCTCTTTTAATTCTTCTGCACTTGTTTATTTAATTACTTAAATTTCTTGAATTATAATAATTGGGAGTTATCCCAATAATTTTAACTTAGAAATTATAAATAATCAACAAACTTCCTGCGTTCCAAATAACCAAAAGCATTGCACAGTTAAACAAACAAACGTCCATACGCCTTTTACCTTACTGATTAAACCAACACTTCAATCTTTCAATCAGAAGCCTCGGCTTCTATCCCAAATGTTTAGACTTTGAGAAACAAACAGGAATCTTGAACAAGCGTCAAAACCATGTGACAGTCAAATGAAATGTTGTGGATTCAAAATCTTCTGAGAATGCGCGTGCAAACCCTAATTCTGGATTTACTGTCGAAGAAACGTCTGCTTGATCAAACCCTGAGCCAAACTCAACCAAATCAATAGAAACCCTATTAATTTGTTTGACTGATTCAAAAGTTAATGGAAACCCTAATTTTGTTTGAATGATAAGAAAAGTCTGTTTGACCGATTCTTGAGCCAATATGAAAAAATCAGGAAAAACTCGAAGATGTGATTTCTTGTGAAAAAGAGAGGGCAAATTTTGGGGTACAACAAAAGGAAAGCCTAGAAGTTCTGATTATTGAGAGAGCCTAGAAATTCTGATGCAACTGGAAACCTAGAAGTTCTAGTGTTACTGGAAGGCTAGAAGTTATGTTAATGGGTAAGTGAGGTGACGATGCTGTTGGATGAGAATATATAGAAGTTCTAGTCCAAGAGTATTGTTTTGACAAACAATTGCGGGGGGGGGGGGGGGGGGGGGGGGGGGGGGGGGGGGTGGGGGGGGGTTATCTAGAAGTTCTGGTCCAGGAATGTTGTTTGACAAGTAATGGGGTAAAATGTTAAGAAATAAACATAAAAGATGCTCCTGGGGCTAGAACCCCGGACCCTCAACACTAATGCCTTATATGTGCGCTCTCTACCACTGGGGTGGCTATACATGCGGTATTAGAAGCAAAAACATAAACATATATTACAAAGTAAGTTCTGATGATGAATTTCATCTTCTTCTTCATGCCAGCCAGAGCATCTGTAACTTAGTCATTTCTCAATAAAAATGGAAAATGAAAACATATAAGTTATGGCAAATTTCGTCATGGTTTCAGAAATACAAAGCATCAAAACTGTAAACCAGAAGCAAGCATGAATTTTTCCAATCCTAATTCTGAACCCTAATTTTCTCAAGAAGTTCTGATCTGAAATTCTCTCTACTTAGGCCATATAAATGAAATCTATAAATATGTACAGATTCAGAGCCATGATATCTACATTGTGTCTTTGAAATTGCAAGCCTAACAATGCCTAAGTAATGAGATGAAAATCAGAAGAAAAATTACCTTGTAGCTGGAAATTGTTCTGTGAGTTAGAGCCTGGTTCAGATTGTTGTGATGTTCTGGTAAGCTTCCTCAAGTTCTTAGAAATCTAAAGCAACCCTTAACTTGAGTTATGGATGGTTGGAATGCTCTGGAGCAGTCAAGATGCAAAGTTCAGAAATTGTGTGGATGATTTGGTCAAGAAACGCACAAGGAAAATTGGAGTTTGGATGCAAAAATCAGAAACTAGCAGGTTTTGTGTTTGTGTTGCAGTTTCAGGTTCTTAGGAATTTTCAGCAAGGTTTCAGGGCTTTTCTTTTGCAAATCCTCCTCTAGTTTTCAAAATGAAGTTTAATTTATAGGCAAAGGATTTAGAAGCTTGGAGAAGTCAGAAGTACAACCATCATGTGTTATGGATCGTTGACTTGTTTTTGAAGCAAGTTTAGACAAGTATGGTTTCAAGGAAAGGTAGGGTGGTTAGCAGCGTTAAACACGCCTAAACTGAGTTTGTAGGCATGATTTATGGGGAAGTACACTCAGAAACAAAGTAAAGTATGGGCTCAAAAAAAACTTTGTACAAAAGTTTGCTTTTCAAGAACATCAGTGGTACTTTTATGCCACACATGGGAAGATCTTTTGGATAAAGGCTTAAACATTGGGAGAAAGACTCAGAAGTTGGTGTAAGAATTAAATTATGATGATATTTAACAAGCAAGAAGGCCTGCAACATGAGATTATGCAGCATAGCTTGAAACTGGATCAGAAGTTCAACATAAACGTAACTTAGATTAAGAACAAATGTCCAACTTCTGATCTTTGATTCTCCCTGCTCCAGCATGATCTGAAAGAGTTCTTAGACTTTTCAGGAAGCTTGTAACATTCTTTGTAACCCCTCTTTGAGTCATTTTTGCAAACTCTAATTGTGTCTATGTGAAAACTGGCCCAAAAGTTCTAATCAAATTTTGACTTGGAAATACTCAGAATTTACTAAGTGTTTTAGTTTCATGGACGTGTCTTCAAGGATTTATAACTTGAAATCTCAACATTTCTAGGAGGATTTCTGTTCTGAAATGTTTTAGATCTCATTGAGATCTACAACTTCTGTGTCATAAGTTCTTCCTAAATCATCTAAAATCATGATGAAAATCTGGCCAAAAATTCTGAATTTATCATATTTTCTTAACACTTAGAAAATTTCTAAGTGTTTAGAACTTTGACTTTTTCAAAGTAATTTTGACTTTTGATTTTCTTGATGAACCAACTTCATATTCTAACATGTCTTGATAAAATGTGATTCTTGAAACTTGACTTTGATCAAAAAGTCAAAGTTTGACTTTTCAGTATGCATTTGATCATTTTGCCCTTGTGCCAATTCCAAACCTAAACTGATGTATCAGTGCTGCAAACTTGAGTCATGGAAGATCTTATGAAAAAATTCTTGACAAATGAGAGGGAAAATTTTGGGGTACAACAGCTGCCCCTGTTCAATCTTCTTAAGCCTATAGAGTTAGATTGGCGAGCCCTCCATTCGTGACTTGAAGGTGGAAGATGATTGAACACTAAAGTGCCCAGAAATTTGCACTCGTTGATGTGTTAGTTGACTGTGTAGGTAATGGGCGTAAAGATGCCATTTGGGGAGATGATGGAGAGTTATCGGAGATGGGCTTATAGATGCCATCCAGAGTGACTGCGGAAGGTATCAAGATAAATCTTTTGGTTGATTTATACTAAAATAGTAGATGTCTTTTTCTTGTTTTTAACTGGAAGAGATAAATCTAACCAGAAGAGGTTCGTTGATTGACTGTTGTTAATCTGGAAGAACTAAATCTAAACAAAAAAGGGCTTCATTTGCCTGTTGATTTCTCTTGCAAGGAAGAGGATTAGTTGCATGCAGATATATGCATGTCGTAATGATGTTCTCAAAATAAATGAGATTACGATGTATGCATTTGTCATATATGTGTTATGGTTTATGAATGTGATGTGTTTATTGCAGCGTGTCTTTGTCTAGGAAAATAAATCCTTGACAACATGCTGGGGAGCCTTGGGAGGCTGAATCCTAAACTGTTGTTGGAGAGTAGGTGTATCTTCAACTTTGTTTAGAATGTTTCTGCTGGAAATTCCTATTTTATTGTTTGAGGAGAAATACGCTGGGGAATATTGACTTTGGCTCTTTGCATGAGGAAACTCTGTGGGGGGTGTTGATTTCTGCTTGGAGGAATAAAGTTTAGGAATTTTGGTTGTCCATTGCTCTATTGAGGAGTTATTCGTGACTGGAGAGAATCAAAAATAAGTTGTTACCTGGTCGAAATCCAGGCTTTGCAGCAATTTGTTAGGGCTAATGAAGTTGACTGTTATCTGGTTGTATTCCGGGCTTTGCAGCGACTTACTGGGGAAGATTAAATTAACTGTTATCTGGTCGCATTCTAGGCTTCGCAGAAAATTACTTGGGAGAGTGAAGTTAAACTGTTATTTGGTTGAATTCTAGGCTTCACAACAACTTACTAACATTAAACTGCTATCTGGTCGGATTCCAGGTTTCAAAGTAAATTTCTGAGGTGGATGAAGTTAATTGTTATCTGGTCGAACTCCAGGCTTCACAATAACTTATTTGAAAGTATGAGGTTGAACTGATATCTGGTCGGGTCTAGGATTTGCAATAACTTGCTTGAAATGATGAAATTGAACTGATATCTGGTCGGGTCCAGGCTTTGCAGTAACTTACTTGAAAGGATGTTGAACTGATATCTGGTCGGGTCTAGGCTTTATAGTAACTTGCTGGGAAGGATGAAGTTCAGCTGATATCTGGTCGGGTTCAAGATTTACAGTAACTTTCTTGAAAGGATGAAGTTGAACTTATATCTGGTCGGATCCAGGCTTTGTAGTAACTTATTGGGGGTAAAGGCAAACTCTACTGGGGAAAAGAAGTTAAACCATTGTCTGGTCAGGTCCAGGATTTACAATATCTCGAGAAGTTAAACTATTATCTGGTCGGGTCCAGGCTTTATAATATCTTGAGAAGTTAAACTATTATTTGGTCGGGTCCAGGCTTCATAGTAACTGAAAATTGTTTGAATAGGAATGATTATGTTGGGGAGTGTATTGTTTTGTTGGGGAATAAACCCTGTTGAAGAGAATATTTGATTACCTGCTGGCAAGGTGAATCCTTTAGGAAGAACTCCACAAGGCTTCTTCTTTTAAGACCAACTTAGCTGGGGAGAGGGTTGTCGAGAGATTGAAACTCTGACCGAGGGTTGCATAAATCCAACTTTGTGGATAAATATGTTAGGGAAAAGGTTTATTGTAGCAGGCTCTATGGGGATAATGCTAATGAGATAACTCTGTGGGGATATCTCAACTGAATTAAAGAGATGCTCATTGTTGTTTGGTAGCACATATTTTCTATATAGTTTAATCATGTTCATATGCATATGTTCATTCAATTTTATTCATTGGACGTCTTTGCACTCAAAACAAAAAGAGACATAGATACTAGTAAGAGGAAATCGTCGATAGGAAAACAAAGTTAAAAACAAAAATAACAAACATGTGGGAATTATCTCATTGTGTTCTAACTCTGTTATTGCCCCAATGTCTTCGAACGTCCCTTGCCATTGACATAAGTTGATTGGATTGATCTTGGATCGTTTGAACCTGGACTTTGGTAATAAAGTCGACTGTGGTGATTCTATGGGACATAGTCATACGCTTTCAATCCTTAACTTTTGCCTGGACCACCCTTTCGGGTTTTCATCCCACCGGGATACTCATTTTTGCCCAAGTCACCCTTTCAGGTTTTCGACTTGTTGGGTGTACAATCTTTTGCATATATATCCCTAATTTTTGCCCAAACCTTTGGTTCACCGGGATGCCCTTATCTTTCCTAGGTGTGTCAACCTAGCGGGTCTCTTATGCGTAGTATTTTTTAACTATGTCTGTGTTCACAGGATGTGGGAAATCTTTATTGTTCATAGTAGTCAGCATCATGGCACCACCAGAGAAAACTTTCTTGACAACAAATGGCCCTTCGTAAGTGGGAGTCCATTTTCCCCAGGGTTCGCCTTGTGGAAGAATGATGCGCTTTATTACCAAGTCACCAGCTTGATATACTCGAGGCCTGATCTTTTTGTTGAAAGCCTTGATCATACATTTCTGATACATCTGACCATGACAAACAGTAGCCAATTGCTTTTTATCAATCAAGTTAAACTGATCCAATTTTGTCTGAATCCATTCGTCTTTGCCTAGGCCTGCTTCCTTCATAATCCTTAGGGAGGGAATCTGAACTTCTACTGGCAGGACAACTTCCATGCCATAGACCAAAGAAAAGGGAGTTTCTCCAGTCGATGTCCGAGCTGAAGTACGATAGCCATGAAGAGCAAACGGTAACATCTCATGCCAGTATTTGTAGGTTACTACCATCTTTTGCACAATCTTCTTAATGTTTTTGTTGGCTGCTTCCACTGTGCATAAGGAGAAGAATTGTGATTCTTGATTTTGTGCTGAGTGCAAAGTTCTGTAATCATAGCATTGTTGAGATTGGTTCCATTGCTAGTGATGATCCTTTAGGGGATACCATAGCAGCATATGAGGTTATGCTTGATGAATCTGGTTACAACGTTCTTTGTGATTGAAGCAAATGAGGAAACTTCGACCCATTTGGTGAAATAATCGAAAGCGAAAAGAATGAAGTGATGTCCATTGGAAGTATTTGGTTTAATCTCTCCAATCATGTCAATGCCCCACATTGCAAACGGCCATGGAGCTGTCATGACATTTATAGGAATAGGAGGCACATGGCCCTTGTCAGGATAGATTTGGCACTTGTGACAAGTCCTTAAGTGATGATGGCAATCAGTTTCCATTGTTAACCAATAGTAACCAGCTCTCAGGATTTTCTTGGCCATGGTATGTCCACTAGAGTGAGTCCCAAAGAGACCATCATGCATGTCTTCTATAATTTTCTCTGCCTCCTTCTTGTCCACACATCGGAGTAGAGTATAATCATGGTTGCGTTTGTATAGAGTTCCATTGCTTAGGAAGAATTTGGATGAGAATATTCGTAAGAATTTTTTATCATTGACGGAAGCTTCTTCGGGATACTCTTGCACTTCAAGGTATCTCTTCACCTCATGGTACCATGGCTTCTCTATGTCAGTGTCAAGCTCATAGCAGTGTGCAGGTTCGTCAAGTCTCTCAATTGTAATCATAGGAGCTTCATTGTCCCATTTGAACTTGAACATAGAAGACATTATGGCCAAAGCATCGGCTAAGTTATTTTCTTCTCTAGGGAAGTGTTCAAAGGTGATTTCTTCAAAGTATGGAATCAAAGATAACACAAGCTCCTTGTAAGGAATAATATTAGGATGCTTAGTGTCCCAATCTCCCTTTACTTGGCTAATCACTAGAGTGGAGTCTCCGAATACATTCAAATGCTTGATCCTTAAATCAATGGCAGCCTTCAGACCCAAAATACATGCCTCATATTCAGCCGTGTTATTGGTACAATCGAAGCACAGTCTAGCAGTGAAAGGGGTGTGGAAACCCTCAGGAGAAACTATTATAGCACTAATTCCGTTACCCAAAGCGTTGGAAGCCCCATCGAAAACCATAGTCCATCAGGATCCTTGTTCAGGTCCGTCATACGGTCCAGGTTTTATACAGTCGGTCACTAACATGATATTCTCATCCGGGAAGTCAAAGTTCATAGATTGATAACCATTAACAACTTGATGGGCCAAATGATCTACCAATACACTTTCTTTGATGGCCTTTTATGTTGTATATTGAATATCATACTCAGTCAAAATCATTTTCCATCTAGCTATTCGTCCGGAAAGAGCGGGTTTCTCGAAGATGTACTTGATAGGGTCCATCTTAGAAATAAATAGAGTGGTATGAGTCAGCATATACTGTCTTAGCCGGCGAGCAGCCCATGCTAGAGCACAACAAGTTTTCTCGAGCAGTGAATATCTGGTTTCACAGTCGGTAAACTTTTTCCTCAGGTAGTATATTGCATGCTCTTTTCGGCCAGACTCGTCATGTTAGCCCAACACACACCCCATAGAATTCTCTAGCACAGTCAAGTACATGATCAAGGGTATTCCTTCAACTAGAGGTATGAGGATAAGAGGTTCTTGCAGATATTCCTTGATTTTATCGAAGGCAGCTTAGCATTCGTCATTCTATCTGACTACTTGATCTTTCTTCAAGAGTTTGAAGATTGGCTCACAAGTAGCAGTTAAGTGAGATATGAAGCGGGTGATGTAGTTAAGACGACCCAAGAATCCTCTAATCTCCTTTTCAAAATAGGGAACCAGCATTTCTTGAATGGCTTTTACCTTTGCAGGATCAACTTCGATGCCTTTACCACTGACAACAAAACCTAGAAGTTTTCCAGATCTTACTCCGAATGTGCACTTATTAGGGTTCAACCTCAACTTGTACTTTTTCAGCCTCTCGAATAGCTTGTATAGGTGATTGAGATGCTCTTATTCAGTTTGTGACCTTGCAATCATATCATCCACATATACCTTTATTTCATGATAGATCATATCATGAAACAAAGCTACCATAGCCCTTTGATATGTTGCCCCTGCATTCTTCAATCCGAGTGGCATGACCTTGTAACAAATGGTGCTCCATTATGTAACAAAGGTGATCTTCTCCATGTCTTCAGAAGCCATCTTAATTTGATTATAGCCGTAGAAACCATCCATGAAAGAGAAGACTTTATGTTGAGCGGTGTTATCGACCAAGACATCAACATGAGGTAGAGGGAAGTCATCCTTAGGGCTTGTCCTATTTAGATCCCTATAATCTACGCACATACAAACTTTTCTGTCTTTCTTTGGCACCGGAACCACGTTTGAAACCCATTGGGGATAAGATGTCACAGCTAGGAATCCTGCGTCGAATTGTTTCATCACTTCAGCTTTTATCTTTTCAGACATGTCAGGCCGCATACAACTGACTTTTTGCTTGACAGGAGGACAATCTTTCTTTGTCGGTAGATGATGAACCTCAATACCAGTATCCAACCCTGGCATATCTTCATACGACTAAGCAAACACTTCCATGTAGTCATGTAACATATGAACCAATCTGCTTTTGAGACTTATTCCTAGGTTGGCACCGATCTTGACCTCTTTCTTGTCTGTCTTGGTACCTAGGTTGATGACTTCAACCGACTCTTCATGCGGCTGAATAGATTTTTCCTCTTGCATTAGAAGTCTGGCTAGTTCTCCTGGTATTTCACAATCTTCCTCGCTTTCGTCTTCGGCTTGGTTAATTGGATGTTCAAAATTATAACTGGCAATAGTAGAGTCATTGGCAATGAGATCCAGAGTGGAAAAGGACCTGCAAGAGTGTGTGTGTGTGTGCATGTAAGATACATGGCTATTTGAAAAATGCATTAAAGAAAAAAAAAGACAATGAGCACAAAAATTTGAATGCAAAAAGTCCAATGGTTTATATTGAATGATCATATGATAAAATGAACATAAATAAAACCCTTAACAAATGGACCATAGTGCCCTGGGCCAGGCATTTGGCTTAAAAGTCATTGTTTAATATTATAGATAAAAGACTCTTGAATTGATAGAAAGCAATAAACAAGTAATTACTCCTCAATGAAGGAGATGGGAACGAAGTCCTTTGCGCGCAAATTGTTGAGCTCTATCGTAGTATGGTATATCCATTCTTCGAAAGCAAATTCATCATCAGAATCCTCCATAGCATTTACTTCATGATTTCCAATATGGAGAGGGGGCTTTCTTGTACGAGCACACATAACTTCTTTCTGAACCTTGATAGTGAAACCCAAACCACATTTATCTGCTTTGAATGGGATCTCAGGGAGTTGCCCCCAGGTAGCACAACTTCCATCTTTGACTACAACACGAGCACCCTTAAATGAAACCATCCTTGGCACGACCATATCAGCTTTGGGCATGTCGGAGGAAATTTTGGTGGTAGCAACCATAGGCAGAACAACTTCAAAAGCCTGGCATGGGGTTTCTATAAATTCTTCATCCATCTCCACATATTTGAAAGAATTGAGATGGCTTACCATGAATTCCTCCTCACCGCAAACGGTGACGATCCTCCCCTTGACTGGGTATTTTAGCTTTTGGTGAAGGGTAGATGTTACTGCCCCTGCTCCATGGATCCAAGGGCGACCCAACAAACAGGAGTAAGCGAGACGGATGTCCATGATGTAGAAAGTAGAATTGAAAATCTGTGAGCCAACTTTAATTTGGAGATCCACCTCTCCATGAACCATCCTTTTGGACCCATCGAAATCCCTCACAATAATATCACTCGTCTTCAACACCAGTTCTTCACAATCTAAACAATCTAAAGCGCCCTTGGGTAGCACGTTTAAAGAAGAGCCAGTATCAACCAAAACATGTGCTAGGGTAGTCCCCTTACATTCAACAGAAACATGCAAATGTTTGTTATGATTCTTTCCAAGTGGTGTCAGATCAGCATCAGAGAACCCCAATCCATTGTCGTCCATCAAGCTCGCCACACAATTTTCGAACTGGTCAGTTATGGCCACATGAGGGACATGAGCCTTTTTTAAGAGTTTGATCAATACTCGGGCATGAGCATTGCAAAAAAGTAACAAAGATAACATGGAGATCTTGGAAGGGGTTTACCCCAGCTGCTCTACTATCTTGAAATCGCTCCTCTTTATAATTTTCAAGATTTCATCCATTTCTTGAGTGGAAGGTTCCTCAGCAGCAACGTCCTTTGCGGGCACCTCTATCTCAGCGGGCTCAACTACTTTCTCCTTACCCCTAATGTCAGCACTAGGCTGATTAGCAATGATGCAGACAAGTGTCATTATAGTAGTTGGGGGTAAACTGTCGGGCAAAAAGATTCTCCCAGTTATGGTCACCTTACTAGAGCCAGTAATATTCCCAACGTCATCAGCCTTGCTTTCTTCAATCCAAGCATCTTGCTTTATTCCATGGTAATACACTTCAGCACCGTAGTTCCACGACACTGCTTTGTTGGAAGAGTACAGAATTGGCCCAGGGGAAGGGATTACTAATGGAGTAACAGTCGGTTCATTCGAAATCATGATAGGACCCTTTGAGGAGATCCTAAGAGGCTTGTTGGAAATTGTTATGATATAGAGGTGTTCAATTTTAGAGGTCAAACTTTTGATGGACGAAGTTCTTTCAAATAGGATCTCATGACTATTTATCAAGCATTGAACACCTTCTTTCATCCATTTTTATCCATTAACTTGTTCGGCGCAACAATCACAGTCTTTCAAACAGCCAGGGAAAACCCAGGCTCTCAGCAAATTCTTTTTGAGAATAGTTAACAGAGTAGTTAAATCTTCGATGGGGGAAACAAAAATAGTGTCTTCAATTGCATTGACACCTTTGCCATGGTTTGGCATAGGTGCCGTTATCACATCGGGAGTTATAGATGCATCAAATTTGATTGTCTTGTTGTCTATCAGATCTTGAATTTTGTTCTTCAGCGCCCAACATTGATCGGTCTCATGCCCAGGACTATTTGAATGATATGCACACTTGGTATTCAGATTTTATTTAGGTGAGGAAGTGTTCGGATTGGATGGAGGATCATGCAGTGTCACTAAGTTAGCCTTTAACAGGTGTTGTAAGGCTTGGGGTAGCGACATGCCTATCCTTGTGAACTGTCTTCGTGGAGCCTCAAATCGTTGATGGTTAGAGGATTGTCTTTGAACAGGAGTAGGGTTGAAGATCAGAACAACATTAACAGATAGACGATTATCCTTCTTGGTACGGGCCCTTTCCCCATACACAACATTCGTTTCTTTCTTCCCAGTGAAGGGTTTCTTTACGGGGTTGGAGGTGGAAGCAGACGCCATGGGGATTTTCCCGCTCTTGATACCACTTTCGACCCTTTCACCGGTTAGGATCAGCTCGGTGAAACCGGACGAAGAACTCCCAACCAATAAGTTGAAAAATGGACCAGATAACATACCCATAAGTATATCAATATGTTCCCTGTCATTTAACGGTGGTTGGACCCTACTGGCAAGATCCCTCCACTTTTTGGCGTACTCTTTGAACCCCTCATTTTTACCCATCATCATGTCTTGCAATTGAACTCTAGTCGATGCCAAGTCGGTATTGTATTGGTATTGGTGATAGAAAGCAGTGGCCAGGTCTTCCCAGGTGTGGATACGGGAACCCTCCAATTGGTAAAACCACTCTAGTTGAGTCCCAACCAAGCTTTCTTGAAAGAAATGGACCCAGAGTTTCTTGTCGGTGGTGTGTGGTTATATTTTGTGCATGTAAGACTTCAGATGAAGCTTTGGGAAGGAAACCCCATCATATTTAACGAAGACTGGTATATTGAATTTATGGGGAATGACGACTCTAGATATTAAACCCAAATCATCAAAATCCAAACCAGGAACGGCTTGAATCTCAACATCCTTCAGTGTATCTTCTAGCTGCTTGTACTTATCGTTGGCAGGAGGATATTGCTTGTCAAACTACTCTTCGTCATCGGACACTTGATCATTGACACACCCAGCCCGGGTGCTCTTTGCTTCTTCAACTTGATTTTCGTATGCCTCAAACGAATCTTCAATTATCAGCATCTGGAGGATCGGCTCTCTGAATATTTTACCCATGTTGACTAGGGCTTTCCTTTTTGGTTTCTTTTTGGATACCAGAAACGTCATCAACTCTTGTTTCCCCTTGGCCAGGGTCAGCAGAGTCTCTTGAAACTGGGAATTCTGTGCTTGTAGGTCCTTCACTATTTTCTCGATATCCATCTTACTGAAATAAATAGAAGAAAGATAAGGAAACCTATTGTGGAAAACCTGTTTATGTTATGATGCATGAAAAATGTGCATGCAAATGATTTCAAGGATTTATAAGATTTAAATTTTTCTAGACAAAGAAAGAACAAACATCAAATTGCATTAATAAGTTCAAAATGGTTACAACGTGCCTCTTGGGCTTATAAAATAAATTCCTAAGACAAAAAGGTCGAACGCATCCTCTTTGGTGCAATGTAGGCGTTCAAGCTTTGTTCTTCATGAAGTTGCTTGGTGAGTTCCAGAACTTTCTTCTCACTGGCGTAGAATTGGGCTTCGAAGGTGTCTCGCTCTTCCTTTAGCTGAATCTAATCCTTTTTCAAGTCTTCAAGAGTGGTAGGCATGTTGGAATAGAGGACAGTATACGGGACATCTCCTTCAGCAACATGCTCCATGATAACAGGTAGGATGGAGGGGTAAGGAATTACGAGCTTCTGAGCCTGAGCTCGTACCCACCTAAGGTAAGGTTCAAGGGGAATAAAATTCTTGTGTCCCAATGTCTTACTATCCACTTTTTTTACCATCCTCCAAGCTCGTATAAACCTTTGACGGTAGCCTTGATTGTCACTCCCATAGTTGAACACCAAACCTTGGATGAGCGCATCATGAGGACCATCTCTTTGTGCATACCTAAACTGTCACAAAGCTAAGAAACGGTTGTAAGTGATACCTCCCACAATGCCAAGAAAATGGACATTATGGAATTCCCCACAACGGTCACTGATAGTAATGTCCTCCAAGGATCGAGAACACTAGTGAATATCCGAATGTCTGAGTGACATCAACCTATTGGACCACCTCAAACCTTGCTCGTTCTTCACAATGTATTGGGGGGTGTGAAACAAACCACCTAGCCAATAGAGGAGTGTAATACATGATGGATCCTCTTCTCTTCATGGTGCGAGAGTGGAGAGAATGCAGGATGTCTCCCAACAAAGTAGGCACTAGATTGCAAGATATGAAGATTTTGACAACATTCACATCTATAAGTTGGTCAGGATTTGGAAATAGTACCATCCCATAGATGAGAAGGGCCAAGATTTCTTCAAAAGCTTGTAAATCCAGAGTGTTCCAACAATCTTGAGCTTTCTCCAACAGGAACTTGGCTAGGACCCCTTTGACACCACTTCTTGTTTCCCAATTAGTCGTGACGTCGGATTATTGCAAGTGTAAAGCTCGGGCAATCTCTTCAGGGCTTGGGTATCTTTCAATATCGTTGAAATGTAGTTGATTGAGAATAGGAATTCCCAAGAGTTGAGAGAATTCTTCCATAGTGGGTACAAGCTGGTAATCGGGGAAGGTTAAGCAATGGTGCAAAGGGTCGAAGAATTGGAAAAGCACCTTCATCATGTCTTCATCAATGCTTGAGGTAACCAAGTTGAGGAGTCGACCATGTCTTTCGATGAATGGAGAACTCTCAGGAACCTTCGATGCTAACTCTTTGAGTTAAGGAGGAATTCTTACGAGGTTGAGTTGGATAGTATTCCTGCCGGTGCAAGTTATGTCCTACAAAACAGAACAAAGATAAATCCCAAAAAGTCCTTGAAATGGTTAGTGCAAATGCAATGGTATGATGCTATGATGTTATGTACAAGTAAGCATATACACACAAAGCAAACAAGTCCTTAGGTTTAGGCTTGTATGAGGTTCATAGGTAAGTAGCCTCTTGAATTTTAGTTGGTTCAACCTGCCATAGAAAGTAATCGGGTTCTAGGGGATCTCAATATCACTGATCTTTCTTCATCGGGCATTGTTTCAGCGCAAGCCTCTTTATTGGCGACCGAAATATCCCGAAAGTCCGATCTCAATGAGCATAGTATCGAGTATCAACCAACTTCGAACTGCACCAAAGCCGACTACTTCACTACTTCCTAAAGGTCAAGTTGTTCAAGTAAAGGTTCTAAAGGCAGTTAGTGCTTTATGACACCACATATTGGCCCTGTATTCTCCTTGAATACTCAAGGGCTACCGGTACCAACAAATGTGTCACACTAACGTAGCTATTGCTTAGACTATATCGGTATACCCCGCACAGTTTCCACAACTTATTGCTACTTACCTAAAAGGTGCCCCAGATCCGGGTAGAGGATCAAAACAAGCCCAAACAAGGAACCATAATGTAAAGCAAATAAGTCAAACAAAGAAAATCAAGTAAAGGAAATCTAGCCCTAAGGTAACCCCACTTTTAAGTTGTCCCCAGCAGAGTCGCCCATTCTGTAATACGGTGGGAGCTGACTTGGGTGTTTTGTGTTTTATCGCAATTGTTGCGGATAGCAAGAGTCGCCACTGACTTTTCATTTATCCTATAAGGGAAGGGTGAAAAGAACAGGAAAGACCTTTGAGATGTTTTCTTGAGTTCGAGGGGTAGAATATGAAAAGGGAAGGTGTTAGCACCCTTTTCATCCGTAGTTATCTACGGGCTCTTAGTTTCTTGCTATATCACTTTTGAAATTGCTTTGTTTGAAATGCGTTTGTGGTGGGTTTTGAAAGTATTTTTGAAAAGCGCCTTCATTTAGGAAAACTCTAATGATTCTCGTCTCTATGAGAATGCATACAAAGTGTTAGAATTTTGAAAATATTTCATGTTTTGAAAGTGTTTGGTGTGTTTAAAAAGATGTTTATTTTCAAGATAGATTGTGAGCAAGCAACTAAGAACGTTCTACCTACTCAAAAACTCTTTTGTTCATTACTTCCTTTGATATTTCTATCTTACCATTGATTGCTAAGAAGCCTTATCTTTGGATGCAAAGGGACGGGCGTGGGTCATCGTATAACCATGATAGCAATGTTATGAGATATCTTACCATTTCTCTTGAGGGACTAAGATCATTTGTAAGGAAACATTTAGAGCGTCATCGAGGGACTATGATCTTGTATTTTTTTTATTGTTTTTGCTAAGACGCCTCACATACATAACATGACCATTTTTCATAAGGCAACAAGTGGAGTTAACCCTAGAGACGCAAGTGTGCAAGTGTTTGTATTTCATGCTTGGTTTATCTTGAATTAGGGCTTTCTAAGTATTAATTTTATCTTTTCATACCAACCCTAATTACTAGCATTCATATGAAAGCAATAAATGGCGGAAAGTAAATATCCTACGCTATTACAATCACTTGGGGATGGAATGTACAAATTTACAAATAGGGGTTGCAAGAAATTAAAATCCTAATCATCTATTACAACCATATTGAAATAATGTACAAGAATTTAAATGTAAAATAGATTTATTTTGTTTTTATTAGGAGAAGAAATAAATTTGCTTAAGGAAATGTTTTTAGTCTGTTTGTTTTAAAAGAAATAAAGCAAACTATATGAAAATAAAAGTATTTTTGGTGTTTTTGATTAATGAAAATAAAAGTGATGATAAAAATAATAAGAGAATAAGAGTTAGAGTCAGCGTGTTACCGAAAGAATAGAAATAAGAGAGAGCAGATGTTCTGACTCAGGCGCGCTGCAAATTATAAAGAAAATGTTAGTAAAAATGGGGAAAGCCAAAAGTTCTGGATCCAGACGCGCTAAAGTTCTGGGGTTGCTGGAAACAAAGGAAAGCCTAGAAGTTCTGATTGTTGAGAGAGCCTAGAAATTCTGATGCAGCTGGAAACCTAGAAGTTCTAGTGTTACTGGAAGGCTAGAAGTTATGTTAATGGGTAAGTGAGGTGACGATGCTGTTGGATGAGAATATCTAGAAGTTCTGGTCTAGGAGTACTGTTTTGACAAACAAATGGGGGGGGGGGGGGGGGTTATCTAGAAGTTCTGGTCCAGAAATGTTGTTTGAAAAGTAATGGGGTAAAATGTTAAGAAATAAACATAAAAGATGCTCTTGGGGCTAGAACCCCGGACCCTTAACACTAATTCCTTATGTGTGCGCTCTCTACAACTGGGGTGGCTATACATCTGGTATTAGAAGAAAAAACATAAACATATATTACTAAGTAAGTTCGATGATGAATTTCATCTTTTTCTTCACGCCAGCCAGAGTATCTACAACTTAGTCATTTCTCAACAAAAATAGAAAATACAGACATAGAAGTTATGGAAAATTTCATCATGGTTTCATAAGTACAAAGCATCAAAACTGTAAACCAAAAGCAAGCATGAATTTTGCCAATCCTAATTCTGAACCCTAATTTTCTCAAGAAGTTCTGATCTGAAATTCTCTCTACTTATTTGATATAAATGAAATCTATAAATATGTACAAATTCAGAGCCATGATATCTACATTCTTGGGAATTTTCAGCAAGGTTTCAGGGCTTTTCTCTTTCAAATCGTCCTCCAGTTTGCAAAATGAAGTTTAATTTATAGGAAAAGGATTTAGATGTTTGGAGAAGTCAAGAGTACAACCATCATGCGTTATGGATTTTTGACTTGTTTTTGAAGCAAGTTTAGACAAGCATGGTTTCAAGGCAAGGTAGGGTGTGTAGCAGCTTTAAACACACCTAAACTGAGTTTGTAGGCATGATTTGTGGGGAAGTACACTCAGAAACAAATTAAAGTATAGGCTCAAAATAAAGTTTGTACAAAAGTTTGCTTTTCAAGGACAACAGTGGTACTTTTATACCACACGTGGGAAGATCTTTTGGTTAAAGGCTTAAACACTGGGACAAAGACTGAAAAGTTGGTGTAAGCATTAAATTATGATGAGATTTAACAAGCAATAAGGCCTGCAACATGAAATTATGTTGCATAGCTTGAAACTGGATCAAAAATTCAGCATAAACATAACTTAGATTAAGAACAAATGTCCAACTTTTGATCTTTGATTCTCCATGCTCCAACATGGTCTGAAAGAGTTATCATACTTTTCAGAAAGCTTGTAACATGTTGTATAACCACTCTTTGAATCATTTTTGCAAACTCTGATTGTACCTAAGTGAAAACTGGCCCAGAAGTTCTAATCCAATTCTGACTTGGAAACACTCAGAATTTACTAAGTGTTTTTTAGTTCATGGACGTGTCTTAAAGGATTTATAACTTGAAATCCCAGCATTTCTAGGAGGAGTTCTGTTCTGTAATGTTTTATATCTCATTGAGATCTAAAACTTCTGTGTCAGAAGTTCTTCCTGAATCATCTTGCATCATGATGAAAATCTGACCAAAAGTTCTGAATTTATCATATTTTCTTAACACTTAGAAAAATTTCTAAGTGTTTAGAACTTTGACTTTTCCAAAGTAATTTTGACTTTTGATTTTCTTGATGAAACAACTTCATATTCTAACATATCTTGATGAAATGTGATTATTAAAACTTGATTTTGATCAAAAAGTCAAAGTTTGACTTTTCAGTATGCATTTTGACCATTTTGCCCTTGTGCCAATTCCAAACCTAAATTGATGTATGAGTGCTGCAAACTTGAGTCATGGAAGATCTTGTGAGAAAATTCTTGAGAAATGAGAGGGGAAATTTTGGGGTACAATAGTATGCTTCTTGTTGGTTAGACGTTTATTTTCCCTAGCTTTTACCTTATGCTTTAAGATAGTCCCTTCATCTCTTCAAATCTTCTTTAATTTCAAAAATCTTCTCCCTCCTTTTCAAAACTCTTCTTGTTTTCTAACTTGAATCGCTTTTATAATAAACTTAGACTTAGGTCCATGCATCTTCAAAAACATTTTCTTAATCAAACTTTAACCAACTTAATCATACTTAGACACTTTTGTGAGAAAGATTAAAAGTCAATAGATCTCATTCAAACCATTTTTACCATTTTGGCTTTTTATTTTAAATTTTTCTTAAAAGGTTAGACTCTTGTTGATCCCTATAGTGATGCGAGCTACTATACTTCTACGATATGTAGTGAAGTGAGATATTTTCCACTTAGGTGTTGAGTGAGGCTTTGTTGACTTTAAAATCCAATCTATATCCTCCACTTTGAGATGACGCAAATTCTCTTTTCTCATAATCGTGGGTAGTAACTATATTTTCCACTCGGATATGACGATGTTGTCTCGTCTCTTAAAATTAACCAACACATTTGTGTTTTAAAATTTTTAAAGGTGAACTACGAGTACCCTGATCCCCTATTGCATGAAAGGTGGTACGTAGGCACTAAAGGTTCACAACCGCGGCGGGAGCAAAAATTGTAAAAAATATTTATTTTCTCACTTCCATCATCTATTTTTGTATACAACACTCATAGCCAAAATACATAAATTTTCAAAGAGGTTCATGTGGAGTACCTTAGATGTTTAGGGTGCTAATACCTTCCATTTGCATAACCAACCTCAGTACCTAGATTCTCTCCCCCACTTTTTAGGTTATTCGCTATTTTCCCATTCCTCTAGAAACAATAAAGTGCAGTGGCAATTTTTATTTGATCTGTGTAAGTTAAGTCAATTCAATGGCTTAGTATCAACATTTCTACCGCTACAATGACCTATAATCAAAATACCAAAAATATGTGTGCTTTGTTTTTATATATTTGAGTTGTGTAGGTATCAAGCCAAAGCATCCAACCAACAGTGCTTTTTGTCACTTTTTATTGTAGAAACCGATTCCCTATATATAAGAAACCGATTTCTCTCACTGATTTTGCTCCTGGATTTTAATTTTTCACAACAGAAATCGGTTCCCTATATGGAGAAAACTGGTTTCCTGTGCGAATTTGGCAACAACAAAAAAAGAGATAGCATTTTCAAGTTTGTAGCATGTGGCTCCAATTTCCTTTTTCTTGATTACCAAAAAATAATTCCCCTATCTCATCAAAATTAAATTCCATCATACACTCTCATTTGATTACATGTGCACCACTTGATCTTGACTTTGGCTTCAAAATCAATTACCAAGCCTAATTTTGGTTCCAAACCAAACTTCAAACCACCACTAATCCCAAGCCTAAACTCTATAAATAGAGCCCTCATTTCATTCAATTCTCAAGCTTTGGTTAGCCAAATTCATCTTGCAAAAAATTCTCTCAATTCTCTTCATCTACCAAACTCACCAAAATGCTCTTTCTCCATTAAAGTTGGTAAACTTTTCATTGAAGCTTACTAATCTTTGAGCTAAACCTCCATCCAAAAAAAATTTCTTCATTAATTCTCTCAATCAAAGCTTGGGAGATTATTTCTTGGAGCTGATTTGAAGCTTAATTCAGTTTTGAAATAGGTAATTTTTGGATCCACCATTGTTAAGCTTGATTTTCATCTTTTACAATGTAATCTCTTGGTGATATTTGTGGTTTAATTATTTGAGCTACTTTTTTGATTCCATTAGTGTTAATTCGTCATGATTTAATGGAATTTGTGTGCTCCATTTAATCCAAGATCATAAGGTGTTTGATGAAATGTGTGATCAAGAATCTTCTCTTTGAAATGTTGTTTTTGAAAATTTAGCAGCAGAAACCTTCTTTCGTGTTTGGAGAAACTGGTTTATCTCACTATTTTTTGCACCAGATTTGAAATTTCATGCAGGAAACATGTTTCCCATATTTTGGAAACTGGTTTCCTGACAGCAACATACATTTTTTTGCCTTGTTTTGGGGCTGTTTTGATTTCTTTTCTTTTTCTACTCTTTTCTTTTAATTATTGCTTTAGATTGTAATTTTGAATGTCCAATTTCTCTTAAAATTCAATGGACTTAGGAGGTAGAAGAAGGTGGATAAACATTCATTAATTAAAATCTATCTTAGAGTAAATTATTTAATTTATTCTTAGTGCTTTGAATTAGTGATATGTTTAGTGCTTTAATCCATCAATTATGAGTGATTAAACTTGAAGATGAAATAATTTCAAGATATGATCCAATGTGGCTTCTCATTCCCTCCATCTTCGTCTTATCCCCTTCTTCTTTCTTTTTAAATTATCATTAGTGGCCTAAGCTTTATACTTGAAATTGTCCAAGTATGATTGATGACTGAACTATGATTCAAGACCTTTGAAGCTTATTGTTATGAGGCTTTGATTCTATCAATCCTCTAATAAGTCTTCATCAAACTTGGCCTAAGTTTAATCTTCAATCATCATTGATCATTTATTATGGATTTCCTCTTTTTCTTCTTTATTTTTGTTTTTTACTTGCACTACATGTTTTAGGACCTTCGTTTTTACCATGTCTCTAACATGTATGGTACATACATTACTATTGACTAACCTCAAAATACGTTTGACTTCTACATAAGTCCACTTACGATTGCTTATTATAGCACTAAATTTGTCCCGATTCAGAAAATGACCATTCGTGGTCCAAACTTTATGTTTGTAGGCCCAAGTATGGTTGGTTGATTATTTTGGATCCATACCTATGAAGCTTGTTTTTAGGAGGCTTTGATTCTATCAATACTTTAATGAGTTTTCATTATTCTTTGGTCCAAGACCATCATTCAATCATCATTAATCATATTTGTGACCATTAACTTTTAACTTTTAACTTCTAGCATCTAACTTCTAACTCATTAACAATTAACTTTACTTTATGCCTTTATTTTGCGCCTTTATTTTTTTTTCACTTTTATCTTTAGCATTTTCATTTCATGTTGTTGTACCCCGAAATTTTCCCTCCCACTTTCTTCAAAAAATATTCTCATGAGGTCCTCATTTGCTCAAGATAGCTAAAAGGTTGATCAGACAAATGTTTCTCCTAAGAAATGGGTCTACAACTAGGGTTTTGAGTTTCTAAAGGAAGATTGGGTCCCAAAGGTCTCAATTGATTTCCATGGTTCTTCATATGTCTTCAAGGATACTCATATCAAGTTTCAAGTCTTGCATCACAAGTTTGCTCAGTCAATTGCTCAAATGATTGAAAATCAACTGTATTGGGTAAAAAGTCAATTATGGTCAACATACAGTCAAACTTCAATATTTTTGGTCAACATAAACATTTTGAATCATTTGATCAAGGGTTGATCACGATTCCTCAAGGAAATCTCTCAAATCATCAAAAGTCAAAAGTTGTAAAATTAGGGTTTCCATAGGAGAAGTCAACTAAACTTTGACCAAGCCTAACTTTCACATGCTTCATAAACTTTTCCCCAACCAAAGCCCATTTTGAATGAAATTCAATTCTCCACAACTTTGTATATGTATGCTCAAGTCCAAAAAGTGTTTCATTTGAAAGATATGAGGCCATACATTATAGGTCATTTCAAAAGTCAACAAAAAGACACTTTTTGTTAAGGCAACTTACATTAAGATAAAGTCTCCAAAATAAAACATTATCAAAAGAGAAATTGAATAGGACATATTGAGCTTTCCAAAAAGTCCAAGATCACCTTTAAAATATGAAAATTGAGAGAGTTATGACTAGTGCAAGTTGGGAAGTTTTAAGGAAATGCATGAAGTGCAAGGTGAGCAAACTTGAAATTTTGAACTAGTGGACCTAACTTTTGATGTTTAAACATGTTCACAATGTATTAGAAGACCTCTAAATCCATGCACATATTTTTCATGATTTTTATTTCCTTTATTTGAATTTTTATTCATTTAAATGAAATTAAAACAAATAAAATATGAGAAAATGCATATGGGCTTACTTTCTTGGATCAATTCAGGCCCAAGACAACTCATGACAACCCACTACCACCATACCCAAAACGCGTGAGCTCAAAAGGGCAAGAAAAATCTCAAAAATAGAAGGTTTTTAACATGTTAGTTTCTTGTCTCATGGCCATGATTTCTTAGTCTCCTTGCCATATTTTTTTATTCTTTCCATCCCTCTATATAAACACAACAAGGTCAGGAGCAAAGCATACGTATCCCTGAATCTAAGAGCTGGCCAAAATTCTCACCATTTTTCAAAGAACCCTAAGTTTTCAAAACTTGTGTTATAAGCACTCTTACTCAAAAGCCTCAATAACATTCACTTCCTGAATATCTACAGAGTAAGTATAGTCGGTTTGAAATGGTTTCCAATGCTTGAAACGATCATGTTCATCATCTCCGATTACATTTTTTTCACTTATCGTATTTTTAATGTCATGCATTGTTGGATCTTTCTAATCATCTAGATCAGTTCATATGAATGTTTAGAGCAGGTTTCATCCATCGCGTGGATTTGACAACATTCAAACCTTAGTTCACCATTTTTGAACCGCGCTAGGGTTTCTCATTTGAAACCTATTATACAAATACTTTTAGCTCAAACAAACCCCATATTTGAACTCAGGAGGAAATTTTAAGAGGATAACATATTTTTGTTTACTTTAATCTCATGAATTTCGTAGGTTACAAAATCTTCTCATCGAAGAAGACGGTGGAAACTACCACAGGCAGTGGTTTGAATATTCTGATCGTATGTGTGGCAGGCTGGAGCATTATGATTGGCTCATTCAAAAGCCCGGGGCCCCACTCGGACGCGTGCTTTTGTTTGGCTGATTTTTGGAATTGATTTTGTAATATATTGTTATTATTTGATTTAGGTAACCAGATGTAAGGTCTGCACCAGCGATAGGAGAGTCTGTTACTAAAGAGTTCGTATACCAGGGCATGAGTTTGATCCTTGCCCCTGGTATTTTATTTTTCATTGTTTTCTCTTTATAGATCCAGTATGAACCAGTCCACGCGCGCACTATACGCCTCCTCAATCATCCCCATCCAATCCAGATCCAACGTTTCAGATCTCACGTCCATGTTAAACCCTCATGGAAGAGGTGCACTGGATCTCATTCAGGCAGTTGGGCCAGTGTATTTGGGCTTAATGAATTTGCTTTGTTACACCCCATGGGTTTACTCTTTCAAACCCATCAATTCTTTTTTTTTCAATTTATTTTTTTAAAACATAATTAACTTTTTAAATTAATTAATTAAAACTAATTTAGATTTAGGTTTTCTTTGATTAAATCAACTCGACTCTTTTCTCTTTAATTTTAATTAAATCAAGTTAACTTTTTTTAAAGAAAATTAATTAACTTAATTTCCTTGTATTATTAAAATTTTCTTCAATTAAAAATAATTAGGTTTTTATTAGGTTTTAATTCCCCTTTCTCAAAATAAAAAAATCAATTAATCATCAATTATTTTCCATCAAATAAACTCCTTGGTTCTTCTTGCAATCTTCACGTTTTTCTTGTTTTCACATTAATTTTATCATAATTATATAACTGCTAAAGGTTGTAATAGATTAAATAGGTTTTTATTTTGCTTTCTATTTCCCCTAATTTTTGTGGTTTGTATCCCCCTTCCCTGAAGCTTTGTAATAGCGTAGGAAATTTATTTTCTGTCTTTATCGCTTTCCTTATAAACTCTGCTAGATGCATCCTAATAGGCTTGTATTGAAATATTTAAAACCTATCGTTAGATAACCCTAATCAAGATAATATATCTTTAAAAAATCACTTTTCACACACGCACCTCTAGGGTGACTCCACTTGTTGCCTTCGGAAAACAGTCATGTCCCTCAAACATAGGGATGTCATTAGCAAAGAGCCTCGGTTAAAATTCATCATAAAGATCATAGTCCTTAGATGACCCTTTGATGTTGACTTCGGTAAATGATCTTGTCACTCGATGTTGCTTACGAATACATGATGATAGTCCCTTCGAATTGCTAAAGGTATCCCTATATGTTGCCTTTACGACTATATGATGACCCGCGCCTGTCCCTCAATCATCGAACGATAGGGCTTCCTAATAACCATTGGTAGGATAGCACTATCTAAAGGAAGAGGAAAAGAATAAAATACTTTTAAATAGGTAGATAGTTCTTAATCGCTTGCTCGCGAACATTTCAAAACATTTTTCACACAAGACATTTTTCTAAAATATTTTCAAAACAAACACTTTGTATGCTTTCTCAATTGATATGATAATCATTACAAAGTTGCCGAACTTAGGCATTTTCAAAATATTTTCAAACTTACACATTCACAAAGTATTTTAAAAAGTGAGCTAGCGATTAAGAGCCCGTAAATAACTGCATATGAAAAGGGCTCTAACACCTTACCTTTTCATAACCTACCCCCCCTCCTTACTCATAAAAATTCTCAAAGGTATTTCATGTTCTTTTCACCCTTTCCTTTATTGGATAAATAAATGTCGGAGGCGACTCTTGCTATCCGCAACATTTGCGATAAAATACAAAACCAAAAGTCAGTTCTCCCGCTGTATTATAGAACTGGAGACTTTGTTGAGGAGAACTAAAAGTGGGGTTACGTTAGAGTTAGATCACATTTTAAAATGATTTACTTGCTAGATTTGTATGCTTTACATTTCGAGGTTTTGCTCGGGTTATTTTTGTAAAGATCTTATACCCGAATCTGGGGGCATTTTAGGTAAGTAGCAATATATCGTGAAAATTGTATGGCGTATACCGGTATGGTTAAAGCGATGGTGTTGTAACCCAAAATTTTCCCTCCCATATTCCTCAAAACATTGCAAGAAAAATCTCCAAGTTGCTCAAGAGTTGGACAGACAAGCTATCTCTTAAGGCAGTCAACCCCAAATTAGGGTTTTGTGTTGCATCAAGATATTTGAGTCCAAATGACCTCAAGTGCTCCCCAATTTCCTAATATATTCTCAAGGTCATCCATGTCAAGTTTCAAGCCTTGCAGAGGAAGTTTGCTCAGTCAATTGCTCAAAGGGCCCCAAAATCGACTATGCTAGGGCAAAAGTCAATTGTGACCCAAATACAGTCAAACTTCAATATTTTTTGTCAATATTCTCATTTTGAAGGATATTTCATCACTTTATCAAGGTTTGATCATGATTCATCAAGGATTGCTCAAAATTCATCAAGACTCAAAAGTTGCTAAATTAGGGTTTTGTAGGAAAAGTCAACTCAACTTTGACCAAGCATAACTTTCTCATACTTTATAATAAATGACCCATCCAAAGCTCATTTTGAAGAGTATGAAATTACATACAATCCATATTCATACCCCAAGTTCAAACAATGCACTCACAAGAAGTTATAAATTTGGACATTATAGGTCATTTTTGAAAGTCAACAAAAAGACCTTTTTTGCAAAAGCTTATAACTTGAACACGGAATATCAAAATAAGATGAGACCAAAAGGGTTGGTTAGAGGACATCTCAAGCTTTCTCAAAAATCTAAGAACACTTCCAAAAGTTCAAAATTGAAGAAGTTATGCATTGTTGAAGTTGTACTTTTTTGCAAAATTGCCAAAAGTCAACTATCCCCAAAACTTCAAATTTTGTCAAATGGGCCCATTCTTTTCCACTTGATTTGAGCTTGCTTAGTTTCCCACGTGTCCTAGCTTCAGCCATGAGCCCATATTTTATTTTTATTATTTAATTTGATTTTTAATTGAATTTATTCATTTTAAATCAAATAAAATCATACAAAATCCAATACTTTGATAACATGATATCTTTTGGCTATTTCAGGCTTTGATTACCATCATTAACATCATCAAAATCGAATCAGACCAAATCATGTGCAAGAAGATTGAGATTTGGCAAAATTGGCAAGTTTGTAAAGGGAGATAAAATCAAATATGCAAGCATTGATGGGAGAAGATTTGAGCCAAGTTTGTAGACCTAATACATTGAGCATTACATAAGCAAGTCAGAGGGACGAGAATCAGGGTTGGAAAGTGCAGAGAGAGGCAGAACAAGATTTGAAAATTTCACTAAAAAGCTTGAGATCAAAATCATAGTTGGAGGCATTTTCAGAGGCCAAGACCTGTCCCAATCGCTTCCTGGGCACTCACTCAAGCTAAACCAGTCCAAAGCAAGCTTTTTTCAGACGCCCAAACGCACTGTAAGTGTCACGAAACCCAGCTCTGTTCTTGAAAACAAAACTCGTCATTCTTGCATCTATAATGAAAACTAACTGCATATTTGTAATCCTCACAACATTTCCAAGCTATTTGCATCATTTGATTTTGTTTATGTAACCTGTACTGCAATTCGCCATAGCTAGGTTTTCTTGGATATTTTGGGGGGTTTTCTTTTCAGGAACAATTGGCCACCATGAAGGGTATGGTTATGACCGGAAGGGTGAGACGAACACAACCATGCCCTTGGAATTCATTTTTGTGGCCTGAGAAGGATTTTTGAGATGAACAATGTTGTAGCTACGGACTTTTGTCCGTTGGTATAGGTCTGTGTACTTTTGGCCATGGACGACAGGTTGAAGATGATGCGTGGCACCCCATCATTGGGCCACTCAAACCACGCGCGCATTTTTTTAATTTCTGGCAATAGTTTTTGTTTTTATATAATATATATTATTTCCATTATACTAACAAACAAACCATCACAGTGTAGTGGCAAGCATGTACGTGTAAACTCCTTCAGGACCTGGGTTCGAATCCCAGGTCCTCCACTTTCTCAATGTTTTTTCTCTTCAGGTACTCCTATGCACACTTAGGCTTGCAAAACACCATGCATCCTCATTCATCCAATGGCTAGATGGCCAAAGGCCAAATCTGAGAGTCCAAGGCTGAGGATCCACCATAGGCAAAGTCCAGGCGTGCACACCAGATCCAAAAAGTCAACAAGGGCCAGTGCTTTTGGGCCTCCCAATTGCTAATCACACCACCAATTCAGGCCCAAACCCCTCCTCTTTTCTATTTTATTTATCTTGTTTTATTATTTGTTTTAATTATTTTATTTAATTTCTAACCAATCAAAATTCTTTTTCTTACAAAATAAAATCACAAAAATATTTTTTTATATTTAATTAAACTTTAATCTTTTATTTTTCTTAATAAATACTAATTAATTAATTTAGGTTTTAATTCTAGAATAATTTTAACCTATTTTGCAAATAATTAAAATTAACTAGATTTAATTAGGTACTAACCATTAATTTAATTAATTTCATTTTTATTTCTTAAAATAACAAAAATCAAAAAATATGTCATAATTAATTTTTCATTTAATTAATTTATTAATTAATTTAGTAATTAATTTAGGATTTATTTCTTTCCTAAAATAAAACAACAAAAATATTTCTTCTTTAACCAAAAGGGTCAAAACCCAAATCATGCGTCCGATTAAATTTTGCACCGCGATTTATTTTCTTTTATCCAATAATGTACTTGCTTCCGGATTGTAATAGTTAATAGGACTTTTAATTATTTTTTATCGCTTTATTTATTTTCAAAGGATTTGTCTTTGACGATGTAAATACCCGGCCGCCTTGTAATTTAAATTCCGCATTTTACTTTTCGCAAATTATAACTGTTAGATGTTTGATAATAGGGTTGAATGACAAGACGAAATGTTAATCTTAAAATCAACTTACATCACCCTTAACATGTACAAAGATAAAAATAACTGAAAACAACACACTCGCACATGCGCACTCTTAGGATACACTCCACTTGGTTGCCTTCGTACATGGTCATTAAGTATAGGTCGTTTTAGAGGTCACCCTCTTGTCTAAAAGATCATAGACGCCTCAAAATGGTTGCCTCGGATATTGTTGCCTCAAACAAATGATATAAGACATTAGGGTTGCCGCTAAAGCGTCCTAACATTGCTTTAGTGACCGTAAGTCCCGCATTCGAATTGACCCTCAAACTCCAATGACGATGCTACCTACTCATCAATAGTGGGATATCATTATCTAAAGGAAATTAGCATAGAACGATTCCTTTTTCGAGTAGGTAGATGGTTCTTAGATACTTGCTCTTTCAAAAAACAAAATCTTTTTTCACACTTACACTCCTTTTCGAACAAAGTTTTCAAAAATACTTCATACGCTCTTGAGGACATAAGCAAGAGTTAAATCGAAGTTTTCAAACAAAAACTTTTTTTCAAACCCACAAGCACAAAGAAAGAAATTTTGAAAACAATGAGCAAGTACCTAAGAGCCCGTGGATAACCACAGATAGAAAGGGTGCTAACACCTTCCCTTTCTATAATCTACCCCCCGAACCCGAGAAATATCTCGAAAAAGGAATTTTTTTGTGCTTTTTTCCTTTCCTTGTTGGATAAAATAAAAGTCGGTGGCGACTCTTGCTTACTGCGACATTTTGTGAATACAAAACACAAAACACAAACCAACATTCCAAAAAAAATAGTCAGTTCTTCCCACCGTATCACAGAACTAGCGACTCTGCTGGGGAAACTTTTGAGTGGGGGTGTACCTTAGGAATAGTTCATAATGTTTTCAATTGCTTGACTTATATGCTTTATATTTGTGGGTTTGTATCAGAGTTACTATAGATCCTAACCCGGATCTGGGGGATACCCTTTAGGTAAGTAGCAATAAACTGTAAGGGAACTGTACAGCGTAGACCAATAGAGTTGAAGCAGTAGCTACGTTGGTGTGGCACTTTAGTATGAATTGATATCCCTTGTGGCGCAACGAGGAGAATATGGGTCTGCTAAGGGGTCATTAAGCACCAACTGACCTTAGAACCTTTAAATTGACCAACTTGGCCATAGAACAGTAGCAGTATGCTACACTCATTGAGACTAAACTCTCGCGATGATTCTGGCCGTAAGAAAAGGTTGCTAAACTGGAATTATGACTGATCGAGGGTAGTCAGTGATATTGAGATCCTCTAGAACCCGGTTACTATTTTTTAGGACATGTTTAAACCAACTAAACTGAAAGAGGGTAATACCTAAACTCCTTGCCATCCTGAAATCTAAGGGCTATCTGTGTGACTTGTGTGCCATTACCATGTTTGCTATTTGTGGATACTTATGGTGTGTTTTCTATCATGACATCATACATCATGACATTGCATGCACCTTGCACTGGACTAACCTATTTCAAAGACAGGAGGGATTCATCTTTGTTCTGTTTTGTAGGTCATGGCACCCATGCGTAGGAATACCATTCGGATCAACTTTGTCCAGATTCCCACTCTGCTTAAAGAATTGGTTGCAAAGATGCCAGATACTACCTCCTTCATCAGAAGACATGGGCACCTTCTTAGTTTGGTCACCTCCAAGATGGATGAACAGATGATGAGTGTCTTAGTCCAGTTCTTTGATCCACTGTACCATTGCTTTACTTTTTCGGACTACCAGTTGGTCCCTACCTTGGAAGAGTTCTCTGATCTGCTTGGTATCTCTATTCTGGAGCAAACCCCGTTCACAGGTTGGGAGAAGATCCTTAGGCCAGAAGAGATTGCTTCAGCCCTTCATCTGCCAAAGGCTGAGGTAATGTCTAATTGGGAAACTCGTAGTGGAGCAAAGGGCTTCTTGACTAAATTCTTGGTTGGTAAGGCTAATCAGTTCTGGGACAGTCTAGACTTCCAAGCATTTGAAGACATTCTGGCTCTTCTCATATATGGTTTGATATTGTTTCCTAACTCTGATTCCTTTGTTGACGTGGATGCGGTAAAGATCTTCATGTCCGGTAATCCAGTACCCACTCTCTTGGGTGACATTCTTTATTCTCTTTATGCCCGTACTGCTTAGAAACGGGGAACCCTTATGTGTTATGCGCCATTGCTGGCGAGGTGGTTTATTTCTCATCTCCCCAAATCAGTTTTGAAGTACAAGGAAGGCATGGGCTGGGCCTATAGGATTATGTCTCTCTCTCATAATAACATCATTTAGACTATTAATGGCATGGAAGATGTGGCTATTATTGATCGCTGTGGGGAATACCCCAATGTTCCACTAATAGGAACCAATGGAGGGATTACTTATAATCCGTGCTTGGCCTTACGTCAGTTTGGGCGAGCTAGAAGGGAAGGACCTCATGAGTTTCTAATGCCTAGTATTGTCTTTGATTTCCAAGGAGATAGTGACGAGCAACGCCGCAGATTCATAAGAGCTTGAGATAGGGTACAGAGGTCTGATCCACACGAGCTGGGTGCGAAGACTTCTCTACCAATGGAACCATATCTCCTATGGGTTCGCATACGTGCCCAAAAGCTGGGAATGCCCTACGAAGTTGTCTTGCCTATAATTGTTGAAGTTGCTGATGAAGAAGGGGTTCCTCATACCATCCTCCATCCATACATGCCTACTGACATTGGGGCATTGAAGAGGTCCTGGATGCAGCTGAGGGAAGAACGGGATGCTTATAGACAAAAGTATCATGAGCAAGAGCAGAAGATTCAGAAGTTGACAAGGCAGCTGGAGAACAAGCGGATCCTCAATGACTATGTCCGCACCGACAAGAAAAGCCCATGGGAGCACTAATTGTCTGTTGATTATTTCTTGTTTTGATTTACTTTTCAGTTTTTCTTTCTTGTAACGCCTTAAAGGCATCTGTTGAACAATTGATTTTGAAGTTTATCTAATAAAAGTGTCTTTCGTTTTTGTTTACGAATTTGAATCTATCGACGTCTTTGAAATCATATCATACGCATTTCATTCCATGCACCTCATAACAGGTACCCTTACAGGTTTTCTCATCTTCTTTGTTGTTTATTTCAGCATCATGTCTTTTGAACCATCAATTGAACAAGCAATCAAGGCTCTGCAAGCCTAAAACACCCAATTCCAGGAGTTGTTCATGAATCTGGCTAAGGGTCAGCAAGATCTGAAGGCCCTTATCTTGAAAGAGAAGAAGAAGAAGAAGAAGATCCTATTTAATATGGGTCGCAGGTTCGGAAACGATTTGCGAGAAGAGGTTGATTTGACCCACTCATCTGAAGGGGGAGATAATCAGGAAGAAAGGAGGGCTCATAGCCCTATGGTTTCAGACAACGAAACTGACTTTGAAGAAGACCAGTATCCTTCGGTTGAGGATATGTATAAGCAACTGGAAGACCGGTTGAGCGCGATGGAAGTTCAGAAAGTGCCTGGTCTGGACTTTGGAGACTTGGGTCTGTCATCTGGGGTGGTGATTCCCCACAAGTTTAAAGCACCAGCCTTCACCAAATACGACGGGGTTTCTTGCCCAAAACTGCACCTTCGTTCGTATGTTAGGAAGATTCAGTCGTACACCGCTGACAAGAATCTCTGGATCCACTTCTTTCAAGATAATCTCTCAGGGCTAGTATCCGTAATTAGGAGGACTTGGCTGCTTCTTTCTACAAGCAGTACCAATACAACGCCGACCTCGCTCCTACGCGTACCCAACTTCAGGGTATGTCTATGGGTGCGGGTGAAGGTTTCAAATATTACGCTCAGAAGTGGAGGGACCTTGCTGGCAGAGTGAAACCTCCCTTGGCTGATAGGGAGCTAGCGGATATGTTTCTGGGGACCTTGTCTGGTCCGTATTTCAACCATCTGAATGGAAGTTCATCGTCTGGGTTTACAGAGCTGATTATGACCGGGGAAAGGATTGAGGCTGGTATCAAATCCGGTAAAATACAGAAGGGTGCTTCATCAGGAACCAAGAAGAAGCCTTTTAAGAAGGAGTCCAGTGTTGTTTACAGTTCAAAAAGCCACAATAGACCTGAACACCGCCAAGCTGTTAATGCTGGTGCTCCTCAGTGCAACAATCAATCAAGGGCCGAAAGGCCACGAAGATAATTCACTCAGCTCAACATGACTTTATCCCAAATTATGCCACAGTTATTAAAGACCAATCTGGTGATTCTGAAAGAGGCCCCGAAGAGCCCTAATACAACATCACCGATGTACGATTCGAATGCCCGCTGTGCTTTTCATTCTGATAGCCCGGGGCATGATACGGATAACTGTTGGGTCTTGAAAAACAAAGTACAGGACTTGATTGATGCAAAGGAGATTTAATTCGAAGCACCTGAAAGACCTAATGTTGTGACTGCTCCTATGCCCAAGCATGGAGTGAATGCTATAGATAAAGACTCGTTTGTAGTTTCTGTGAAAGATATTGTTACTCCGTTAATGACTATAAAGAAGAACCTTCTACTAGCGGGTTTATTTCCGGGCTGTGATGAAGGTTGCCGTATGTGTTCCGTCCTACCTACCGGTTGCCCTCTTTTGAAGTCAGGTGTCCAACGCCTGATGGATAATAAAGAAATTCTGTTTGAGAAGACTCTTGTCCCTTTGGTTCCTACTGAAGAAGTTGCTATAATCACCATTTTCGACAATTCTTCCAAGGCTTCCTTGAGAAAGCCTGTTAGAATTACATCCGTTCCAAGAATTGCACCATTGATCATCACCATTCCTGGGCCTATCCCCTATACATCAAATAAAGTTGTCCCATGGCACTACGGGGATGACGTGTACTATCACAGAGTTAAGCAAGACTTGAGTGCTGAAGAGTCTGATACTGACGTCAGTAATATTATTGGACCTGCCAAAGTCACCCGCAGCGGAAGACTTTTCTCCCCCGAGATCTCTCCACCAGTTGTTCGGAAACCTGTTGTCATTACGCCTGCCAGTGTACCTGCTACTATTCCTGTTTAAGTTCCCATTCTTACCCCTGTTGCCGAGTCATCTGACACTCGGGGCAAAGGGACCACTGATGAGCCTGCCCGAATGGAGGCACCAAAGATAATTACTGTTGAAGCCTCTAGACAAGAGATGGAAGAAATTCTGAAGATTATCAAAAAGAGAAACTACAATGTAGTCGAGCAGTTGGGGAAAACCCCATCCAAAATCTCTATGTTGTCTCTGTTACTTTGCTCATAAGCCCATGCCAAGGCTCTGATTGCTTTCCTGAAGACTGCACACGTACCGCAAGAAACGTCAGTTGATCAGTTTAAAGATTGCGTGGCTAGTCTGACTGCTGATAATGGGCTGGGTTTCTCTGACGCTGACCTGCCCGCTAAGGGGAGGAATCACAATGATGCCCTGCATGTCTCCATCGAATGCAGGGGCACTACTCTGGCTCATGTATTGGTGGATACTGGTTCCTCATTGAACGTTTTGCCTAAGAAAGCTCTAGACCGGTTGGACTGTGAGGGTTTAGAGTTGAAGCCAAGTAACATTGTTGTCAGGGCCTTTGATGGGTCAAAGAGAATGGTACACGGAGAAGTGGATATTCTAGTGAAGGTTGGTTCTCAGGTCTTTGCGTCTACTTTCTATGTGATGGACATTTGGCCATCTTATTCTTGTTTACTGGGTCGCCCATGGATCCACAAAGCTGGGCCAGTCACCTCCATGCTCCACCAGATGCTGAAGTACCCAGTCAAGGGGAAAATTGTTACGATACGAGGGGAGAAGGAGTACATGGTGAGCCACCTCAACTCTTTCTGATATGTAGAGATGGATGGGGAGTTCATTGAGACCCCGTTTCAACATTTTGAAGAGGTTCCCCAGACACTGGCATCAGCTGAAACTGTCAATGAAGATCCTCCCATGAAGATGGCTTCCTTTAAGGATGCCTGTGCTGTTGTTGAGAAAGGTGGGTGTGCAAATTGGGGCCAACTCCCTGATTTTGCACATAAGACTAACAAGTTTGGTTTGGGTTTCATTGCAGAAGCTCAAAGGGCTGTTCGAAGTGCAAGGACTGAAAGAACTCCTCTGTTTATCAGCAATTCAGGAGTGAATGCCATTGGAGACGATGTTGAAGAATCTGAATTCGACAGTTGGATCTATCCTACTACTGATGGTGGACTAAGCAACTGGACAACAGAGGACTTCATCCCAATTTCTTTTGTTACCCAGTAATGAAACTTTTGTTTTGTATTTGTAACAGACAATGTTTTAAATTTTATGGCCCGGTGTCTTACCCGAGGCACCGTGGCTTCATTTGTGAGGGCTTTATGTGTGTCATCTAAATATATCATCAATAAAAGCATTGGACGTTTCTTGCATTTCAAATTTTGTGCCCTTTGTTTTTTCTTTTATATATTGAAAAAATAGCTATTTTACACACACTCACATATACAGGTCAACATCCACTCTGGATCTCACTGATAACGACTCCGCTACTGCCGATTATGACTTTGAAAGTCCGATCAACTTAGCCGAAGACGAAGGTGAAGATGATTGCGAAGTGCCTGGTGAACTCGCTAGACTCTTACATCAGGAAGAGAGGGCTATACAGCCATATGAGGAGCCCGTGAAATCAGTAAATCTGGGTACAAAGGTAGACAAGAAAGAGGTCAAGATCGGTGCAAATCTAGAAGCTAGTGTTAAGCAACGGTTGATTCAGATGCTGCGTGACTATGTTGAGATCTTTGCCTGGTCTTATGAAGATATGCCTGGATTGGATACTGATATTGTGGTTCACCGATTGCCTACCAAGGAAGACTACCCTTCAGTGAAACAGAAAGTCCGCCGAATACGCCCGGATATGTCTGAGAAAATCAAGGCTGAAGTAATGAAACAGTTTGACGCCAGTTTTCTAGCAGTTACTTCTTACCCACAGTGGGTGGCCAACGTAGTTCCTGTGTCGAAGAAGGATGGTAAAGTTCGAATGTGTGTTGACTATAGGGACCTGAACAGGGTAAGCCCCAAGGATGACTTCCCTCTACCTCATATCGACGTTCTGATTGACAACACAGCACAGCATAAGGTCTTCTCCTTTATGGATGGTTTTTCCGGTTATAATCAGCTTAAAATGGCTCCCGAAGACATGGAGAAGACAACCTTCGTCACTCAATGGGGTACCTTTTGCTACAAGGTCATGCCTTTTGGATTGAAGAATGTTGGGGCAACGTATCAGCGCGCCATGGTTTCTTTGTTCCACGACATGATCCATCATGAGATTGAGGTATATGTTGACGACATGATTGCAAGGTCCCAGACTGAGGAAGAACACCTTGACCATCTGCAGAAGCTATTTGACAGGTTGATGTTATACAAGCTGAGGTTAAACCCGAACAAGTGCACCTTCAGGGTGAGATCTGGTAAGCTGCTGGGTTTTGTCGTAAGTGATAAAGGTATTCAAGTGGATCCTGCAATGGTGAAGGCTATACAGGAGATGCCAGCTCCCCGAACAGAAAAAGAAGTCAGAGGCTTTCTGGGACGTCTGAACTATATTGCCCGATTCATCTCACACCTGACTGCTACTTGTGAGCCAATCTTCAAGCCACTGAAGAAAGATCAAGTGGTAAGATGGAACGATGAATGTCAGGCCACTTTCGAAAGGATCAAAGAATATCTCCAAGAGCCACCTATTCTGATGCCTCCATTTGAAGGAAGACCTTTGATCTTATACTTGACAGTACTCGACAACTCAATGGGATGTGTGCTGGGTCAGCATGACGAGTCTGGCCGAAAAGAGCATGCTATTTATTACCTTAGCAAAAAGTTTACCGACTGCGAGACCCGATACTCGTTGCTTGAGAAAACTTGCTGCGCTTTGGCATGGGCTGCTCACCGGCTGAGACAATATATGCTGACTCACACTACCCTATTGATATTAAATATGGATCCAATCAAGTATATCTTCGAAAATCCTGCCTTGTTCGGAAGAATAGCGAGATGGAAGATGATCTTGACTGAGTATGACATCCAGTACACAACTCAAAAGGCAATCAAGGGAAGTGTGTTGGCAGACCATTTGGCACATCAGGCAGTGGATGATTACCAGTCTATGAACTTTGAATTCCCGGATGAGAACATTATGTTGGTGACTGAATGTGAGACACCTGGACCGGATGAAGGACCCGAGGAAGGATCCCAATGGTCTATGTACTTTGATGGAGCTTCGAATGCTTTGGATAATGGCATTGGCGACGTGATCATATCTCCTAAAGGCTCTCATACTCCATTTACCGCCCGACTATGTTTCAACTACACCAACAACATGGCGGAGTATGAAGCGTGCATCATGGGTCTTCAAGCAGCAATTGACCTAAGGATTAAGTTTCTAAGTGTCTTCGGAGATTCCGCTCTCGTGATCATCCAGATCAAAGGCGAGTGGGATACGAAACACCCTAATCTTATTCCTTACAAGGAGTATGTGTTAACATTGCTTCCTCACTTCGAGGAGATAACCTTTGAACACTTCCCTAGAGAGGAGAATCAATTGGCGGACGCGCTAGCTATGATGTCTTAAATGTTCAAAGTTAATTGGGACAACAAAGCTCCACGGATTATCATTGAAAGGTTGGATGAACCTGCACATTATTGTGACATTGAGACTGAAGAGGTAGTGGATAAACCCTGGTTTCATGAGGTAAAGAGATATCTTGAGGCTCAAGAATACCCTGAGGGTGCATCTGTTAATGACAAGAAGTTTCTGAGGAGGTTCGCGGCAAAGTTCTTCATCAGTAATAACGTCCTTTACAAGCGCAACCATGATTCAACCTTACTGCATTGTGTGGATAAGAACGAAGCAGAAAGGATTATGGCGGAGTTACATGAAGGTACTTTCAGAACTCATTCCAGTGGACACACCATGGCAAAGAAGATCCTACGGGCAGGATATTATTGGTCCACAATGGAAGCCGACTGTTATCAGCATTCTCGGACCTGTCACAAGTGCCAAGTCTATGCTGATAAAGTGCACATACCTCTAGTACCTCTGAAAGTCTTGAAGACACCTTAGCCTTTTGCAATGTGGGGCATTGACATGATCGGCGAGATCAGGCCCACGGCATCCAACGGGAATCGTTTCATCCTGGTAGCAATTGATTACTTTATGAAGTGGGTTGAAGCAGCTTCATTTACTACAGTGACCAAGAACGTCGTGGCACGGTTCATTCGGCACAACCTGATTTGTCGATACGGTGTACCAGAGAGGATCATTACAGACAATGGTACCAATCTCAACAATAAGATGATTACCGAACTCTACAAGCAGTTCAAGATACAGCATCACAACTCTTCTCCCTACTGGCCGAATATGAATGGGGCTGTAGAAGCAGCTAATAAGAATATTAAGAAGATTGTGCAGAAGATGACGATGACATACAAAGATTGGCACGAGATGTTACCATTTTCTCTTCATGTGTACCGTACCTCAGCACGGACGTTAACAGGGGCAACACCCTATTCCTTGGTATATGGCATGGAGGCCGTATTGCCCATTGAAGTTCAGATACCCTCTCTTCGGATTATGAAGGATGCAGGTTTGAGAAAAAATGACTGGATTCAGACCCGGCTTGATCAGCTAAACTTAATAGACGAAAAAAGACTTAATGCTATTTGTCATGGTCAGACGTATCAAAAACGGATGATCAAGGCATTTAACAAGAAAGTTAGACGACAAGAGTATCAAGTCGGGGACCTGGTTAACAAGCGCATCATACTGCCACAAGGTGATCCTAGGGGAAGATGGACCCCTACTTACGAAGGGCCATTTGTGGTTAAGAACATTTTCTCAGGAGGAGACATGATTCTAACCACCATGGACGGTGACGACCTTTCTCACCCCGTCAATGCAGACATAGTGAAAAAATACTACGCATAATCAAAGACCCGCTAGGTTGACTGGCCTAGGCAAAAATAAGGGCTTCCCGGCGAACCAAAAGGGTTCAGGCAAAAATAAGGGATGAAAATGAAAAAAACTGTACACCCGGCAAGTCGAAAACCTGAAAAGGCGGCTTGGGCAAAAAAGGGTATCCCGGTGGACTGAAAACCCGAAAGGGCGGTCCAGGAAAAAATTAGGGATTAAAGCGTAATACTATGTCTCATTGATCACCTACAACCAGACTTCGGTATCGACTATCAAGCTCAGACGGCACTAACCAATCTGATCTACCTTCAACCAAGTAGCAAAGTAATGAGATGCTCGAAGACATAAAGGCAATAGAAGAGTTGGAACCCAATGGGATTATTCAGATAGCTGTTTTGTTTAGCTTTTCACAAATTGTGTAAATTCTATTATTCGGCGGCGTTCTCTTACTAGGACGTCAACCTTTTGTACAAAAACGCCTATTTACAGGCCAAACTTAAAAATCAATACAAATTCACTTTCAGAGAAATTTCAAACTTGGTTTTCCTTTTTCTGTTTTGTTTTGCAAAGAACTTCCAATGTTCATTTTGGATATATGCATTTGACATTAATTGCTGCTCATAAATATTTACATGTGAAATAAAAGACCATTACTCGTAATATCAGAAACAGGGGCAAATAAGAATTGTCCAAACTGTACAGTTGCTCTGTCCACCAGGTACAAGGTAGATTCAGCTGAAGAATATAGCCAAGGTACTTTCACTCTCCGCAGAGTAAGAAGAGACAGTAATGACAACTCTCCCCAGCCGAGACTTTCAACTATAATTGAATCGGTAATATCCTCTCCAAGCAGAGTTTATTTTCCGTAAGCACTGAAAGTCTTAATATCCCCCAACGGAGTATAAGAATCTTCCCCGACAGAGTACAAGATTATCCCCAGTGGAGTTTGAAAGTTTTCCCAGTGCAGTCTGAAAAAGCTTCCCCAGTAGAACTTGGAGAATCATCCCCAGTAAACTTTGGAAGATTGTCCCCAACAACTTCAAAGGATTATCCCCATTAGAGTCTAAAAGGTTATTCCCAGCGAAGTCGCAACTGAAGATCATCCCCAGTGGAGTTCTTTCCTTTCACAAACAAGAAATTCAATCCCCAACAGGATTCAGTATCACCAGCAACGGTAATTCATCCTCAGCGGAATTTATCGGTGGAATCCACTACAGAGCATCTCTTCCCCACAGAGTAATATCCTCATCAGTTTATTCCCCAATGGAGTTATCCTCTCCTGTAGGTTTATTCTCGCAATCATCTTCGTTCGCCATCCCTAGCAGAAACGAAGAATTCAAATCTTTTCTCCAGCAGATATCCGGGATTTATTTTCCCCAGCTAAAAACATTACATTGCCATACATCATGATACATGCATATACGCATCATACAACACAATCTCATTTATTTTGAGAACATCATTGCTTGATATATATCATGCATTGCATACGACTGACTTTTACCTTTCAGGAAGGATGCAGTTAAGTTCTCAGCTATGAAGTTTTTACCTCAGTCGAAGTACTGACCGGTTCTTAAATCTCAACTGAATTAGTCTTGGTTGAATTACAGATAAGGTTCTAAATCTCGACAATTTTCCTCCGTCGAAGCGTGGACAAGTTCTTGAATCTCAACAGAATTATCCTCCATTGAAGTACAGACAGTCCTAGATCTCGATGAAGATGTTTCCCTCAGTCGAAATACTGACCGGTTCTTAAATCTCAACTGAATTATCCTCGGTTGAATTACAGATAAGGTTCTAAATCTCGACAATTCTCCTTTGTCGAAGTGTGAACGAGTTCTTAAATCTCAACAGAATTATCCTCGGTTGAATTACAGACAAGTCCTAGATCTCGATGAAGATGTTTCCCTCAGTCGAAGTACTGATCAGTTCTTAAATCTCAACTGAATTATTCTCGGTTGAATTACAGATAAGGTTCTAAATCTCGACAAGTCTCTTCCGTCGAAGTGTGGACGAGTTCTTAAATCTCAACAGAATTATCCTCGGTTGAATTACAGACAAGTCCTAAATCTCGATGAAGATATTTCCCTCAGTCGAAGTACTGACCGGTTCTTAAATCTCAACTGAATTATTCTCGGTTGAATTACAGATAAGGTTCTAAACCTCGACAATTTTCCTCTGTCGAAGTGTGGACAAGTTCTTAAATCTCAACAGAATTATCCTCCATTGAAGTACAGACAGTCCTAGATCTCGATGAAGATGTTTCCCTCAGTCGAAATACTGACCGGTTCTTAAATCTCAACTAAATTATTCTCGGTTGAATTACAGATAAGGTTCTAAATCTCGACAATTCTCCTCCGTTGAAGTACAGACAGTTCCTAAATCTCGATGAAGATGTTTCCCCCCAGTTGAATTATGAACAAGTTCTTAAAACTCAGCAGATATGTTCTCTCAGCTGAAGTACATGCAAGCTCCTAAATCTCAACAAAATCAGACTTCCCCGATGGAAACTTCCACAACAACAAGTATGAAAGTTCTCGCTAAGGAACCTCTTATGTGATCGACACTCTTGCAGATGGCATCTTTAAGCCTATCCTCCCATCAACATTCTCCAAATGGAATCTGTAAGCCCATTCCCGACATCACCAAGCTGATACCACTTCATGCGAGTGCAAATTTCTGGGCACTCTAGTGTTCAATCATATTCCACCTTCGGATCACGAAAGGCACGAAAGCCAATCTACATCCTCAGGTTTAAGAAGATTGAACAGGGGAAGCTATTGTACCCTAAAATTTTCCCTCCCATATTCCTCAAAACATTGCAAGAAAAATCTCCAAGTTGCTCAAGTTTGCTCAAGAGTTGGACATACAAGCTATCTCCTAAGGCAGTCAACCCCAAATTAGGGTTTTGTGTTGCATCAAGATCTTTGAGTCCAAATGAACTCAAGTGCTCCTCAATGTCCTAATATTTTCTCAAGGTCATCCATGTCAAGTTTCAAGCCTTGCAGAGGAAGTTTGTTCAGCCAATTGCTCAAAGGGCCCAAAAATCGACTGTGCTAGGGCAAAAGTCAATTGTGACCCAAATACAGTAAAACTTCAATATTTTTTGTCAATATTCTCATTTTGAAGGATATTTCATCATTTTATCAAGGGTTGATCATGATTCATCAAGGATTGCTCAAAATTCATCAAGACTCAAAAGTTGCTAAATTAGGGTTTTGCAGGAAAAGGCAACTCAACTTTGACCAAGCATAACTTTCTCATACTTTATAAGAAATGACCCATAAAAATCTCATTTTGAAGAGGATGCAATTCCCTATAATCCATATTTGTACCCCAAGTTCAAAAAATTCACTCACAAGAAGTTATAAATTTGGATATTATAGGTCATTTTTGAAAGTCAACAAAAACACCTTTTTGCCAAAGCTTATAACTTGAACATGGAATATCAAAATTAGATGAAACCAAAAGGGTTGGTTATGGGACATCTCAAGCTTTCTAAAAAGTCAAATAACACTTCCAAAAGTTCAAAATTGAAGAAGTTATGCATTGTTGAAGTTGGACTATTTTGCAAATTGCCAAAAGTCAACTATCCCCAAAACTTCAAAATTTGTCAAATGGGCCCATTCTTTTCCATTTGATTTGAGCTTTCTTAGTTTCCCACGTGTCCTAGCTTCATCCATGAGCCCATATTTTATTTTTATTATTTAATTTGATTTTTAATTGAATTTATTCATTTTAAATCAAATAAAATCATACAAAATCCAATACTTTGATAACATGAGATCTTTTGGCTATTTCAGGCTTTGATTACCATCATTAACATCATCAAAATCAAATCAGACCAAAGCATGTGCAAGAAGATTGAGATTTGGCAAAATTGGTAAGTTTGTAAAGGGAGATAAAATCAAATATGCAAGCATTGATGGGAGAAGATTTGAGCCAAGTTTGTAGACCTAATACATTGAGCATTACATAAGCAAGTCAGAGGGACGAGAATCAGGGTTGGCAAGTGCAGAGAGAGGCAGAACAAGATTTGAAAATTTCACTAAAAAGCTTGAGATCAAAATCATAGTTGGAGGCATTTTCAGAGGCCAAGACCTATCCCAATCGCTTCCTGGGTACTCACTCAAGCTAAACCAATCCAAAGCAAGCTTTTTCAGACGCCCAAATACACTGTAAGTGTCACGAAACCCAGCTCTGTTCTTGAAAACGAAACTCATCATTCTTGCATCTATAATGAAAACTAACTGCATATTTGTAATACTCACAACATTTCCAAGCTATTTGCATCATTTGATTTCGTTTATGTAACCTATACTGCAATTTACCATAGCTAGGTTTTCTTGGATAATTTTGGGGGTTTTCTTTTCAGGATCAATTGGCCACCAAGAAGGGTATGGTTGTGACTGGGAGGGTGAGACGAACACAACCATGCCCTTGGAATTCATTTTTGTGGCATGAGAAGGATTTTTGAGATGAACAATGTTGTAGCTACGGACTTCTGTCCGTTGGTATAGGTTTGTGTACTTTTGGCCATGGACGACAGGTTGAAGATGATGCGTGGCGCCCCATCATTGGGCCATTCAAACCACGCACGCGTTTTTTTAATTTCTGGCAATAATTTTTGTTTTTATATAATATATATTATTTCCATTATACTAACAAACAAACCATCACAGCGTAGTGGCAAGCATGTACGTGTAAACTCCTTCAGGACCTGGGTTTAAATCCTAGGTCCCCCACTTTCTCAATGTTTTTATCTTCAGGTACTCCTATGCGCGCTTAGGCTTGCAGAACACCATGCATCCTCATTCATCCAATGGCCAGATGGCCAAAGGCCAAATCTGAGAGTCCAAGGCTGAGGATCCACCATAGGCAAAGTCCAGACGTGCACACCAGATCCAAAAAGTCAACAAGGGCCAGCGCTTTTGGGCCTTCCAATTTCTAATCACACCACCAATTCAGGCCCAAACCCCTCCTCTTTTCTATTTTATTTATCTTGTTTTATTATTTGTTTTAATTATTTTATTTAATTTCTAACCAATCAAAATTCTTTTTCTTACAAAATAAAATAACAAAAATATTTTTTTATATTTAATTAAAATTTAATCTTTTATTTTTATTAATAAATACTAATTAATTAATTTATGTTTTAATTCTAGAATCATTTTAACCTATTTTGCAAATAATTAAAATTAACTAGATTTAATTAGGTACTAGCCATTAATTTAATTAATTTCATTTTTCTTTCTTAAAATAACAAAAATAAAAAAATATGTCATAATTAATTTTTCATTTAATTAATTTAGTAATTAATTTAGGATTTATTTCTTTCCTAAAATAAAACAACAAAAAGATTTCTTCTTTAACCAAAAGGGTCAAAACCCTAATCATGCGTTCGATTAAATTTTGCGTCGCAATTTATTTTCTTTTATCCAATAATGTACTTGCTTCCAGATTGTAATAGTTAATAGGACTTTTAATTATTTTTTATCGCTTTATTTATTTTCAAAGGGTTTGTCTTTGGCAATGTAAATACCCGACGTCTTGTAATTTAAATTCAGCATTTTACTTTCCGCAAATTATAACTGTTAGATGTTTGATAATAGGGTTGCATGACAAGACGGAATGTTAATCTTAAAATCAACTTAGATCACCCTTAACATGTACAAAGATAAAAATAACTGAAAACAACACACTCACACATGTGCACTCTTAGGGTACACCCCACTTGGTTTCCTTCGTACACGGTCATTAAGTATATGTCATTTTAGAGGTCGCCCTCTTGTCTAAAACATCATAGTCACCTCGAAATGGTTGCCTCGGATATTGTTGCCTCAAACAAATGATCTAAGACATTAGGGTTGCCGCTAAAGCGTCCTAACATTGCTTTAGTGACCATAAGTCCTGCATTCGAATTGACCCTCAATCTCCAACGACGATGCTACCTACTCATCAATAGTGGGATAGCATTGTCTAAAGGAAATTAGCATAGAACGATTCCTTTTTCGAGTAGGTAGATGGTTCTTAGATACTTGCTCTTTCAAAAAACAAAATCTTTTTCACACTTACACTCCTTTTTGAACAAAGTTTTCAAAAATACTCCATACGCTCTTGAGGACAGAAGCAAGAGTTAAATCGAAGTTTTCAAACAAAAACTTTTTTTCAAACCCACAAGCACAAAGAAAGCAATTTTGAAAACAATGAGCAAGTACCTAAGAGCCCGTGGATAACCACGGATAGAAAGGGTACTAACACCTTCCCTTTCTATAATCTACCCCACGAACCCGAGAAATATCTCGAAAAAGGAATTTTTTTGTGCTTTTTTCCTTTCCTTATTGGATAAAATAAAATTCGGTGGCGACTCTTGCTTACCGCAACATTTTGCGAATTCAAAACGCAAAATGCAAACCATCATTCCAAAAAAAACAGTCAGTTCTTCCCACCGTATCACAGATGGCTACTATAATACGATGGGAAACTGACTTGGAATTTTGCGTTTTATCGCAAATTTTGCGGATAGGAAGAGTCACCACCGACTTTTCTATTATCCAATAAAGGAAAGGATGAAAAGAACAGGAAAGACCTTTTTTGAGAATTTTCTTGAGTTCAGAGGGTAGGTTATGAAAAGGGAAGGTGTTAGCACCCTTTTCATCCTCAGTTATCTACGGGCTCTTAATTGCTAGCTCACTTTGAAATGCTTTGTGTTTGTGTAAGTTTGAAAATATTTTGAAAACGCCTAAGTTTGGAAAATTTGCAATGATTCTCGTATCGTTGAGAATGTATACAAAGTGTTGTTTTTTTGAAAATATTTGTTGAAAGGGAGTGTTTGGAAAGATGTTTTGAAAATGCCAATGTAAGGCAACTTTGTAATGATTCTCGTATCATTGAGAATGTATACAAAATGTTTCCTTTGGAAAAGTGTTTTGAAAGTGTGAGGTGTAAATGGTTTTGTTTGTGAGAAAACAATTACGAGAAATCTACATGCTCAAAAAGTCTTGGTTGTTTTCCTCCTCCTTTAGATAGTGCTTGTCTACCATTATTTGGTAGAGAGCCATATCATTGGATGTGAGGGACAGGCGTGGGTCATCGTATATTTACAGAAGGCAACTTGTAAGATATTTTAGCAATTGTCATAAGGGGCTAAGATCATTTACCGAAGGCAACATTGAAGGGTCAATGAGGAACTATGATCTTTTAATCAAGGGTCTTCTGCTAAAACATCTCACGATCGAGGGACATGACTATTTTTATTCGAGGCAACAAGTGTGGGTTACCCTAGAGGTGAATGTGTGCAAAGTGTTTTCTGATTCAAGTATTTATCTTGTATTTAGGATTGTCTAATGTTTGATTTTTAATCTTGTCATTCAAACCCTAATTACTAACAATAATAAGGGAAGCAAAAAATTGTGGAATTTAAATATCCTACGCTATCACAATACTTTGGGAAAGGGGGGTACAAATTTACAAATGGGGATGACAAGTGAAGTAAACCCTAATTACTATTACAAAGCTTTGACAGTTACATAAATTGTAATACAAAATAGTAAAATGCACAAAGAAATGTAAAGTGTAGAAAAGAGAGAAGAAATTGTTTTTGGTGAGTTTTAATGGAGAAGGTTTTAATTAACCTAATTAAACTAGTTAATTTACAAGGTAAGTTAATTAATTATTTAACCAAAACCTAAATCTAAGTTAATTAAAATAAAACCCTAAGTCTAATTTAATTGTCTAGAAAATAATAATTTTTTTGAGGTTTTATTTGTTTAAAAAAATAATGAAATAGAAATAAAAAATAAGAAAATGATTGTATTAATATTTTAATTTAAGAAAATATATATTTTTTGTATTTTTAGTTAAATTAAAAATAAATAAAGAAATAAAAATAATAAAATAGGAAGAATATAAAAATATTGGGCTTAGGTGTTGAAAAGTAATCAGGAGGTGAAAAGTAGCAAAAAAGTTAGGCCCAAAATAAGTTTGTTTGAAATCAGAAAAATAAAAAAATAAAAAAGGAAAAATGGGCCTGCCTTGTAACTATTAGAAAATGGGGGGGGGGGGGGAGGGGGGGTGTTATTTAAGCAAAAAGATCCAGGCCCAAGACAGAGGGCCCAGACGTGCTTGGAAATAAAAAAGGGACAAAAATGTTTGGAAAAAAATAACAAAATGGTACGCTGGGGCTCAAACCTAGGTCCCATAGGTAACAGACGCGCTCTTTAACCACTATGGTGGTGATACATCCGTTGGTTTATGTATAAATTAATCTATATATTATAAACCCTTTCCTGAATGAACTTTGTGTTCTTCCTCGCGCCAGTCCACAGAGCAACATTTTTAAATTTCAAAATTGCTCATTTCTCAACCAAATCAGAAAGTGTAAACATCAAACTTGTTAGAAATTTCATCACGATTTCAACCATATAAATATCTTAAGCTATAGATAAAAAATGAGCACAAATTTTGCTTGGTACTAAATTCTGACCTAATTTTTCTGTAACTTCAACCTCAAAATTTGTATCACTCAGGCAATATAAATGAGAACTAAAGGCATGGTTAGCTTCAGGGCGATGATGTCTATATTATATCTTTTGAAATCGAAGGCAAATGATGCTTAAATAAGGATTTAAAAGTTTGTAAAACTTACCTCAAAACTGGAAATCGTGTTTAAAGTTTGAGCACTCATGGAGATGTTGTGATGATCTGGATAGCTTCACTGAACTCCTAGAAAGCTATTGCAAAGCTTACTTTTGATTGAGAGTGGCTGAATCTTCCTGTAAAAGTCAATATGCGGAGCTCTGTTTTTGGAAATGGAGGATGGTGATGGAGGTGTTACAGTTGTGTAACAGGGTCTTGGATATGTTCTAAATGATGTATGGAAGCTTTGTGATTGATTTAGAGTGAAAACACACAAGTGAAATGTGAGTTTGAAGTGCAAGGTCAGAAATTGCAATAATGGAGGATTTGTGTTTAAATTATGATTTCAGGGAGTTTGAGGGAGTTTCAAGGATCGTGAATTCGTGTCTTAGTTTGAAAATGACCTCTCTATTTATATAGGAAAGGTTTGGAAGCTTGAAACAATTAGAATCAAGAGTTCACATGTTATGGTTATGTGACTTGATTTTGAAGCAAGCTTGACAAACTTTTTCCAATGCATAGTACAAGGACTTGTAGGGTGGCTAGAGGCTTTAATCATGTTGCTTAGTGTGATCATAACAAACAAGTTAGATGCTCAAGACAAGTTGACTTTGTGATTAAAGTTACTTTTCCAAAATGGAAGTGTGAACTTTGTTCCATTAATAGAAATATCACTTGTACAATGGCTCAAGCTCTTGGATCATAGCTTAATTAGTTGTGTAGACATATGATTATGGATATATTTGCAAGTCAATAAGCCTAAAAAGCAAGATTATGTAACATAGTTGGGGGATTTGGTTATGTGTTCATCAAGAAAATGACTTGTAATTCAAGAATGGATTCCCAACTTCATCTCTTAGAATATCCCAGCTCAAAAATGATCTCCTCAAGTTATTTGATATTTTGGAAAGCTCGAAACATTGTCTACAACCTTCATGTTGAGCACTTTGGCTAAATCATCTTGGAACTAGGTTAAAATTGGTCAAGAAGTTAGGTCAAAAATCTGCCTAAACTTGTTAAAATTTTCACTAAGTGTTTTATGAAAAATTTCATGTCTTTATGAGCTTATATATTCAAATATGAGCATTTTTTGGACATCAACCCTAAGGGAAAAAGTTGTAGAATTTATCAAGATCTACAACTTTCATGTTGAAAGTTTTCCTTGAATCATCTTACATCTTGGTGAGAAATTGTCATGAAGTAATGAAATTGTCAAGGCTAAAATACACTTAGAATTTTCTAAGTCTTGAAAATATTGAATTTTGTTGACTTTATTGATTCTTGTTTGACCAGGTTTGATATTTTTGAATGTATTGATGAATTTTGATCTTTGAAATTCAATGTTGACCAAAAAGTCAAAGTTTGACTTTTTGTGTATTAGTTGATCAAAAATTCAACTATCAACCTTTTGATCCTGAGAAATGATTTGAACCATGAAATTAGGTTAACATGTTGTGTTTTATTCCTTGAGATTATGCTTTAAGTCATTAGGTCATGTACTAGGTCAAGAATCACTGATCAGTCATTCTCAGTTAAAACCCTAATTTGGTCAATTTTGCCCCTTTGATGATTTGAGGCTTTTCTTGAGGACTTGGGATCAAAACTTGATAAATTGATGAATATGACCTCAAAATGTTGATGTTGTCCCAAAATTATGAAGTTTGACTGTATATTGACCACAATTGACTTTTTACCCATTACAACTGATTTTCAGTCATCTGAGCAATTGACTGAGCAAATTTGTGATGTAAGACTTCAAACTTGGTATGAGAAATATTAGAAACCTATAATGAACTATGAAATTCACTTGAGGCATCAAAAGTGCAATTGTCCTTGAGAAAACCAAAACCCTAATTTGGGGGCTCAATGCTTAGGTGGTGAGCTTGTCTGATCAAACCCTTGAGAATCCTTGAGCATATGAGATCTTAAGTGAGAAGTGTCTTGAGAAATGAGAGGGAAAAATTTAGGGTACAACAGCTTCCCCTGCTCAATCTTCTTAAACTAGAAGAGTTAGATTGGCGCGACCGCCATTCGCAACTTGAAGGTAGAAGATGATTGAACACTTAAGTGCCCAGAAATTTGCACTCGCTTGTGCATAAAGTAAAACTGTTTGTTGATTATATTTAGAATAGGCTTAAAGATTCCATTTGGAGATATGATGGAGAGTTGTCGAAGATGGTCACAAAGATTCCATCCAAAGTTATTGTTGATAGAAATATCAGAATGAGTCTACGCTCGACTGTATCTGAGGAGTATAAGAATAAATATATGCTTGATTTAAACTGAGTCAGAAGATGTCTGCGTCCGTCTTTAACTAGAAAAGAATCAAAATAAATCTTTAGTCGATTTAAACTGAACCAGAAGAAGTGTCTAATGGAAATATATTAGAATAAATCTTTGGTCGATTTAAATTGAACCAGCAGATGTCTTGTGTCGTCTTTAACTGGAAAAGAATCAAAATTAATCTTTGGTTTATTTAAACTGAACCAAAAGAAGTGTCTATTGGAAAAGTATCAGAATAAATCTTTCGATGCTATGAGTTTTCAAGCTTTCAAGGAAATATTGGCTCTGTCAATCAATGGATTGGTAGTATTCCCTAATTCGGACCAACTCATAGATGTGAACGCCATCAAAATATTTCTTGCTCATAATCTTGTGCCTACCTTACTTGGAGATATTTTGCATTCTCCTCACACTCGTACCATGAAGAGGCGAGAAACTCTCATGTGTTTTATACCTCAGCTATCCAGGTGGTTTATTTCGCACCTTCCTGGCTCGATAATGAAGAATGAATGAGGTTTGAGGTGGTCTCAAAGAATAATGTCACTCTCTACTGGTATTCCTGATCTCACGAGGATGTCACTATCATTGACCGCTGTGGGGAATTCCTTAATGTTCCACTCCTTGGCATTAGGGGAGGTATTACTTGCAACCCTTCTCTGGCTCTATGTCAATTTGGTTATGCTCGAAGAGATTGTCATCATGACACACTTATCCATGGTATTGTGTTCGATTACAAGAACGAGCCTCAAGGTTATCCTCAAAGGTTTATACATGCTTGGGGCATGGTGAGCAAGATTAATAACAAGGCTTTTGGATAGAATAATTCCATCCATCTGGAACCCTAACTCAAATGGGTACGAACTCGTGCTCAAAACCTTATGATGCCATATCCTGTTGTTCTACCGGTGATCATAGAGCCTGCTGTCGAAGGAGACGTTTCTCGCACCATCCTCCATCCAGACATGTCCAGTGACCTTGAAGAATTGCAGAAGTCCTGGATTCAACTCAAGGAAGAATGGTACACCTTTGAGACTCGATTATATACAAGAGAGAAGAAAGTGTTGGAGCTCATAAAGCATTTTCACGAAGAGAAAAGCCTTAATGCATATGTCAACACAAAGAGGAAGCATCCATGGAAGAATTGAGTCTTAGGTCTTAGGAGTTCATACTTTTGTCTTCATTGTAAGCCTAATAGGAAATTTTAATTTGATCTTACTAATAAAAGTCTTTGTTTATGTTTCCTTTTAGTTAACGAATTTAAATCCCACGGATCCTTGAAAACGTTGCATATACATATCATGCATCATTACATCACAAGTTTTCCAAATACAAGTTTTCTCATCTGCTTACTATTTATTTCAGTAAAAGATGGCCCTCAAAAAAATCGTTAAGGTACTCCAAGCCCAGAACACTCAATTCTAGGAGACTCACCTAAGCTTAGCATAGGGACAGAAGGACATGATGGCGCTCATTGCCAAGAAAAAGAAGACTCGAAATCCAGTTTCTCTCTTCAGTATGGGGAGAAGATTCAAAGGTCCTGTTAAACCATTTCTAACTGTTGATATCTCCTCTGATGAATACAACCAAAAATAAGATGGTAGAAGTTCCAGGGTTGAAGGTGGAAACAATCAAGTCTCTAGGAATATTCCTGAAGATGAAGACTATTTCGATGAGTAGTACCCTCCTGCGGATGATTAGTACAAATATTTGGAGAATCGTATCAAGGCTATGGAGATCTAGAAAGTGCTTGGATTAGATTTTGGAGAGTTGGGCCTTATCTCGGGGGTTGTCATCCCTCATAAGTTCAAGGTCCATACTTTTGCCAAATATGATGGTGTGTCTTGTCCGAAGCTTCACCTGAGATCTTATGTTCAGAACATCCAACCTCATACTGCTTACAAGAAGTTATGGGTCCATTACTTTCAAGAAAGCTTATCTGGTACTCAACTCAAATGGTTCTATCAACTGGAAGGAACCAACATTCACACTTGGGAAGATTTGGCTGCTGCTCTTTACAAGCAGTATCAATATAATGCTAACCTTGCACCAACTCGAGTTCCATTGCAAAACATGTCTATGGGCTCGAATGAAGGGTTCAAGGAATATGTACATAATTGGAGAGACTTAGTTGGAAGGGTCCAACCTCCCTTGTCTAATCAGGAGCTTTTTAATATGTTCATGGGCACTCTGACATGTCCATTCTTTAATCTGCTGATTGGGAGTTCGTCATCTAGTTTTACTGAGCTGATTCTGACTAGGGAACAAGTTTAAAGTGGTATCAAGCGTGGAAAGGTTCTAGTAGTTGTGTCTTCTAATGGTGTAAAAAGACATTCAATAATAAGAAGGAAATCAATGCAGTTTATGGCTAGAAGCGCCATGGTAAAAATGACCACCATCAATGTGTGAGAGAAATGTTGATCTCTAATCTAATGCATGTTCAATAACAACAACAGGGTAATCAACGTAGGTCAGACGCTCCGAGAAGGCAGTTCACCAAGATTAGTATGCCATTGTCTCAGGCATTACAACATTTGTTGAAAGCAGAATTAATAACACTATGGGATCCTCCTCCTAATCCCAACACCTTGTCTCCTAAGTACAATCCGAATGTGAAGTGTGCCTATCATTCTAATAGTCCTGGGAATGACACCAACAACTGTTGGGCTCTAAAATAAAAAATCCAAGATCTGATTTACAACAAAAAGATTTATTTTTATCCACCAGAGACTTTGAATGTAATTACTGCACCAATGCCTTTTTCTCACTTGAGCATTTATTTTTATGTTATTTTATCTTTGCTCACTTGAGTTTTTTTTCTTTTTAAATACACTTAATAATCCAACTTGAACATTAAAAGACTTAAGGCTCTTTGTGGACTATTGGTTACTATCCTAAGCATATTGGAGTTGTGGATATCTCGGACTTAGGATTAGAAGCATTGTCCAGATACTTTGGAGACCTTGTTACCATGTTGTTATGTTGTCTAAAGTTTTTTGGGTTTACTCCAAGGCATTGGGTTGATTTTATTTTTGTGCAGGTTATTCTGATGTTTTTATCCTCTATATACAACCGTTACTCTGCCCAATTTTTTGAAGATTTTATTTGATTATTATTTCATCTGAGGCGCAAGTTTATCTGAGGCTTTCTTCATCAGAAGTTTGGTTTTATCTTGGTTTTATGCTTGCTTGGTTCTTAATCCAAAGGATGGAATTCTACATTGACTTATTTAAGTCAAGTGTTGGCTTCTTTTGGTTAGACCATTCCTTACCTTAGCTTTTACTTTGTGTATATAGGATAGTCTCTTCATCTCTTCCCATTCTTCTTTAATTTTCAAAATCTTCTTTTTTTTCCTCAAAGGATTCTTGTTTTCTAACTTGAATCACTTTCACAAAAAAATTGGATCTAGGTCCTTGCATTTTCAAAAAAAAATTCTTAATAAAGTCATCAATTAATCGTAATCAAGATATGACTTCTTTCTTCAATACTTAAAAAATGCAAAAAACAAATTCAAACCTTTTTGTCGCTTTGGCTTTTCTCTTTAAAACATTTTTCTTAAAATTAACTAACACACAAAACCTTTTCAAAATTTTTGAGAATAACTACGAGTGCCCTGACCCTCTATTGCAAGAAATGTGGTATGTAGGCACAAAAGGTTCGCAACTGTGGCGGATGTAAAAATTGTAAAAACTACTTCTTTTATCATCTCCACCATCTATTTTGTAAATATTTCTTTATAGCCAAAATAAACAGATTTTCAAAGAGGTTTCTGCGGAGTACCATAGATGTTTAGGATGCTAATACCTTCCTTTTGCATAACTAACCCCCGTACCTTTATCTCTATTTTACTTTAGGTTTTTTTCGTTCTTTTCCTAGTCCTTTGGATAAAGTAAAAGTGTGGTGATGACTTTCACTGATCTTGCGAATTAAATCAATGTAATGGCTTAGTCTTAACATTTTCTACCGCTACAGTGACAACACGACCACTACTAGTCAAAACATATCATCATTTAAATAATCATCATAATATCATCACATACTTCATATTACACACATCATCATCATAACACAACAATTAATAATATACACATACATCATAATAAAACAATAACCAAATCATCTTATTCATCAAAACATAGATACTGGAAAACACATCATATGACTCATCTTATTCCACCAAAGTATAATTCATTGTGTTAGCTTCCCAATGCTTCAAACGACTTATCAAATAGAGTCTTGAAACTCAAGTTACAGCCTGTTAAAGTTATGACAAACACCCCTCACCTAAGCCTCGTCCGGCAAAGACGGGGAAAATCAGTTTCCCCCATACAAATATCCAGAAGCATGCATTTCCCTCTTGTCCCATTCGCCCGACAAGGTTGCTCGCTCGCCCGACGAGCTTAGCTCGCTGCTGCTTTGCCCGGCGAAGCTGAAGCGAGTCCTCTTCTCTCATATAAAAGGCCAGGGGCTCTATTTTTCACCCATTCCCTTCGCCTCACGCTCGCCCAGCGCATCAAGGGCTGACTTCCTTCTCCCAGCGACGCATCATACTCGCCTGACGAGCTAGCGTCAACAAGAATTCCCTTTGCAATCTTTGCACTGCACCAGTCCAATTTTTATATGATTTCATCATATTACATGTCTAAAACCATTAGAATTTCACTTTGTTTCATCATATAACAACAACATAAATTATTATACATCATGTGCATCAATTCTTGACAAGAAAACATCACAACTTTACTAATTTATCATCAAACATCATATTAACAACATCAACCCAAAACCCCAACGCAAACCTACAATTATCTAAACCTTAAATCAATTATAATACCAACGATAATCTCCCCTTAACTTAGATTTTCTAGTAGCAATCTATTCCTCTTCGTGTTCTACCTAAATCCTTAGCTCTTCATGTGCCCTAGCTCTCTACATCGTTTTTCTCTTTTCACAATTGCACAAAATGATACTCTTTTTCCCTTTATTCCTTATTTAACCCTTGGATCCTTTTTATGGTCTTCTCATCTTACCCGCATTGTAATACGGTGGAAGAATTGATTTTTTTTGTTTTATCGTAACGGTTAGCAAGAGTCGCCACTTACTTTTCTTTTATCCAACAATTAGGAATGGTGAAAAGAATAGGAAAGACCTTTGATAGATTTTGAGTTCGGTGTGTAAGTTATGAAAGGGGAAGTTATTAGCACCCTTTTCATCCGTAGTTATCTACGGACTCTTAGTTGCTTAGATCACTTTTAAAACTTTCTTTGTGTGTGTGTGTGATTTGTTTGAAAATATTTTGAAATTCCAATGTACGGCTAAATTTGTAATAATCCTTGTGTTAGTCCTAAAGAATGTATACAAAGTGTTTTTGTGAAAATATCTTATTTGAAAGTGTAGTGTGAAAAATGTTTTATTTGTGAGCAAGCATTCTAGAATCCTACCCACTAAGTATGGTCTTTCTTATTCTTTTCCTTCTCCTTTGGAGATAGTATTATCCATACCATTAGTTGGTAGGTAATCTTATCTATTTGATGTGAAGAGACAGGTGTATGGTCATCGAAGGCAACATGTAAGAATACTTTAGCAATTGTATCGAAGGGACTATCATCATTTTGCTCGTAAGATCATCAAAGGTACAATATCATTTTGTAGGCAACTCGAAGGGTCATCGAGGGATTATGATCTTTTTTCGAAAGGGACCATGATGATATTATATATCGAGGGTCTTTTGCTAAAGTATCCTTACTTTCGAGGAACATGACCAAGTATTCGTAAGGCAACAAGAGAGGTTACCCTAGATATGCAAAGTGTGCAAAGTGTTTTTTTTCAGTTATTTTATTTTGAATTAGGGTTTTCTAGATTTGCTTTTAGTAGTCATACAAATCCTATTTTACTATCAATTAAATATGTACAGAAAATCAAAGTGCGGAATGTAAAGTTCTTATGCTATTACATAGCTTTGGGGAAGATGCATGATAGGAAAAATGCGAGAAAATAAATCTATGCTATTAAGATTTGTTAATGGTTAATTAAAAAATAGATTAATTAAGAAAATGGAATAAAAATAGGGTTAGTAAACTAAAAGAACAAAATGCATGGGGTGGGAGTTGAACCCACGCCCTTGATCTCAAAGGTATGTCATTCTATCCACTGTGCCATAGTGTTGTTTGTGATATGGAATATGAACCAATCAATCTATCATAAACCTGCGTATTATCCTGAAAAAAGAAAAACTATTTGACAAGAGGAGGAATCGAACCCATGCCCTTTGCAATACCATTCATGCTTCTTACCACTCGTCCATCAGTTGTTACACGTTCATAACATGACAACTAAATATTATATAGTAAACATAAGGATTAACATCGGAAATTAAATAAAACATAAAATGCACGTAGGAGGTGGGGTCGAGTTTTTTGAATCAACCAATTAGAGAGAGGGAGAAGGCCACGTGAACCTTGACTGGAGTCAGCACCACCACCAACGGTGGCGCCCTCCATCTTCTCCGACAAGCCTAAACACGAATAATTCTAATCCACTAATTAGGGTTTTGCGATCTCAATGGTATTGTTAGTTTGGCCTGAAAATCCCTGTAGCACAGAATACGAAGCTCAATCAAAGCTTTTCCCTAACAATGGAAAATCTTTATCCATGTATCAAACCTCACAAATAATGGTTCTAATGTTGAGGGAGATAATTTTGGCGTGCTTCAAGCTTGAGTAAGGACTGGGAACGACTCTTGGAGGTCTTAGAAGACTGATGGAATGCTTGGAATATATTGAGAACAACTAGAGATAAGGGTTTGACCGTGCCCTAGTTTTAAGAAATTTGAGATTTTGGGGTTGCTTCTTGGAAGTAGCATGCATGTGCTTAGCTTGTGGAATGCTTCTTGTATTTATAATGGAATAATTAGGTAAACAAAAGTGGACAAAATCTTGTGTGATTATGGTAATATTTGATTTGAATTTTGCATGAAAATTTTCTTTTTTAAGCTCAATCTTGTGCCAATCAGCCTCACACGGTTTTGGAAAGTTATCACTAGTTTTTTGGGCTTCAAATCTGATCCAAAACAAAAGCTTTGCGCCTTAATCCATTAGTTTTGTATTTTATTTGATTTATTTTGAACTTAATTGGATAAAATAAAAATAAAAAGAAATAAAAATCATAAAAATATATGAATGGATTTAGAGGTCTTTTATGAGGTTATGGACACGTTTGAACCTAAAAACTTAGGCCCATTTGCCCAAAAATTCAAGTTTGCTCAATTTGAACTTCATGCATTTTCTCAAAATTGCTAAACTTGCACCAATCATAACTCTCTCAATTTTTGTCATATGAAGATTATCTTGGACATTTTGGAAATCTAAAGATGTCTCCTACAACTTTCATGTTGGTCATTTTTTCATTTGAAGATTTTGTCTTCATGTAAATTGCTTTGACAAAAAATGTCTTTTTGTTTACTTTCAAAATGACCTGAAAAGTTTTGGCTCATATCTCTCAAGTGAAGCATTTTTGGCCTTAAGTTTAGAGAGATAAAGTTGTAGAGAATTAAATTTCCTTTAAGATAAGCTTTGGTTGAGGAATTTCTAATGAATTAATTTAAAGTTGTGCTTGGTCAAAGTTCAGTTGACTTCTCCTTGAGAAAACCTTAATTTAGTAACTTTTTATTTTTGATGAATCTTGAGTTTTCTCGATGAATCACAATCAAGCCTTTATCAAATGAGTAATGTGACTTCAAAATCTTGATGTTGACAAAAAATCTTGAAATTTGACAGTCAATTTGTTAAAGTTGACTTTTTGTCTAATACAGTTGATTTTCAATCATCTGATCAATTGAATGAGCAAACTTGTAAGGCTTGAAACTTGGTATGAGGGTACCTTGATACATATGAGAAACCATGAGACCCACTTGAGGCATTAGAAGTCCAATTTCCTTTGAGAAATCTAAAATCCTAGTTGTAGGTCAATTTCTTAGGAGGGGAGTCCATCCGATCAATCCTTGATAAGTCTTGAGTGTTTGAGACCTTCATGAGCACGAGGAACTGTCTTGAATTAAGTTGTATTGAAAATGGGAGGGAAAATTTTGGGGTACAACATCTGCCCATGTTCAATCTTCTTAAACCTGAAGAGTTAGATTGACATGCTCGCCATTTGTGATCTGATGGTGGAAGAGAATTGAACACTTAAGTGCCCATAAATTTGCACTCACATGTGCACAAAGTAACATTGTTGGTTGATTATATCGAGAGTGAACTTAAATATGCCATTTGGAAAAGGTGATTGGATGCCGTCGGAGATGGGCTTATAGATGCCATCTAAAGTAATTGTGTTCTTGGATAATTGTTGATAGGAGTATCAGAATGAGTATATGCTCGACAGTATCTGAAAAGTATTAGAATGAGTCTATGCCTGACTATATTTAAAGGTGGATCAGTATGAGTCCTCACCCGACTATAAGTGAAAAATATATTAGAATGATTCTACGCCGGATTATATCTAGAAATGGATCAGAATGAGTCTTCGCCTGACTGTATCTGAATAATGTATTAGAATAAGTATATGCCTGACTGTATCCAAAAGTGGATCAAAATGAATTTTCATCTGGTTTTATCTGAGTGATGCTTTTTAGAATGAATCTATCCGATTTTATCTAAGCGAAATGCTTTTCAGAATAAATCTATCCAATTTTATCAGACGGAAATGCTTTTCAGAATGAATCTATCCGATTTTATCTGAGGGAAATGCTTTTCAGAATGAATCTATCCGATTTTATCTGGAGGAAAATGCTTTTCAGAATGAATCTATCCGATTTTATCTGAGGCAAATGTTTTTCAGAATGAATCTATCCGATTTTATCTAAGGGAAATGCTTTTCAGAATGAATCTATTCGATTTTATCTGAGGCAAATGCTTTTCAGAATGAATCTATCCGATTTTATCTGAGGGAAATGCTTTTCGGAATGAATCTATCCGATTTTATCTGAGGGAAATGCTTTTCAGAATGAATCTATATGATTTTATCTGAGGTAAATGCTTTTCAGAATGAATATATCTGATTTCATCCGAGGGAAATGCTTTTCAGAATGAATCTATGAAGGAAATGCCTGTTAGAATTAGTCTCTGAGGGAAATGCTTTTCAAAATGAATCTATCTGATTTTATCTGAGGGAAATGCTTTTCAGAATGAATCTCTAAAGGAAATGCTCGTCAGAATTAGTCTTTGAGGGAAATGCTTTTCAGAATCAATCTCCCTAAATTTATCTGAGGGAAATGCTTTTTAGAATGAATCTATCCGATTTTATCTGAGGGAAATGCTTTTCAGAATGAATCAGTGAAGGAAATGCTCGTCATAATTAGTCTCTGAGGGAAATAATTTTCAGAATGAATCTTTGAAGGAAATGCTCATCATAATTAGTCTCTGAGGGAAATGCCTTTCAGAATGAATCTCTGAAGGAAATACTCGTTAGAATTAGTCTCTGAGGGAAATTCTTTTCAAAATGAATCACTGAAGGAAATGCTTGTCAGAATTAGTCTATGAAGGAAATCACCTGGTTATGTAGATATTTGCCCCGTCCTGTTTCGGGAATTGATCTACAACTTGTCTATAAATCGCTGATAATATTTATCTGTTTGCGAACTTAACCTGAAAACAAAGTTAGCTTCATACAATGTCATGATGCATGAAATGTATTTTGTAGTGATGTTCTTAAAAATAAATGAGAATGTTATATATGCCATAATATTTTGTGAATGATGTATGGACGTAAATGTCGCTGAAGCGTATGGTAGCTTCGTGTAACTAAATTTAGCTAGGGAAAATAAATCCCTGACTGTTGCTGGGGATGAAGAAACTAATTCTTCAATTTTTGTTTAGAACGACTTTATTGGGGATTTCCGCTTTCTGTTTGAGGACACTCCAATGGGGATGTTCAACTTCTTCTTGGGGATAGAATCATTCAAGGAGAGTCGGTCGTTCGTCGTTCTTTTTATTGAAGGATTTGATTCTTATCTACCCTGACTAGGGTTAAAAGAGATGGATATTATTCTGATGCGCTATCTGACCAAGTTTCAGATATGGGTATCAACTCTTCTGGGGAGGACAACATTGAATGACATTTGACTAGAGAAGAGAATTCTGTCGAGGAATTTGTAGTATTGGAGAAATAAACTCTGTTGGAGAATTAAATCCTGTAGACTATGTTGAGGAAATAATATCTGATGGGGATTGGAAATTCATAGGCTGTGTTGAGGAAGTTTCCACCATATGCTGGGAAAATGATCCAACTTCCTTATCTTCTAGGGGACCTATTGGGGAAGATAATCATGTTAAGCTATCCATCAAGGATATGGAGGTGAACTGCTGGAAGATGCCCCAGTTTCTGTCTGAGGGCATATTAGATTTGCTAGGGAATATATCTCTGTTGGGGATGAGCTTGTAAAGATAGCTCTGTAGAGATAGTTCCATGGAGATTACTCTGTGGGGATTTATGGATAACTTGAACATTATCCCAACTCCTAGAGTATTTAGTAAATGCTGATCAGAGTGATAAATCTTCTACTGATAAACAAGTGATGAGATAATGGGACATAGTCGTACACTTTAATCCCTAACTTTTTCCTAGACCGCCTTCTCATATTTTCAGTCCACTGGGATACCTTTTTTTTGCCCAAGCCGCCTTTTCAAGTTTTCGACTTGTCATGTGTACAATTTTATTTATATATCCCTAATTTTTGCCTGAACTCTTTTAGTTTGTTGGGATGCCTTTATTATTTCCTAGGCCAGTCAACCTAGAGGGTCCCTTTTTCGTGCGTAGTATTTTTGACTATGTCTGCGTTCACAGGGTGCAGAGAATTTTCAATGTCCATCGTAGTAAGTGTTGTAGCACTTCCAGAAAATATTTTCTTGATCATACGTGGACCTTCATATGCGGGAGTCCATTTTCCCCTGGGATTAGTCTGGTAAATCTGATGCTTGAAGTTGTTGATCAACCATTGATTTCCAACTTTCTAATAGTCTATATTTTTCTAAGAACTGTCACGATAGAATGACACCATATGATACTGCTGACATAGACAAGCAATTTGGTGATACTGAAGATTCAATTTTCATAGTGGCTTTTGCTGAAACTCATGACCAATGTAACATGCCCTAAGTGATTCAGATAGAGATCTTCCCCTGGCTATTCAACACTTTTGAGATATTCTTTGAATCTTGACTTGACTGCCACAGATGAGTTGGACAATAACATGTCATGCCTCTTGATTTATAACCAATTGGGTCCATGAAAGGCTTGTTACTGGAAGTGTCTTTCTCTTTGACACGTCATTTGAAGTAATTTTGTCCATTGGGAGGATTTTCATTTATTGAAAATTCATCATGTGAATTTCTCTACTGTCAAACACTTAGTCATATGCAAACAGTGGTATTAAAATACAAAGCTTATGTTTGTCTTGAAGTTTAAAAATTCGTTTTTTTAGTAAAACAAAACTTGTAAGAATGTGATATCAACTTAGGATTTATAGTAAGCCTTACAGGAGTCAGGATACCTTTTTGTAACAGTATGCTTTCGAACTAACCCATGCTTCGGTTAGGACTTTTAAGAGTTGTAACATGGCCTGGTTCACGGTTTAAGAAACAAAGGATAAAGGCTCAAAGTTTATTTGTAACCCCTTCTCCATGATGTTCTTCAGTCTTATACTCAATTAATAATGCACTTAGGTTCCAATAGAGTTTGGAATTATAAAACTGATGCTTTGGTGATGGTTCAGAAACAGGAAGTTTATTTGGGAAGGCAGTCATTTTTCTTGTAACATCTTTCTTTTGTTGAGGATTTGTAGTGACCTCTTTTTGAATTTATTATCCCTAACTTTTGCTTGAACTATTTTGTTTGAGATTACAGTCAGCGGGATGCCCCTGTTTTCTTTCCTTAGTCTCCTTTATAGGTTTTAAATTAGAGGGATTTTATTTTAAAAGATAATAACTTCCCGACTTAGTGATTACGGGGAACCATCACTGACTTTTAATTTGGAAGGATGTCTTCAATAATACTTGTTATGTATAAAGGAAAAGCTTGTGATTGAATGCACAATTGAATTAATTGAGAAACTACCATGCGCCGGGTTTTGATTAAGGATTTCAATTTGTGTGAAAAAGAAAACTCCTACTTCTTAGGCTCAAAGGGGTTGACTAGGGATTAACTTCCTTATATCTCCATTGTTTAGGAATTGAAGCAATGCATGTACATCATCAGCAAGGTCTGTTCAAAAGCATACTCTTGAGATTAAGGTATCGTTTTTGTCGTCCTCCTTCTAAAGGTTTACAGTTTTAACGAGAGTTGAATATCATAAAAAGAAAGTGAAAATGTATCTTAAATATAGTGATAACGAATGGATTAATTCAAGAAAAACATATGTGATGCATCAATGGGAAAACAAAGTATGACATGACAGTAATTGTTTGAATCAACCAAAGAAATTATAATTAAAAATTCAAATGATCTTAAAGCCTCTCCACCTGAACTTGTCACTTCAGATGGTGTGCCTTGCAGTTTCTATATTTGAGGGATGATAGAAAAACTCAATCTGACCATCTTGTGTGAACTCGAAAACTCCTTCGTCAATCAGGTCTTGAATCTTATGTTTCAAAGCCTAACAATTTTCAACATCGTGACCAGGACTATTGAAGTGGAAAGCACACCTTGCATTGGGATCATAACTGGGAGAAGAAATATTGGGATTCTTAGAAGGACCCTTCAATGTGATCAGCTCTGCCTTTAACATGTGTTGCAATGCTTGATACAACGGCATGTTGATTTTGGTGAACTGTCTCCTCGGTACATCCTACCTATGTTGATTACCTTGTTGTTATTGCACTGGCACATGATTAGAGATCAGAACTTCCCCCACAAATTGGTGGCAGTCACCTTTATTACGACCCTTCTGGTTGTACACAACATTGGATTCTTTCTTACCATTGTATGACTTCTTCGCAGTATTCAAAGATGTAGGCACCTGAATTTTACCACTTCTGATTCAATTCTCAACATGTTCCCCTGTCAATATCAATTTAGTGAAACTGGCTGAAGAACTTCCAAGTAGGTGATTATAGAAAGAACCTGTTAGTGTACTCATGAACATGTCAACCAATTCCCTATCAGCCAAAGGAGGTTGAACTCTTCCTAAGATCTCTCCATTTCTATGCGTACTCTTTAAAGCCTTCCTCAGAACCCATGGACATACTCTGTAGTTGCACGTGGGTTGGTGCCAAATTAGAATTATACTGATATTGTCTATAGAAAGTTGCAGCCAAATCTTCCCAGGTATATATATTGGTACATTCGAGTTGATAATACCATTCTAATTGTGATCTAGACAAACTTTCTTGAAATAAATGCAACCACAATTTCTTGTCACTAGTGTGTGGTTGAATTTTCTGAACATGTGATCTCAAATGCAGCTTCGGGCAAGAAACACCCTCATACTTAGCAAAGGTAGGATTTTTGAACTTAGGAGGAAGGACGACTCCTGAGTCTAAACCCAATTCTTCAAAGTTCAAGCCAGACACCTTCTGGATCTCCATAGCTTTCAGATGCTCTTCTAACAGCTTATACTTCTCACCAGAAGAGGGATATTGTTCATCCAAATAATCCTCTTCCTCTTCATCAGAACATTTGTCAGAACCATGATTGCTTTTTTCAGTTTTAACACTCTTACCATCTTCGTCCCATTCGTCATCTTCATCAAATGAATTATCAAGATCTTAAGCTCGCTTGACTAGACCTCTGAACTTTCTCCCCATGTTAAGTATGCTAATTGGTTTATTTGTCTTCTTCTTCTTCTCGTTGGTCATGAGTTCCTTCATTTCTTCTTGCCCCTTGGCTAAGCTTATAAACATATCTTGGAACTGAGCACTATGAGCCTGGAGATCTATAATTGTCTATTCGAGAGCCATTTTTGCTGAAATAAACAGCAAGAAGATGAGAAACCTGTCTTGGAAACTTGTTATGAAATGATACGTATGGCATGTAGATGTATATGTAATGTTTTCAAGGACCTCGTGGGATTTAAATTTGTTAATCAAAAGGGAATAGAAACAAAGATTCTTATTAGTAAGTTCAAATTATAACTACCTCTTAATGGAAACAAAAAGGGTTACAAGGAAACAAATTATGAACTCCTAAGACCTTAGACTCAAGTCTCCCATGGATGTTTCCTCTTTTGTTGACATATGCATTAAGGCTCTGCTCTTTGTGAATTTGTTTTGTCATCTCCAACATTTTCTTCTCACTAGCATAAATTGAGTCTCAAAGGTGCCCCTTTCTTCCTTCAATTGAATATAAGACTTTTGTAGCTCTTCAAGGTCAGTAGGCATATCTAGATGAAAAATTGTATGAGGAATATCTCCTTGAACAACAAGATCCATAATTACTGGTAGGACATCATGATATGGCATTATAAGATTTTGAGCACGAGATCGCACCCATATGAGGTAGGGCTCCAAAGGTATGGAGTTTTTCTGTCCTAAAGTCTTGTTATCAATATTATTCACCATGCTCTAAGCAAGTATAAACTTTTGATGATAACCTTGAGGATCATTCTTGTAATCGAATACAATATCCTGGATAAGCATATCATGAGGATTGTTTCTTCGAGCATAACCAAATTGACGTAGAGCTAGAGAAGGGTTGTAAGTAATACCCCCCTTATGCCAAGAAGTGGTACATTAGGGAATTCCCCACAACGGTCAATAATAGGGATGTCCTCCCGAGATTGGGAACACCAATAGATATCTGAATGAGAGAGTGACATCATCCTTCAAGACCACTTCAAACCTTGTTTATTATGCATCACTGATCGGGGAAGCTGCTAAATAAACCACCTAGATAGTAAAGGTATGCAACACATGAGAGTCCCACGCTCTCTCATAGTACGAGTGTGAAGAGAGTGAAAAATATCTACAAGCAATGTAGGCACAGGATTATGAGTAAGAAATATTTTTATGGTGTTCACATATATGAGGTAGTCTGGATTAGGGAATAGAACCAAACCATATATCAACAAAGCCAATATCTCCTCAAAATCATGAAAACTCATAGCATCCAGAAACAACTGAGCCTTCTCTATCAGAAATTTAGCAAGAAGACCTTTAACTCCACTTCTTGTTTCCTAATTAGACATAATGTCTGACCATTTCAAATGTAAGGCTGCTGCAATAACTTCAAGTTTTGGAACTTTATCTAAATCAGTGAAGGGTGTCTGATCAAGAATATGTACTCCAAGTAGATTAGAAAATTCTTCCATTGTAGGTACCAATTGATAATCTGGGAAGGTAAAACAGTGATGCTTATGATTAAAGAACTAGAACAGAACACTCATCATGTCTTCTTCAAAACCTGAGGTAACCAAACTGAGTAGATAACCATGCATCTTGGTGAATTGAGAGTTTTCGGGAACCTTTGAGACTAACTCCTTAAGCTGGGAAGGTATCCTCAAAAATTTGATTCAAATATTATTTCTGTGAGCGGAGGCCATAACCTCTCACATGGAACAAAGATAAGTCCCTAACTCCTTGAAATGGTTAGTGAAAATTTTATGTTATGATGATATGATGTTATGATGTTATGTTCATGTTAAATAAGCAGGAAACACAAACAAGCCATACAAGAACCTTAGGTTTAAAGGCTTGCATGAAGTCCATATGTAAATACCCTTCCCCATTGAAGTTAAGTTGGCTCAACCTGTCATAAAATAGTAACTGGGTTCTAAGAATCTCATATCACAGATCTTTCTCGCAGGCTTTATTTTAACACGACAACTGACTTGCCACCAAAACATCCCGAAAGTCGAATCTCATAGAGCGTAGACTCGAGTATCAACCAACTTTGGAATGCACCAAATCCGGATATCTCACTACTTTCTAATGGGCAAGATGGGTAAATTAAGGTTCTAAAAGTAAGTTAGTGTTAACGAAACCACGCGGAAGCCTAATGTTATCCTCGATTGACTCAAGGAACATTAGTACAAACCAAAGTGTCACACTAATTGTAGCTATCATGTTAACCATATCGGTATACACCATACAGTCTTTATGATCTATTGCTACTTACTTAAGGAATCACTAGATCCGGGTGTAGGATCTTTCACACAAGCAATAATACCCAAACAAGCCCTTAAATTAAATCATATAAAGGATACAATAAAAGCAAGTAAAGTGATCTAACTCTTAAGGTAACCCCTATTTTAGATTTCTCTTTAGCAGAGTCTCCAGTTCTGTAATACGATGGAAGAACTGACTCTTTTGGTTTTATCACAAATATTGCGGTTAGCAAGAGTCGCCACCGACTTTTCTTTTATCCAATAGTTAGGAAAGGTGAAAAGAACAGGAAAGACCTTTGATAGATTTTGAGTTCGGGGGGTAAGTTATGAAAATAGAAGGTGTTAGCACCCTTTTCATCCATAGTTATCTACGAGCTCTTAATTTCTTAGCTAACTTTTAAAACTTGCTTTGTGTGTGTAATTTGTTTGAAAATATTTTGAAATGCCAATGTAAGGCTAACTTTGTAATAATCCTTGTGTTGGTCCTCAAGAATGTATACAAAGTGTTTTTGTAAAAATATCTTATTTGAAAGTGTAGTATGGAAAATGTTTTGTTTGTGAGCAAGCATTCTAGAATCCTACCCACTAAGTATGGTCTTTCTATTCTTTTCCTTCTCCTTTGGAGATAGTATCATCCATACCATTTGTTGGTAGGTAATCCTATCTATTGGATGTGAAGGGATATGCATAGGGTCATTATATGGTCATCGAAGGCAACATATAAGGATACTTTAGAAATTGTATCGAATGGATTATCATCATTTTGCTCGTAGGGTCATCGAAGGGACTAGATCATTTTGTAGGAAACTCGAAGGTTCATCGAGGGATTATGATCTTTATTCGAAAGGGACCACGATGATATTGTATATCGAGGGTCTTTCGTTAAAGTATCCCTACTTTTTAGGGACATGACCAAGTATTCGTAAGGCAATAAGAAAGGTTACCCTAGAGATGCAAAGTGTGCAAAGTGTTTGTTTTCAGTTATTTTATCTTGAATTAGGGTTTTTTAGATTTACTTTTAGTAGTCATACAAATCCTATTTTATTAGAAATTAAATATGTATGGAAAATTAAAGTGTGGAATGTAAAGTTCCTACGCTATTACATGGCTTTGGGGAAGATACATAATAGGAAAAATGCGAGAAAAATAAATCTAAGATATTACATCCTCGAAGCAGATATATAATAGGAAAAAGATGCGAAAAAATAAATCTACGCTATTGCAATTGAGAATGAGACCTATACACTTGATCTGTGAATTTAAATAGTAAAAGATGAGAAAAAGAATGTTAGAAAGATGTTAAAATGTCTAAAATTCTATATGTTAGAAAAAGATATTTTTAGTGTTTTTGTAGAAAATAACTTTAATGTTAATGAAAATTAAGACCTAATTAACTAATTAATTCTAACCTAATTTGTTATGGTTTTGAAAAAAAGTTTAAGTTTTGTTAATGGTTAATTAAAAAATAGATTAATCAATAAAATTGAATAAAAATAGGGTTAGTAAAATAAAAGAACAAAATGTATGGGGTGGGAGTTTAACCCATGCCCTTGATCTCAAAGGTATGCTCTTATATGCAATGTGCCATGGTGCTGTTTGTGATATGGAATAAGAACCAATGAATCTATTATAAACATGCGTGTTATCCTGAAAAAAGAAAATTTATTTGACAAGAGGAGGGATCAAACCCACACCCTTTGCAATACTAGGCATGCTTCTTACCGCTCGCTCATCAGTTGTTACAGGTTCATAACATGACAACTAAACACTATATAGTAAATATAAGGATTAAAATAAGAAATCAAATAAAACACAAAACGCGCGTAGGAGGTGGGGCCATGTTTTTTGAATCAACCAATTAGAGAGAGGGAGAAGGCCATGTGAGCCTTGACTAGAGTCAACGCCACCACCAACGGTGGCGCCCTCCATCTTCTCCGGCAAGCCCAAACACAAAACCTGTTAAAATCGATCAAAATAAGAAAACAGATAATCCTGATCCACTAAAAAGGGTCTTGCAATCTCAATGGTAGTGTTAGTTTGGCCTGAAAATGCCTTTAGCACAGAATACGAAGCTTTGCCCTAACAATGGAAAATCTTTATCCCTGCATCAAACCTTACAAATAATAGTTCTAAATTGTTCCAAACATTATTATGAACATGTATGAGTGCATCAAATCATTCAACAATGTGTATATAAAAAGTTTGAGATTATAGAAGGTTACCAAACAAGTGATGTTGAGGGAGAAAGTTCTAGCGGTCTTCAAGCTTGAGTAAGGACTGGGAACGACTTCTGGAGGTCTCAGAAGACTGATGGAATGCTTGGAATAGATTGAGAACGACTAGAGATAAGTGTTTGATTGTGCCCTAGTTTTGAGAAATTCGAGATTTTAGGTTTGCTTCTTGGAGGCAACATGCGTGTTCTTAGCTTGTGGAATGCTTCTTGTATTTATAATGGAAGAATTAGGTCAACAAAAGTGAACAAAATTCTGTGTGATCATGGTGTAATATTTGATTTTAATTTTGCATGAAAATTTTCTTTTTTAAGCTCAACCTTGTGCCAATCAGCCTCACACGGATTTGGAAAGTTGTCACCAGCTTTTTTGGCTTCAAATCTGATCCAAAACAAAAGCTCTGCGCCTTAATCCATTAGTTTTATATTTTATTTGATTTATTTTGAATTTAATTAGATAAAATCAGAATAAAAAGAAATAAAAATCACAATAATATATGAATTGATTTAAAGGTCTTTTATGAGGTTATGATCATGTTTGAACCTAAAAACATAGGCCCTTTAGCCCAAAAATTCAAGTTTGCTCAATTTGAACTTCATGCATTTTCTCAAAATTACTCAACTTGCACTAATGATAACTCTCTCAATTTTTGTCATTTGAAGATGATCTTAGACTTTTTGGAAATCTCAAGATGTCTCTTACAAATTTCATGTTGGTCATTTTTTCATTTAAAGTTTTTGTCTTCATGTAAATTGCTTTGACAAAAAATGTCTTTTTGTTGACTTTCAAAATGACCTGTAAAGTTTTGGCTCATATCTCTCAAATGAAGAATTTTTGGCCTTAGGATTAGAGAGACAAAGTTGTATAGAATTGAATTTCCTTAAAAATAGGCTTTGGTTGTGGAATTTATGATGAAGTGTGTGAAATTTATGCTTGGTGAAAGTTAAGTTGACTTCTCCTTAAGAAAACTCTAATTTAGTGACTTTTCTATTTTTGATGAATCATGAGTTTTCTTGATGAATCATGATTAACCCTTGATCAATTGATGAATGTGACTTCAAAATCTTGATGTTGACAATAAAATCTTGAAATTTGACTGTCAATTGGTTAAAGTTGACTTTTTTTTGTCAAATACAATTGATTTTCAATCATCTGATCAATTGAATGAGCAAACTTGTAAGGCTTGAAACTTGGTATGAGGGTACCTTGATACATATGAGAAACCATGAAACCCACTTGAGGAATTAGAAGTCTAATTTCCCTTGAGAAAAGTAAAACTCTAGGTGTAGGTCAATTGCTTAGGAGGAGAGTCCATCTGATCAATCCTTGATAAGTCTTAAGTGTTTGAGACCTTCATGAGCATGAGGAAGTGTATTGAATTAATTTGTCTTGAAAATGGGAGGGAAAATTTTGGGGTACAACATGCACCAACATAAGTGATCCACTTTTTCATTAACTTCGAATCATCACTAAACTCAAACGTCAACTACACATTTACATCAATAAGTATATATTGGTGATCATATAAAGTAATATTGAATCGATGAAAATTAAAATAGTACTTAAACGTCTGTCCATATGCTCTTCCTTCACCCGATGATGCATCATACTCGCCCGATGAGCCAGTGCAAACAAGAATTCCCTGTTACAATCTATGCATTGCACCAGTCCAATTTTTACTTGATTTCTTCATATTACATGTCTTAATTTATTACGGTTTCACATAGTTTTATCATACAATATCAGCACAAGTTATCATGCATCATAGACCTCAATTTATTGTAAAACAATCTCACAACTTCATCAATTTTTATCACATCATCATATTTACATCATCATCCCAAAACCCTAACAGAAACCTACAATTCTCTAAACTTTAGATCGATTATAATAACAATGATAAACTCCCTTTGCCTTAGATTCCTAGCAGTAAATATTTCACTTCGATTCTACCAAAATCTCTATGTTCCTCTGAGTTCCTGTGCCATAGCTCTCTTTCACCGCTTCTTCCAAATTCTCACGATTGCATAAAATGAAAAGTATGACACTTTTTTTCCTAGTTTAACCCTTGTACCCTTTATATGGTCTTCGCATCTTACCCTCACTCATCCATTCGTAATTACCACCTTGCTCTAATTATTTCTACACCTTATCATTCTATCTATTTTATTAATAATAATTCTAAATAATAAAAACTATTTATCTAAAATCACTAAAATACCCAATATCACTTCACATACATCAAAACATCACATATACTCATAGATACATCACAAATACATCACAATTACTCATCATAATCAATCAAATAATTAAAAATAATAATCTAATTATTTTGAGCTGTTACAACTCTCCCCTACTTAAAAGAATTTTCACCCTCGAAAATTACCTGACAGAAACAAAATCGGACAAGACTCTCTCATAAGATCCTCATGTTCCCAAGTCCAACATTCACCAGCCGGTCCACCCCATAATACCTTCACTAAGGAGATATCTTTACCTCACAATTGTTTCACTTCTCGTCCTTCTATCTGCATGGGTGATGCTTCCACAGTCAGGTTATCTCTCACGTGTACATCATCCATTTGAATCAAATGCGAAGGATCCAAAATGAATTTTCTCAACTGGGACACATGAAACACGTCATGAAGATTCGCAACCGACGGTGGTAAAGTAATCTAATAGGACACTTCACCTATCTTTTCTTATATCTGATATGGACCAATAAAATATGGTGTAAGCTTTCTCAACTTCAAAGCTCTACCAACATCAGTTACTAGAGTGACTCTCAAAAATACATGATCATCTTTTTGGAATTCAAGTGTCTTCATCCTCTTATCATGATAACTCTTATGACGACTCTGAGAGGTATTCATCCTCTATTGGAGCACCTTTATCTTCTCAATTGTCTCTTGCACAATCCCAGGTCCGAGCATAACGCTCTCACCTGACTCATACCAACACAATGGAGTTCTACACCTCCTACTATACAATTCTTTATACGGTGCCATCCTAATACTATAATGGAAACTGTGGTTGTATGTAAACTCAATAAATGGTAAGTGATTGTCCTAAGAACCTCCTTGTTCCAACATACAAGCCCTCAACAAATATTCCAAAGATTGAACATTACTCTTTGTCTGACCATCCGTCTGCGGATGATATGCAGAGCACAACTTCAACTTAGTACCAAAAGCATTCTGCAAAACTTCCCAGAATTTCAACATAAACCTCGGGTCTCTATCTGACATGATACTCGAAGGTATTCCATGCAATTTCACAGTATCATAAGTTTACATCTCACCTAGCTTCTCCATAGCATGATTAATCTTCATTGGTAAGAAATGAGCCGACTTAGTCAACCTGTCCGCTATCACCCAAATTCTGTCATTGCCTTTAGCAGTCTTCGGCAAACCCGACACAAAATCCATAGAGACATTATCCTATTTCCACTCTAGAATACTCAAAGGTTGTATAAGACCCATAGGCTTCCGATGTTCAACATTCGACTTCTAACAAGTCAAATAAGCATAAACAAATTTATCAATTTCATTCTTCATACCCGACTACCAAAATAACTTCTTCAAGTTTTTATACATCTTTGTATCACCGAGATGAATACTTAACCCGCTTCGATGTACTTATTCAAGTATATTTCTATTAAGTTTTGGAATATCTGGAACACACACTCTAACTCCAAATTGCATCACACCATTATCCTCAACTTTGAACTCACGTCCATTATCTTGGTTAATCAAGGTTAAATGGTTAACCAATTTCAAATCAGACTTATGATCTTCTCGGATTTCTTCTAAAATACCATTAGTCAGTTTCAACATTCTCAACTTCACACTATAGGGAGTCTCTTCACATACATATCTCATATCTCTGAACTGTTCGATCATTTCTAACTTTCGAACCATAAATATCGGCATATGTAACGACTTCCTACTCAACGCATCAGCCACCACATTTGCTTTACCCGGATGGTAATTTAGATTAAAGTCATAACCCTTAAACAACCCAAGCCACCTTATCTGTCTCATATTTAATTCATTCTGATTAAACAAGTACTTTAGACTCTTATGATCGCTGAACACTTAAAATTTAGAGTCAAAAAGATAATGTCTCCAAATCTTCAACACAAACACCAAAGTTGCCAACTCTAAGTCATGCATAGGACAATTCCTCTCATGAACCTTAAATTGTCTATAAGCATAAGCAATAACCTGTCCATTTTGAATTAGCACACCACCAAAACCCATCTTCTACGCATCATAATACACCACAAAGACTCACTCAGATTAGGCAAGACCAATATCGGAGTAGTCATCAATTTTTTCTTCAATTCTATAAAACTTTCCTCGCACGCTACATCCCACACATAAGCTTGGCCCTTTCGAATCAAATGAGTTAACAATAATGCCAACTTAGAGAATCCTTCAATGAAACTTTGATAATAACCTATTAAACCAATAAAACTTCTAATGTCAGACGCACACCTCAGAGTCTCCCCTTGCAGCACTACATCATCTTTGGAGGGATCCACAATAATCCCACCACTAGAAATCACATGGACAAGGAAACTCACTTCTTTCAACCAAAACTCGCACTTCGACAAATTTGCATACAACTTCTTTTCCTTCAGCACTTGCAACACAATTTACAAATACTCAACATGTTCTTCCTTGGATTTTGAATAAATCAAAATATTGTCAATGAAAATCACAACAAACTTATCTAGATATGAATAGAAACTTCTATTCATATATTCCATGAAAACACCTAGGGCAATAGATACACCAAACGAAATCACAGTGTACTCATACTGACCATACCTCAATGTTGTAATTGGTTTTAAAATGAGAGTCGCCACCCATAACTTTTATCCTACAAAAGGGGATACAAAGGAATAACCCTAAATAAGTTAGAGATTCAAGGTTTTTGGACTCGTTTCTAGACGAAGGGAAGGTGTTAGGCACCCCTCATCTACCTTGACGCCACTCATACCTTATTAGATTCGGAATCATATAATCTTCCTTGTAGAGATGAGTCATAAACCAAGAATACAATAGTGGAATGCAACAATTTCGAGTACCCCTTATTTTTTCGTACCGCATATGAATTGTATAATAAATGTTAGCAAGAAAAGCGGGAGTTGGATTCATATTAAAAGCTTTTGTGTCCCAAAACACGCTAATAGTCGCAGGGTCAATATAGTCCAAAGTCCATGGAAATAAGATTACACCAAATATGAGCAGTCCTAAACAATCAATACAAGACTCCAATTATTTATTATTAGCAAAGTCAAAAGCCTTAGTCTCCAAGTAGCATCTCTTAACCCCTCGTACGTCACCTTCTTTTTTGTAATTAAGAGACAATTCGGGATACGGGATCCCTAAACCTTCTGCCAAGATTTTGACGTCAATAGTCTTCCCGATACCCACATAATCTTTTTCTTTAGAAAAGTTCAAAATTCTGTCAAATTCTTCCAGAGTCGGTGCTAGCGGAAAGTCTTGAAAGGTGAAGCACCTCAGTGGAGGGTCGTAGAATTGAATTATGGAAGAAACAACATCCAATTGTACATCTACTTTGGTTAAGTCAAGGGTATCCCCATATCCACGAGTGAACATATTCAAAGCTCTTTCAGATAGTTTCTCTTTTATAGCCTTGATCTTTGACATATCTGGCTTGACGACATTGATACAGACAAGTTGTTTCCCTTTGGTATTCATTTTCTGGACACTTCACCAAAAGCTTTTAGTTATTATTATATTTTTTAACCTTGTGGATAAGACAAACATAAAAGAAATAGAGGGTAATGAATATGTGAAATGCAAAAATGCATGAATGCATGGATGTAGGGCTTAATGACAGGATTTTATGAAAGGTACCCCTAAAAGGTTGGCTTCTAGTTTTGGCCTATGGATATTCTTCCCTCCCCCATAAGGTTGTTTTATTAAGGGTATCATGAATAACACTAGAGGGAAAGGCACAAGGGCCTCCCTTCAGTGGAGCCTCTTTACAGACTAAAACTTTCGTCTCTAGGTCGTGAAAGGTCTCATCATGAGATTTTGGTTTAAGGCTTGTACAAAGATTCATAGGTGTCATTTCAAAGTCCTACTTTCCAATAGGATGTCTCTTGAGAGGTATTCCTTTCTTGGAATTCCATCGACTCTAGGCAATGTCGTCACATAAACTCATAGGGCTGATGTATCCCCTTGGCTAATAGACGAACCTTCTTTCTAAGGGTTTTTGAAAATATTTTTTGCAATAATAAAATTCCACCATAGATGAATAAAATATAAATAAAAAATAATAAGCATAAATAAATAAATAATTAAATATAAAAATAAATAAATCTAAAAACCCTAAAAACCCTGAAACCAAAGGACAAGGCTTCTAAGCCTAGGGTTGAGTCCCCAGCAGAGTCGCCAGTTGTTGTAACTGGTTTTAAAACGAGAGTTTTCGCCCTTAATTTTTATCCTAAGGAAGGGGATATAAAGGAATAACCCAAAATAAGTTAGAGATTATAGGTTTTTGGACTCGTTTCTAGACAAAGGGAAGGTGTTAGGCACCCCTCATCTACCTTGTTCGCAAGGATACTAGGGTTAGAAGTGCAATATTTAAGAAATAGGGTTTCAGTGTTTTATTAGGGGAACTCGCCACAATTTTAGCCGTATGCCTATGTATCCTCTTATGAGGAATCAGAGTCTCAATTCGTAGTTCGCAATTGGTTAGTATTTTTTATGGATTACGAAAAATATTTGAATTCCTCGTGTACTTAGTCTAGGTGTGTGAATAGAGGAGTTTATTAGATGAGTTGCGCAGTTAACTTAAGTATATCCGTAATCCTTTTTTGAAAATTAATTGTTGAATTTATTTGATTATGAAAAATAATTTAGTGTTGTTTAAATATTTTTTAGTGTATTAATTATAAAATATCTTATTAATGCATGATTTAAAAATAATTTTTAATGCAATGAAAATAAATAAAATACTTGGATGAGTTTTAGAAAAAAATAATATTTGATTTAATAATAATAATAATATTTATAAATATATTAAAATATAATATACAAAAATTATAATTAATAAATAAATAAATAAAAGAAATAAATAGAGAACGCAGGGGGTGTGAATATAGTTAGGCTAGAAAAACTAGGAGGTGCAGGTATTAGGGCTCTAAATTCAGATATTAATTCCAGGACCAACACATGGGGGTGTGAGTTTGCACTACTTAGTGAAAATCGGGGGTGTAGACAGTAAGGGTCCAATTCCAGATATTGGACTTGACCCATTAGGCCTAGGGATGGGTTTTTGCGTTGATTAGTAAAAACAAAAAAAAACAAAGCGGGCGTTTGGTAATGGGCCTGGCCCAAAGGTTTGGGAAGTCCGCTTGGACTCCATGTGTGAGGTCGTACGGTAATGCGGTGGCCACGCATTTTAGGCTACTGGATGGTGAACATACGGTGATGATTTAATGGGAGCACAATAATACGATGGGATGGCGTACATCTGATCGTAGGACATAATATAATTTTGTTTTGTTTTCATTTTCATTTTCATTTTCGTTGTGTTGCCTCTCTCTGTCTTTTTTCTTATCTCTTTTCCCTCACCCACACAACAACAGAAACATCAAGAACCCTATACCACCGCCGCTACCCCACAATTTAGATCTCGGATAACCCCATATCACCAAATAATCATGAAAACTTCCTTAAGGTAAGTAGACGAGGCTTACCTTCTTCACTGCATATCTCTGTGTTTCTCTGGATTTGGTCTGAATTGTCCTGATCTCTTCTTCTCTCTTTCTGTTTCGAAGGTACAGCGGAGGTGGTGATGACGTAGCTGTGGCGCTTCAAAGAGAGCTAGGGTTTCAGATGTTGAAACCCTAAGCTGGAGCGACGGATTTGCGGCGAGGCTCAGATCTCCTACTCTCGTTGTTCTTCCTCCTTGTTTATTCTTCCAATCTTTCTTCTGTAAAAAAATTGTCTTCCAATTTTTTCCTCCCCTATTGTCTTAGAATTCTTAGGTTTTATAGTGTTAGAGGGTTAGATGTTTTAGAAAAATTCTTTATGAATTGTCGTTACATTTAGGCTGATTAGGGATTTTCAAGATCTGATTATGATTTGTTTGTAATCTATAATCTGTAATAACAAACTCTTTTTGATTCAATCTGATTATGTATTAATTTTATTCATGTAAAAGATTTGATTTTGTATGTGAGGTTGGATAATTCAATTCAAAAATATTTGTTTTTGTTTTATTTTTTTATTTTGTTTGCGTTTTGGACAATTGAATGTAAGATCTGTTTTGATTTAGATTTGAACAGTGTTTGGTTTTTACATTAAAACATGCGTTATTTCTTTTGGATTCGTACAATAAGCATTTTTTCTAGTTTGAAGCCAATCGGTTTCTCCTTGATTGCTTTGAATTGGATTGTAACCGCTTCTCAGTTTTGGGCTTGGGCTTGTGTGTTTTCTTCTGACTTAAAAAAAATTTAATTAGTAAACAAACATAGATTTAATTAAGTTTATAATATAATATTTAATTATAATAAATATCAGTATAATTAATAATAGTAATTATGATAAAATAATAGTAATGATAATAAGAATAATAGTGTTATAATTAAAACAAAACAATTTTTCAAAATAGACCAAAAAGCTGAACGGGTCATATTGTTTTAAATATTGGGCTTTAACAAAAACGTGACCCCATATGGGCCTCCATTGATTCAAAATGTGAACCTCACTCTATAAAATGCACCCCTCTTAAATATAAGTGAAACCTTAATGGGCCATCAGATATTGATGGTCTATTTTACACCTCTCTTATCTGTTTTAAACCCCTATAGAAATGATATTCAAAATAAACAAATTGGACGATATGATTAAAGATTGAGAAGCATAGTAACATTGAAATAATATGACCATTGAAATTGATAGGGAAAATTTGGGGTATGACACTCATTCAAAAATCAGCCTTCTAAATATCATCTGGTTTAACATAAAATTGATGATAACCTGACCTCAAATCAATCTTGCTAAAAACACGAGCACCCACTAACTGATCCATCAAATCACCAATCCTCAGAAGTGGATACTTATTCTTAACCGTCACTTTATTCAACTTCCTATAGTCCACGCATAATCTCATACTTCCATCTTTCTTCTTTACTAACAACACAGGCGCATCCTACTGTGAAACACTCGGTCGCACGAATTTCTTCTCGAGCATCTCTTCTAATTGTCTCTTCAACTCACTCAGCTCGGAAGGTGACATTCTATAAGGATCCATTGATACTGAACTTGTACGTGGCACCAAGTCTATAGAAAACTCCATTTCACATTCAGGGGGTAAATCACTTATATCATCTGGAAACACCTCTGAAAATCCACAGACAACGGGTAATTCAACACTCACAACTTCAACATCAACTTGTAGCAACACAAACATTGCAAATATTAGGGCTTTGTCTCCCATAAGTTCATGCACTTGCTTAGCAGATAACAATATTAATTCTCCATTGTCACCAAACCTAGGAAACCTCAAAGTCTTATTATAACAATTGATGTGAACATAGTTAAACTACAACCAGTTCATCCCAAGAGTAACATCAATTTGGTGTAAGGGAAGACACACCAAATCCATCAAAAAACTCTTGCCATAGATAGTCAAAGGGAATTTCAAACAAACACAAGTAGTAGTAACATAACCACTAGTAGGAGTATCCATTACCATACTACCATTCATATTAGACGACTTCAATCCCAACATGTTAGCACATTCACACAAAATAAATGAATGAGTAGCACCAGTATCAATAATATCAACCAATTTAACATTATTAATAAAACAAGTACCTCGAATCAAGTTGCCCTTCTTGGAATCCCCTGATACACTCAAAGAAAACACTTTGCTGTTAGTTTAGGAAAGAACGTCCTTCTTCGGCTTCTGACTTAGGGTACTGATATGACCCTGCTCTCCACAATTGAAACAGGTTGGACCATTGTTCTTGCATTCAGAAGCACGATGTCCCATCCTACCATACTTGTAGCACCTCAGGACCTTATTCTGACATTCATTATAACGGTGACCTTGTTCACCATACCTATAACACTTGACATGAGTAGGAGTTATTCCCCCACTTGTCTTCTTCCCATCATAAACCTTTTGTTTCCCTTTATCAGTTGGGGCATCATAAGGCTTCTTACAGTCTGGATATTATTTTCCCCTTTTCTCATTCAAACTCTTGTAGTGAGATAAATGAGCTTTGCTATCTTCTTCATAGATTTTACAGTTCTTCATCATCTCTTGAAACACACAGATTTGATGATATATGATTGCCCGTTTGATTTCTAGATGCAAACCACTCTCAAAATTAACACACTTCGAGAATTCAGCAGTCGCCTCATTGTAATATGGATAGTACTTTTCAAGTTCCACAAACCTTGAGGCATACTCAGTCACAATCAAATTTTTTTTGTTTAAGCTCTAGAAACTCAATCTCTTTCTTCCTGCGCACATGCTCTTTGAAGTACTTCCTTAGAAACTCCCTATTGAACATAACCCAAGTAATGACTTCACCCACCGTTATCTGTCTTTGACGGGTACCAACCCACCAGTCATTAGCTTCTTCTTCCAGTTGATGTGTACCTGTGATACGGTAGGAGAACTGACTTGAGGGTTTTGCATTTTATCGCAAATGTTGCGGTTTAGCAAGAGTCGCCACCTACTTTTCTTTTATCCAAAATGAAAGGTGAAAAAGCACAGGAAAGACCTTTGAGATGTTTTCTTGAGTTCAGGGGGTAGATTACAAAAAGGGAAGGTATTAGCACCCTTTTCATCCATGGTTTTCCATGGGCTCTTAGTTACTTGCTAGATCACATGCTTGTTTGTTTGAAATTATGCTTGGTGTGGTTTTGAAAGTATTTTGTAAAAGAGGCCATTCGTTTAGGCAATCTTTATAATGATTCATGTTTGTAAGAATGTATACAAATATGTTTGTCTTTTTGAAAATGTTTTCGATGTTTGTAAAATGTTTGGAAATGTGTGTGTGTGTTTGTTTTGAAAATAGCAAGGATAGTTGTTTGGAAATAGAGCAAGTAACTAGAAGTAATCTACCTACTCAAATGTCTTTCTTGTTCATTTCGTATTCCTTTGTCATTGTTGTCTTACCATTGATTTGGTAAGCAACCCTATCTTTGGATGTAAGCGGGATGGGCGTGGGTCATTGTATAACCATGATTAGCAATGTTGCAAAGTATCTTAGCATTTTTTAGGGACCAAGATCATTTTGTATGGCAACTTTGAATAGCGTCATCGAGGGACTATGATCTTATACTTGTTTGTTTTTGCCAAGATACTTCGCATGCGTAATATGGCTATTTTTGTATAAGACAACCAAGTGGAGAAACCATAAAGATACTTGTGTGAAAGTGTGTTATTTTCATGCTTTGTTTATCTTGGATTAGGGTTTTCTATTTGCTTTGTTTTGATCTTGCCATACAAACCCTAATTACTAGCATGGTATATAAAAGCGGTAAATTGCGTAATTTAAAGATAACTACGCTATTATAACATTTTTATGGGAGGGAGGAATACAAATTATAAATGGGGATTTTCAAGAATGTAAATCTAATTAAGCTATTACAACAAAATCTAATTTGTACAAATATTTGAATAAATAAGATACAATATAAATTAAATGTGCAATATTATGTATATGCAAGGAAAAGAAATTGTTTTATTTTTCATATGCAAAAGAGTTTTGACTTAAATCTAATAAACTTAAGAAAAAGAAATTAATTCTTGAAAATAAAAGTTAACCCTAATTTCTAATTTAAAAGAAAATAAAGTTCTATAGGTATTATTTTTATGTATTTTTTGTATTAAAAATAATAAATAATATTTTATAAAAATATTTAGTTTTTATATGCCAAAAATAAATATTTACAAGTATGGAATGAAAAGGAAATAAAAATTAACCTAAGTCTATTTTATTTATATTTACAAGTTTATTTAAGAAAAATAATTAATATATATAGTTTAATAAAAATATTGTTTATGTGAAAATAAAATAAAATAAACCAAAATGCAATATCTATCATATTTATATTTTTCATGATTTTTATGTATTAAAGAAAACATTTAATAAAACAAAAAAGAAAATAAAACAAATAAATAAAAGTGTGAAAATAGTTGGGTCAGGGGGGTATCCTGAGAAATCAGGTAGTGTTATGTTAGAAAAAACGCTAGGCCCAATGCTGAAGCCCATCTTGCAAAACAACAAAAAAAATGAAAATGGAAAACGCTAGGTTCAAACCCATGACCTGGGCATTGCCAGCGCGCTACCTTGCCACTGGGGTGGCTGTACATCCGTTGATTTATATGAAATAATAAAAACATAACACAAGAAATGTCCTTGCCCTGTACTTCATCTTCTTCCTCAAGCTAGCCAGAAGCTCTGTATCTTTCTCATCTCTCCATGAAAATGGAAACTTCCAACATGAAAATGATAGCTCTCTTTCCCACGATTTTAACCATGTAACTTATGGAAACTATCAAAGATTAAACAAATTTTGAAATCCCTAATTTTAAACCTAATTTTTACAGGAATTTGAACTTCAAAATTCTCTATACACAATGATCATAAATGAAATCTATGTATATAGTTAGCTTCAGCATTATAATATCTACATTTTTCTTTCACAAATCGTGGCCAATGGATGCCTGTATGAAGAGATAGAAGTTGGGATTCTTACCTCTTTCAGATGAGATCGTGAATGGAGTTTGACTGAGATTTAGGAAGGCCTGAAGGTTGCTTTAGCTTGCTTGAACCTCCCTGAGTGTGTTCCAACCCTTACCTTGCTTTGAAAGTGTCTGAAACTCTCTATCCAAGTCAACCTACAAGATTGGAAAACAAAAATGGAAGATGAAGGAGAAGGAGTTACAGTGCAGGGATGATGGTCTGGATCACTTAGATATGAGGTAGGTAAATTGTTTGGATGATTGAAACTTAAAACGCACGAGCAAATTGATGGATTGCTATGCTTGGACACAAACTGCAAGTTTTAGCAGTTTTTTGGTGATATGAAGTTTTGGGGTGTTTCAGGCCTTTTTCAATCATGCTCTAAGTTGTAATATGTTTGTGTATTAGTATGGAAAAAGTTTCAAGTCAGTTTCAGCACAAATCTTTGAGTTCTAGGCTTTTTGCACACTTTCTTGCTTTTGAAGTAAAGTGAAGGGACAAGTCTTCACATGCTTGTACTGGCCTTCTTGGAGTTGGTATAAGCTCTATACAAGTCGCCTTAGGCCTGTAGTACTTGTGTGTGCAGAGAAGACAGGTCCAATGCTCAAGAATTGGAAAGTTGCAAAAGTTAAGCTTTTCTAAAATGGAAATGGCAACTTTGTGCCATTTATGGAATTAAAGCTTGGATAAAGACTTTTGGGCTTGGATTAAAGATTTTTCAATTGAGTAAGCATTAAATTATGGAGTAAGAAACAATTTTAGGACCTGTAAAGCATGGATTGGGCAGCATAGGTTCAAATTGGAGTTTTGTTCTTCATGAAATGGCTTGAATTCAAAGTGAGAAATTGCCAACTTCATCTCTTCGATTCTCCATACTCAAAAATGATCTCAAGGAGTTCTTGGACATTTTGGAAAGCTTGAAATGTGCTCTATAAATCATATTTGAAATTCATTTCAAGATTCCTCTTGGAACTAGGTGAAATATTGTCATGAAGTTGGTTCCAAAACCTGCCTAAATTAGGGCAAAATTTCACTAAGTTATTTTAGTTCATGGGCATGTGTTCATAAAATTATATCTTGAGATTCAAGCATCTTTAGGGAAAAATGTGTGAAGAAAAGTTGTATATTTCATGGAGATATACAACTTTCATGTTGGGAACTTTCTTTGAATCATCTTGTATCATGGGGAAAATTGGCCTAAAGTTGAGAAAAAATAAGAAATTTTCTATACTTAGAAAATTTTCTAAGTTAAGAAAAATTCAAATTTCACAGTCAAAACTTCAATATTTGATTCTTTGATGAAGAAGTTTCACATTTTGACATGTTTTGATGAATTATGATCCTTGGCACTTGATTTTGACCAAAAAGTCAAAGTTTGACTTTTCAGTATACAGTTGACTTTTGATCAGTTGACTGTAAATTTCATCTGTCTATCCAATGGATTTGCAATGTTTTGAACCATGTAATTAGGTCAAGATGATACAAATGAACCCTTGAAATCATGCTTCAAATCAATTGGTCATTTTCTAGGTCAAAAATCAGAAATTTCCCTTCCTCAGTCAAAACCCTAATTTTGACCATTTTGTCCTTTTGATGATTTGATCAAATTTCTTGAGGAATTGTGATCCAAACTTGGTATATGAGTCTAAAATGTTGATATGGATAAAAAATTATGAAGTTTGACTTTAAATTGGTCATGGTTGACTTTTTCCTAATACAGCTAATTTTTAGGTCAACTGTCCAATTGACTGATAAAAAATGTGGTTCAAGGCCTGAAACTTGTCATGAGTAATCTTAAGGGTCCATAATTATGTTTGAAGGTAATATGAAGCATTGATAGTCCAAAAATCCTTGTGCAAACTCAAACCCTAATTTTGGATCAATAGTGTAAGATGAGATGTCTTGAGTTGATCAAACCATAATCCAGTCTTGAGTCAAAGAGATCTTGTGAGAAAAGTCTTGATAAATGAGAGGGAAAATTTTGGGGTACAACAGCTGCCCCTGTTCAATCTTCTTAAACCTGAAGAGTTAGATTGGCGAGTTTTGCCATTCGTGACTCGAAGGTGAAATATGATTGGACACTAGAGTGCCCAGAAATTTGCAATCCATGATGTGTAGTTGAGGGAATGGGATTACAGATGCCATTTGGAGAAGTGATAGAATCTTGTTGGAGATGGGCATGTTAGATGCCATCCAAGAATGTTTGTTGAATTGTAAATTGTGAGCTGAAAGAATAAGTATCAGAATGGAATCCGTGTTTGGAGCGTGTCTGAACTGTATCTGAAAGTTGAATTTGAATGAGTATCAGGATGGCATCCGTGTCTGGAGCATATCGAAACTGTATCGGAACTTGAAATCTGAATGAGTAACATAATGGCATCCGTGTATGGAGCGTATCCGTACTGTATCTGAAAGTTGAATCTGAATGAGTAACAAAACGACATCCGTGTCTGGAGCGTATCTGAACTGTATCTGAACTTGAAATCTGAATGAGTAACAGAATGGCATCCGTGTCTGGAGCGTATCTGAACTGTATCTGAACTTGAAATCTGAATGAGTAACAAAATGGCATCCGTGTCTAGAGCGTATCTGCACTGTATCAAAGTTGTAATCTGAATGAGTAACAGAATGGCATTCGTGTCTGGAGCGTATCTGAATTGTATCAAAGTTGTAATCTGAATGAGTAACATAATGGCATTCGTGTCTGGAGCGTATCTGCACTGTATCTGATTGCATATTGTTAATGGTAACTGTTAATCTTATCCTGAAAAGGGTAAAATGTTAGCTGAAACACAAAGTTATGTTGCATGAAATGCATGATGCAATGTATTTGCTTTATAAATGTTTATGATATGTGGATGTAATGTATGCACATGTGAGCTGATTTGTTGTATTGCTGTTTGATTGAGGAAAATAAATCCTTGAAAGCTGCTGAGGATATGTTGAACTTTCATGTCTTGAAGTTGAAATACTGACGAACTCTTGTTGAGAGAAGTAGATTTTGTCGTGAGGGCAACGCCATGTACTGCTTGTAAGATTTGCTTGGGGAATTCTGAGAAATTTGATGATTTCTACTGGGGATTAAAAACTTGAAATTTTGTTCCGCTGGGGATTTAAATGATGTACTGTGGGGATTACTTATGGAATAGCCTAGAGACGTTTTCCTGTCTTTTCAACCTATCGGTAATTATCTTTCTCATCTTGTTTATTTGTAAACAGTAATTATGTTCAAATGCATATGTTCATCAATGAATCATTAGACGTTTTTGCAAACAAAACATAAGAGTAAAGAAAAAGACGAATAGTTTTTTGCACTTTCAAAGGGGTATCTTTGTATTGATTTTGAATAAGTATTTTGTACAAAGGAGACAAATATTCTAGTAAGAGAATGGTGTCATAAAACAAGAAAAATTTATACAAAGAAAGATAGCTATGTGTAATAATCCCATGGGGTTCCCATTCTCCTATAGCCTTCATATTTCTGAGCATCTTATCTATTTGTTTCTTCGTCCGAAAATGATTGAATTGATCAGAACCTCTGAGTTTGTCCGTGGAAATCAAAGGTTGTCCGTAAAGTGATCTGATGGGACATAGTCATACGCTTTAATTCCCTAACTTTTGCCTGGATCGCCCTTTCGGGTTTTCAGTCCACCGGGAAACCCTTTTTTGCCCAAGCCACCCTTTCGGGTTTTCAACTTGTCGGGTGTACAGATTTTTTATTTTATCCCTAATTTTTACCCTAACCTTTTTAGTTCGTCAGGATGCCCCTGTTTTGCCTAGGTGTGTCAACCTAGCGGGTCTCTTATGCGTAGTATCTTTTGACTATGTCTGTGTTCGCAGGATGTGGCAGGTCGTCACCGTCCATGGTGGTCAATATCATTGCCCCACCGGAGAATATGTTCTTGATTACAAATGGTCCTTCATAGGTAGGAGTCCATTTGCCCCTGGGATCACTTTGTGGTAAGATGATACGTTTGATCACTAGATCCCCAACTTGATATACTTGGCGCCTGACTTTCTTGTAGAAAGCCTTGATCATCCATTTTTGATACATTTGACCATGGCAAACAGCAGTAAGTCTTTTTTCATCAATTAAGTTCAGTTGATCAAGTCGAGTCTGGATCCAATCGTCTTCACTCAAACCTGCATCCTTCATAATCCTTAGAGAGGGGATCTGAACCTCAATAGGCAAGACAACCTCCATGTCGGAAACCAAAGAATAAGGTGTTTCCCCAGTTGACGTGTGAGTCGTGGTACGATACCCGTGGAGAGCGAATGGTAGCATCTCATGCCAGTCTTTTTATGTGACTGTCATCTTTTGTACGATCTTCTTAATATTTTTATTTGCAGCTTCGACAACACCATTCATTTTTGGCCGGTAGGGAGAAGAATTGTGATGCTGAATCTTGAATTTCTTGCACAAGGCGGTGATCATAGTGTTATTAAAATTTGCACCATTGTCAATGATGATCCTTTTCGGGATACCGTACCGGCAAATGAGATTTTGCTTGATGAAGCGGGCAACGACATTGTTGGTAACGAAAGCGAAGGAAGCTGCTTCAACTCACTTGGTAAAATAGTCAATGGCCACCAGGATGAAGCGGTGTCCATTGGAGGCTGTAGGCTTGATCTCTCCAATCATATCAATTCCCCACATAGAAAAGGGCCAAGGAGCCGTCAAGACATTTAGAGGAACCTAGGGTACGTGCACCTTGTCAGAATAAATTTGACATTTATGACAGGTCCGAGAGTGTTGATAGCAATCTGCTTCCATGGTAGACCAGTAATAGCCTGCTCGTAGGATTTTCTTCGCCATCGTATGCCCACTAGAGTGAGTGCCAAAAGTACCTTCATGTAATTCAGCCATGATCTTTTCAGCCTCAATCTTATCCATACATCGAAGAAGGATGGGGTCATGATTGCGTTTGTACAATATGCCATTACTAAGGAAGAACTTAGCAGAGAATCTCCTTAAGAACTGTTTATCATTGATTGAAGCTCCTTCTGGATATTCTTGAGCCTCGAGATACCTCTTGATTTCATGAAACCAAGGTTGGTCCACTTCCTCTTCAGTATTAATCTCGTGACAATGTACTGGTTCATCCATTCGTTCGATGATGATCTGGGGAGCCTCGTTATCCCAATTAAGCTTAAACATAGATGACATTGTGGCTAGAGTGTCTGCTAGCTGATTTTCTTCTCGCGGAAAATGCTCGAAGGTAATCTTCTCAAAATGTGGTAGAAATGTCAAAACATGTTCTTTGTAAGGGGTAAGGTTTGGGTGTTTAGTGCCCATTCCCCTTTGATCTGGCTGATGACCAAAGCTGAATCTCCAAACACGTCTAAGGATTTGATTCCCAAGTCTATGGCAGCTCTGAGACCAAAGATGCATGCTTCGTATTCCTCCATGTTGTTTGTACAGTTGAAGCAAAGTCTAGCAGTAAAAGGAGTATGACACCCTTCTGGAGATATGAGTACATTGCCAATACCATTACCAAGTGCATTGGATGCCCCATCAAAGAACAGGGTCCATCGGGATCCTTGTTCAGGTCCGTCATATGGTCTGATTTCTTCACAGTTGTCTAATGTCATGATGTCTTCATCCGAGAATTCAAACTTCATGGATTGATAATCTTCTACAGCTTGGTGAGCGAGATGGTCAGCTAGCACACTACTGTTTATAGATTTTTGGGTAGTATATTGTATGTCATATTTTGTTAGGATCATCTGCCACCTAGATATTCTCCCAGATAGAGCATGCTTTTCAAAGATATATTTTATCGGATCCATCTTAGATATCAATAAGGTAGTATGAGTCAGCATATCCTGTCTTAGCCGGCGAGCAGCCCATTCCAGAGCGCAACAAGTTTTCTAGAGCAGTGAATATCTGGTTTCATAGTCGGTAAACTTTTTGCTCAGGTAGTAAATAGCGTGCTCTTTTCGGCCAGACTCGTCATGTTGCCCCAATACACACCCTATTAAATTTTCTAAAACAGTCAGATACATGATCAGTGGTCTTCCCTCGACTGGTGGCATCAAAACAGGAGGCTCTTGTAAGTATTCTTTGATTTTGTCAAAATAAACTTGGCATTCATTGTTCCATCTGACTACTTGATCTTTCTTCAATAGTTTGAAGATTGGCTCACAAGTAGCTGTTAGGTGAGAAATGAATCTGGCAATATAGTTCAGGCGCCCCAAGAATCCTCTGACTTCCTTCTTAGTACGAGGAGCAGGCATTTCTTGTATTGCTTTAACCTTGGCAGGATCGACCTCAATGCCTTTGTTACTGACGACAAAACCTAAAATTTTACCGGACCGTACTCCGAATGTGAACTTGTTTGGATTCAACCTTAGCTTGTACTTCTTCAACCTTTCAAACAACTTTTGCAAGTGATTAAAGTGCTCTTCTTCCGTTTGTAATCGGGCTATCATATCATCTATGTAGACCTCTATTTCATGATGTATCATGTCATGAAACAAAGCTACCATGGCGCGCTGATAGGTTGCCCCAGCATTCTTCCGTCCGAATGGCATCACTTTGTAGCATAATGTCCCCCACTGTGTGACAAATGTAGTTTTCTCCATGTCCTCAAGTTCCATTTTGATTTGGTTATACCCTGAGAATCCGTCCATGAAGGAAAACGCTTTGTGCTGGGCCGTATTGTCAACCAGGATATCTATGTGGGGAAGTGGAAAATCATCTTTAGGGCTGGCCCTATTAAAATCTCTATAGTCCACACACATTCATACGTTGTCGTCCTTTTTAGGCACGGGAACAATGTTGGCAACCCATTGGGGATAGGAAGTGACAGCCAAGAATCCAGCATTGAATTATTTCATGACTTCCGCTTTGATCTTCTCTGACATATCAGGTCTCATGCGGCAGACTTTTTGTTTTACTGGTGAACAGTCCTCTCTTGTAGGAAGACGATGTACCACGATGTCTGTATTAAGTCCTGGCATGTCTTCATATGACCAGGAAAAGATCTCAACATAATCATGCAACAGCTGAATCAGACGCTCCTTGAGACTCGACTCTAAATTGGCACCCACCTTGATTTGTTTTTTATCCTCCTCGGTACCCAAGTTTATTGTATCCATCGGTTCCTCATGAGGTTGAATAGCTCTTTCCTCTTGTTGTAGTAGTCTGGCCAGTTCCCCCGGTACTTCACAATCTTCCTCACCTTCGTCTTTGGCTTGGTAGATTAGATCCTCAGAGTCACAAAAGGCCATAGCAGTATCGTTACCCATGGGATCCGGAATGGAGGGGTACCTGTATTTGTGAGTGTGGGTGTGTGTAAGGGTATAACCATCCTTAAAAATAAAATGTAAAAGAAAAACAATGAGCACAAAAAGTTTGTATGTGAAAAAAAACGTCCATGATTCATTGAATGTCATATGAAGATGAAATAAAAACCCTTACAAATGGACCATTGTGCCTCGGGCAAGACACAAGGTTTTAAATGTGCGAATTGTTTGTGAATATTACAAGTCCAACAGAAATGTAAAGATAAATTACTGAGGGATGAAAGTTATTGGGACAAAGTCTCTGGCTTCCCAATTACGAAGTCCTCCATTGATAGTAGGAAATATCCAATCCTCCAAGCGGCAATCCTCTTCACCATCTTCCACCGCATTGACTTCTCGGTTGCTAATCTTCAAAGGCGGCCCTCCAGCACAGGCACGGCGCACAACCTTCTGAGCACTTGAAGTAAACCCTAAGCCAAACTTATTAGATTTATACGGAATATCCGGAAGTTTCCCCCAGATGGTGCATCCACCCTCCTCTATTACTGCTTTGGCGTCCTTCAGAGATGACATCCGGAGTGGAGGTCTTGTAATCTTAGGGATCTGGGATACCGTCTTGGTTACTGCTACCTCTTGAGAGACTTCTTCGAAATTTTGAAAAGGAGTTTCAATGAACCCGCCGTCCAATTCCACATACCGAAAATAATTGAGGTGGATAATCATATACTCTTCCTCTCCGTGGACAATGATAATCTTTCCATGGACCGGATATTTCAGCATCTGGTGCAGTATAGAGGTGACAGCACCGACATTATGGATCCACGGTCGTCCTAGAAGACAGGAGTAAGAGGGGGGCGGATGTCCATTACATAGAAGGTTGAGTTGAAAGTTTGAGTCCCAACCTTTATGGGGATATCCACCTCCCCGTGCACCATCCTCTTTGAGCCATCAAATGCTCTCACGACTATGTTACTAGGTTTCAACGTCAGTCTTTCATAGTCTAGTCTATCGAGAGCTTTCTTCAGTAAAACATTCAAAGATGAACCAGTGTCCACCAAGACATGGTCCAGAGTTGTTCCTCTACATTCCACAGAGACATGTAATACCTCGTTGTGCTTTCTTCCCCTTGGTGTCAGATCAGCATCTGAGAAGCCTAGGCTGTTATCCACCGTCAAATTGGCCACACAATCTTGAAATTGGTCAGCAGACGTCTCTTGAGGCACATGGGCTGTCTTTAGAAACTTCATCAGGGCTTTCGCATGTGCCTCGGAGCACAGTAGCAATGCCAACATGGAGATTTTGGAGGGAGTTTTCCCCAACTGTTCAACTACGTCGTAGTCACTCTTCTTTATTATTCTTAGGATCTCCTCCATTTCCTTCTTGGAGGTTTCAGGGATAGTCAGCGGTTGAGCCTTCATTCGGACAGGCTCTTCTTGAATACTTTTCCCTCTAGTTTCAGCAGTGCAGGTGTTGGTAGGGATAACAGTAGGGTTTGTGTCGTCTTTGTCAGTAGGAGCACTTGCATATATAATTATCGGTACAGAGGTAACCTTTGGAGCAGCCATGGGTCCAAAAACTGCCTTTGGGGGGGCAATTTCTGGAGAGAAGATTCTACCACTTCGGGTAATCTTACTGGTTCTGGAAATATTGCTAATGTCGGAGTCTTCTTCTTCGGAGCTCATTTCTTTGGCGGCCAGCCCATCTTGTTTGATGCCATGGTAATAAATGTCCCCACCGTAATTCCACGACACAGTTTTGTCTGATTCATACGGGACTGGCCCAGGCATTGTGATTATAAGAGGAGTAGTTTTTGGAACCGATGTAATCCTAACGGGTCTTTTGGGGACCCTGGAAGAATTGGCGGAGATGGTGATGATTGAAACGTCTTCAAAAGGAACAGGTAAAGCATGAGTACTTTCAAACAAAATCTCTTTGTTGCCTATCAAGCGTTAAATGCCTGTTTTCAACAATGGGCAAACAGTTGGTGAGGATAAGAAGAGATGGCAGTCTTCATTACAACCTGGGAATACACCGGCTTTCAACAAGTTTATCTTAATGATTGGGAGTGGATTCAAGAGTTCATCAACTGTGGTAACAAACAAATCTTCTTCAATTGCATTGGTGTTGTGACCATGACTAGGCATAGGAGCAGAAATGACGTTTGGCTTCTCGGGTGCATCAAACTCAATCTCTTTTGCATCTACAAGGTCTTGAATTTTGTTTTTCAGGGCCCAACAGTTGTTAGTGTCATGACCAAGACTTTCGAAATGATATGCGCATCTGGCATTTGGGTGATAATGAGGGGACGTTGTGTTGGGGTTCTTTGGAGCTTCTTTTAAAGTTACCAAATTGGATTTCAGAAGGTGCGGTAAAACCTGGGATAGAGTCATATTAATTCTAGTGAATTGTCGGACTGGCCTTTCCACCCTCGATTGATTACTTCTTGGTTGATCAGATGTAGGATTTGGGATCATAACAGCTCCTACCATTGGTCGACGTTCAGCTCTCCCTTGGTTCCTCTGTGGATAAACAGCAGATACCTCCTTCTTGCCAATGAAAGGCTTTCTCACAGCTGTAGAGGCAGATGAATCCTTCTGAATCTTTCCACTTTTTATGCCAGCTTCCACCCTTTCTCCGGTTAGTATTAACTCAGTAAATCCTGCAGATGAGCTCCCAATCATATGGTTGAAGAAAGGGCCCGATAGAGTGCCTAAGAACATGTCCACCAACTCCCTTTCAGACAGAGGGGGTTGCACTCTCCTAGCTAGATCTCTCCATTTCTGCGCGTAATCCTTGAAACCCTCATTTGAAGCCATAGCCATACTCTGAAGTTGAGTACGGGTATGCGCCAAATCAGCATTATATTGATATTGCTTATAGAAAGTTGCGGCAAGGTCTTCCCAGTTGTGGAAGTTGGCCCGATCCAGTTGGTAAAACCAATCGAGTTGTGTTGCAGATAGGCTATCTTGGAAAAAATGCACCCACAAGTCTTTATCAGCGGAGTGCGGCTGGATCTTTCTCACATATGATCGGAGGTGCATCTTAGGACATGACACCCCATCATATTTTGCAAACAACAGCACTTTAAACTTTGGTGGGATCACAATTCCCGATACTAGTCCCAATTCTTCAAAGTCTAGATCTGGCACCTTTTGTATTTCCATAGCGCTCAAACGCTCTTCAAGATGCCTGTACTTATCATCTGCTGGAGGATACTGTTCCTCGGAGTAGTCATCCTCTTCTTCCTCCTCTTCAAATTCTGACAGAACCACTGTTTCTTTTCCTTTCCATTCTCCTTCCCCGGAAGTGGTTGCAAAATTCAAGGTTCTTCTAGTATGTTCCTGAAACCTTCTCCCCATGTTCAAAACCCCAATGACCTTCTTTGTTTTCTTCTTTCTTTCTTCAGCTAACATGGTCTTCAACTCCTCTTGCCCATTGGCTAGGGTCATGAGTAACTGTTGAAACTGCGTGTTTTGAACTTGAAGATCTTTGATTATCTGTTCGAGATCTATCCTACTGAAATAAACAGTAGAGAGATGAGGAAACTCGTTGCAAAAGACCTGTTTATGTTATGATGAATGATATGTGCATATGTAATGTTTTCAAGGATTTTTAAAGATTCGAGTTCGTTTTAGACAAAAAGAAACACACGTTATATTAATAAGATAGAGTTTGAGTAAATCAATTCCCCTTGGGTAAAATAATACAACACTCTAAGATAAAAAAGTAGTGCGCATCCTCTTTGGTGCGATGTAGGCATTTAGAGTCTGCTCCTCATGAAGTAGCCTAGTGAGTTCCAAAACCTTCTTCTCGCTCGCGTAGAATTGGGCTTCGAAAGTATCTCGCTCTCCTTTGAGTTGTATCCAATCCCTTTGTAGGTCTTCAAGAGATGTGGGCATGTCAGGATGTAGGATAGTGTATGGAACTTCACCCTCCTTAACAAGCTCAATGATCACCAGAAGGATGGAAGGATAAGGCATTATGAGACTTTGAGCGCGGGTTCGTACCCACTTGAGGTAAGGCTCAAGAGGGATGGAATTCTTGTGTCCCAAAGTCTTGCTCTCCACCTTGTTTAGCATCCTCCAAGCTCGGATGAATCTCTGGCGAAGACCTTGATCGTCGTTGTCGTAGTCGAATACCAGGCCTTGAATCAACATCTCATGCGGGCCATCCCTTCGGGCATAACCAAATTGTCTTAGAGATAAGCATGGGTTGTAGGTGATGCCTCCTCTAGTGCCAAGTAGAGGAACATTAGGGAATTCCCCACAAAGGTCAACAATGATAACATTCTCTTTGGATCGAGAGCACCAATGAATATCTAAATGTTTGAGCGTCATTAACCTTTGTGACCACCTTAATCCTTGCTCATTCTTTAAGACTGATTGGGGAAGATGAGAAATAAACCATCTTTCCAGGAGAGGAGTGCAACACATAAGGACACATCTTTTTCTCATTGTGCGAGTGTGAAAAGAGTGTAGGATATCCCCTAGAAATGTAGGCACCGGATTGCGTGACATGAAGATTTTGACGGCACTCACATCTATGAGTTGGTCAGGATTGGGGAACGAGACCATCCCATAGATAAGAAGAGCCACAATTTCTTCAAAGGCTTGCAAGTCTAGGGAATTCCAACAACTTTGGGCTTTCTCAAACAGGAACTTTGCTAAGAAGCCTTTGACACCACTTCTAGTTTCCCAATGAGTTGTGACATCAGATGAATGCAAGTGAAGAGCTTGAGAAATCTCTTATGGCTTTAGGTCTCTTTCCGTACCATTGAAAGGTAGTTAATTGAGAATGGGAATCCTCAAGAGTTGAGAGAATTCTTCCAAAGTAGGCACAATCTGATAGTCGGGAAATGTGAAGCAATGGTGTAAAGGATCAAAGAATTGGAAGAGCACCTTTATCATATCCTCATCTGTGTTGGGGGTGACCAAGTTAAGTAGACAACCATGCCTCTCAATGAATGGAGAGTTCTCAGGGATCCTTGAAGCTAGCTCCTTGAGTTGTGGAGGAATTCTTACAAGGTTGACTTGGATAGTTTTCCTGCAAAGTGAATCCATATCCTACAAAACAAGAACAAAGATGAATCTCCAAAATCCTTGAAATGGTTAGTGATGTATATGATGCTCATGATGTCCATGATGTTATGTACAAGTATGCATATACAAACAAAACAAACAAGTTCTTAGTTTAGGCTTGCATGGGGTTTTATAGGTAAGTACCCTCTTGAAGTTTAGTTGGCTTAAACCTGTCCTAGTAATAGTAACCGAGTTCTAAGGAGCTCAATATTACTGGATTGTTTCCTTGGTCATTGTTTCAGCTCAAGCCTCTTTAATGGCGACTAAAATATCCCAAGAAACCAACCCTCAATGAGTGTAGTATCGAGTATCTACCAACTTCGGACTGCACCAAAGCCGGTCATCTCACTACATCCTAAAGGCTAAGTTTGTCAAGTAAAGGGTTCTAGAAGTTCATTAGTGCTTCATGACATCACCCAGCGGCCCCGTATTCTCTTTGATTGACTCAAAGGCTACCGGTACCCACAAATATCTCACACTAACATAGCTATTGCTATTTACCTATAATGCATCTCAAATCCTGGTAGAGGATTTCAAACCCAAACAAAGAAACATAATGTAAAGCAAACAAATCAAACAATGTAAGCAAATAAATATGATCTAGCCCTAAGGTAACCCCACTTTTATTAAATTCCCCAGCAGAGTCGCCAGTTCTGTGATACGTGGGAGAACTGACTTGAGGGTTTTGCGTTTTATCGCAAATGTTTCGGTTTAGCAAGAGTCACCACCGACTTTTATTTTATCCAAAAGAAAAGGTGAAAAAGCACAGGAAAGACCTTTGATATGTTTTCTTGAGTTCGGGGGGTAGATTACGAAAAGGGAAGGTATTAGCACCCTTTTCATCTATGGTTTTCCACGGGCTCTTAGTTACTTGCTAGATAACTTGCTTGTTTGTTTGAAATTGTGCTTGGTGTGGTTTTGAAAGTATTTTGTAAAAGAGGCCATTCATTTAGGCAATCTTTGTAATTATTCTTGTTTGTAAAAATGTATACAAAGATGTTTGTCTTTTTGAAAATGTTTTCAATGTTTGTAAAATGTTTGGAAATGTGTGTGTGTGTTTGTTTTGAAAATAACAAGGATAATTGTTTGGAAATAAAGAAAGTAACTAGAAGTAATCTACCTACTCAAATGTCTTTCTTGTTCATTTCCCATTCCTTTGACATTGTTGTCTTACCATTATTTGGTAAGCAACCCTATCTTTGGATGTAAGTGGGACGGGCGTGGGTAATCGTATAACCATGATTAGCAATGTTGTAAAGTATCTTAGCATTTTTGAGGGACCAAGATCATTTTGTAAGGAAACTTTGAATAGCGTCATCGAGGGACTATGATCTTATACTTGTTTCTTTTTGCCAATATACTTCGCATGCGTAATATGGCTATTTTTGTATAAGGCAACCAAGTGGAGAAACCCTAAGGATGCTTGTGTGAAAGTGTGTTATTTTCATGCTTTGTTTATCTTGGATTAGGGTTTTCTATTTGCTTTGTTTTGATCTTGCCATACAAACCCTAATTACTAGCATGGTATATAAAAGCAGTAAATTGCATAATTTAAAGATAACTACGCTATTACAACATTTTTATGGGAGGGGGGAATACAAATTATAAATGGGGATTTTCAAGAATGTAAATCTAATTAAACTATTACAACCAAATCGAATTTGTATAAATATTTGAATAAATAAGATACAATATAAATTAAATGTGCAATATTATGTATATGCAAGGAAAAGAAATTGTTTTATTTTTCATATGACTTAAATCTAATAAACTTAAGAAAAAGAAATTAATTCTTGAAAATAAAAGTTAACCCTAATTTCTAATTTAAAAGAAAATAAAGTTCTATAGGTATTATTTTTATGTATTTTTTGTATTAAAAATAATAAATAATATTTTATGAAAATATTTAGTTTTTATATGCCAAAATATTTACAAGTATGGAATGAAAAGGAAATAAAAATTAACCTAAGTCTATTTTATTTATATTTACAAGTTTATTTAAGAAAAATAATTAATATATATAGTTTAATAAAAATATTTTTCATGTGAAAATAAAATAAAATAAACCAAAATGCAATATTTATCATATTTATATTTTTCATGATTTTTATGTATTAAAGAAAATATTTATTAAAACAAAAAAATAAAATAAAATAAATAAATAAAAGTGTGAAAATAGTTGGGCCAGGGGGGTATGCTGAGAAATCAGGTAGTGTTATGTTAGAAAAAATGCTAGGCCTAGTGCTGAAGCCCATCCTGCAAAACAGCAAAAAAAATGAAAATGGAAAAGTATGAAAAAAACAAAAGGTAGCGCCAAGGTTCGAACCCATGACCTGGGCATTGCCAGCGCGCTACCTTGCCACTGGGGTGGCTGTACATCCGTTGATTTATATGAAACAATAAAAACATAACACAAGAAATGTCCTTGCCCTGTACTTCATCTTCTTCCTCAAGCTAGCCAGAAGCTCTATATCTTTCTCATCTCTCCATGAAAATGGAAACTTCCAACATGAAAATGATAGCTCTCTTTCCCATGATTTTAACCATGTAACTTTTGGAAACTATCAATCAAAGATTAAAACGAATTTTGAAAGCCCTAATTTTAAACCTAATTTTTACAGGAATTTGAACTTCAAAATTCTCTATACACAATGATCAGAAATGAAATCTATGCATATGGTTAGCTTCAGCATTATGATATCTACATTTTTCTTTCACAAATCATGGTCAATGGATACCAGTATGAAGAGATAGAAGTTGGGATTCTTACCTCTTTCAGCTAAGATCATGAATGGAGTTTGAGTGAGATTTAGGAAGGCCTGAAGATTGCTTTAGCTTGCTTGAACCTCCCTGAGTGTATTCCAACCCTTACCTTGCTTTGAAAGTGTCTGAAACTCTCTATCCAAGTCAACCTGTAAGCTTGGAAAACAAAAATGGCAGATGAAGGAGAAGGAGTTACAGTGCAGGGATGATGGTCTGGATCACGTAGATATGAGGTAGGTAAAGTGTTTGGATGATTGAAACTTGAAACGCACGAGCAAATTGATGGATTGCTATGCTTGGACACAAACTGCAAGTTTTGACAGTTTTTTAGTGATATGGAGTTTTGGAGTGTTTCGGGCCTTTTTCAATCGTGCTCTAAGTTGTAATATGTTTGTGTATTAGTATGGAAAAAGTTTCAAGTCAGTTTCACCACAGATCTTTGAGTTCTAGGCTTTTTGCACACTTTCTTGCTTTTGAAGCAAAGTGAAGGGATAAGTCTTCACATGCTTGTACTCGCCTACTTGGAGTTGGTATGAGCTATATACAAGTTGCCTTAGGCCTGTAGTACTTGTGTGTGCAGAGAAGACAGGTCCAATGCTCAAGAATTGGAAAGTTGCAAAAGTTAAGCTTTTCTAAAATGGCAATGGCAACTTTGTGCCATTTATGGAATTAAAGCTTGGATAAAGACTTTTGGGCTTGGATTAAAGCTTTGTAAACTGAGTAAGCATTAAATTATGGAGTGAGAAACAAGTTTGGCACCTGTAAAGCATGGATTAGGCAGCATAGGTTCAGATTGGAGTTTTATTCTTCATGAAATGGCTTGAATTCAAAGTGAGAAATTGCCAACTTCATATCTTCGATTCTCCCTACTCAAAAATGATCTCAAGAAGTTCTTGGACATTTTGAAAGCTTGCAATGTTCCCTATAACTCATATTTGAAATTCATTTCAATATTCCTCTTGAAACTAGGTGAAAAATTGTCATGAAGTTAGGTCCAAAACCTGCCTAAATTAGGGCAAAATTTCACTAAGTTATTTTAGTTCATGGGCATGTGTTAATAAAATTATATCTTGAGATCAAAGCATATTTATGGAAAAATGTGTGAAGAAAAGTTGTAGATTTCATGGAGATCTACAACTTTCATGTTGGGAAATTTCTTTGAATCATCTTGTATCATGGTAGAAAATTGGCCTAAAGTTGAGAAAAAATAAGAAATTTTCTATACTTAGAAAAATTTCTAAGTTAAGAAAAATTCAAATTTCAAAGTCAAAACTTCAATCTTTGATTCTTTGATGAACAAGTTTCACATTTTGACATGTTTTGATGAATTATGATCCTTTACACTTGATTTTGACCAAAAAGTCAAAGTTTGACTTTTCAGTATACAGTTGACTTTGATCAGTTGACTGCAAATTTCATCTGTCTATCCAATGGATTTGAAATGTTTTGAACCATGTAATTAGGTCAAGATGATAAAAATGAACCCTTGAAATCATGCTTCAAATCAATTGGTCATTTTCTAGGTCAAAAATCAGAAATTTCCCTTCCTCAGTCAAAACCCTAATTTTGACCATTTTTCCCTTTTGATGATTTGATCAAATTTCTTGAGGAATTGTGATCCAAACTTGGTAAAATGATACATATGAGTCTAAAATATTGATATGGATCAAAAATTATGAAGTTTGACTGTAAATTGGCCATGGTTGACTTTTTCCCAATACAGCTGATTTTTAGGTCAATTGTCCAATTGACTGATCAAAAATGTGGTTCAAGGCCTGAAACTTGTCATGAGTAATCTTAGGGGTCCATAATGATGTTTGAAGGTCATATGAAGCATTGATAGTCCAAAAATCCTTGGGCAAACTCAAACCCTAATTTTGGGTTATCAGTGTAAGATGACATGTCTTGAGTTGATCAAACCCTAATCCAATCTCGAGTCAAAGAGATCTTGTGAGAAAAGTCTTGATAAATGAGAGGGCAAATTTTGGGGTACAACAGTACCAAAACGCACCTTCTGTGCCTCTGAGCAATCCATGACCCGAAAGGTCCTTTCAATCTCCTTGAGACAAGTTTGCGCTCCATCAGGATCGTATCTAACTTTGAAAATAGGCGGATGGTTCCTTTGAAACGTCTCCAAAACACTGGATGCATCATTCTCTCCATCATTAGGCTAATGTTGCACAACCTGAGCAATAACCTGCAAAGCAATAACATCATTTCTTCCAGCCATTATACATACAAAAAACTAACGTCAGATACACGTATCGACAATGTACTCACACTAATCCACTGATAGGACATGCACACCGTAATAAAACCTGGTAGGATGGACCAACCGTGCTCATATACCACTAATGTAACACCCTTCTAGACCCAAAGGAATATTCACAAATAATTCAATAAATAAATCAAAGTGAATGCACCAAAAGGGCGTCACATGCTTCATAAAATGCCATACAAACATATCCTACTCTGTAACACGAGTTTTCTAAAATTAAACATTTATCTCTTGGAAAATATCATCAAGAACTTCAATGCTTCTTAGCCGAATTATTGTCTCAAAACAACTTTATTAAAAACTCCAGATAAAATACCATCACACTTCATAATTCACGAGTCATACTCAAAACATCTTAAAATGAAATAAAACATCATAATGTATCGAGTCACAAATAACACATAGTTTCGTTCAAACGTTCGCAACCCCCAATGTTACATATCAGAGCAAGTCCCTCTAATTCAACATAAATAAATTACGCACTCCAAAGATAATCCTTTAAGCTTCAATGCACTAATCCTGATCACCTGTAATTTACCCATGTATAGAGGCAACATTTCCAAGCAGAAAGGATGAGTAAATCATAATCATTATAAAAGACATAAGGAGTAGATATAATAGTTATACACAATGGCAAGAAACACTACATCATCAAAACCTCATGTATTACTTACACCTTCACATCATCATCAGTTAACAATCATCAATAAAGCAATCATTAATCCACACATATCACCAAAACATCACTTATTAAATCATCATGCAATGTCACGTATAATGCAATGCGACTTCATTAGATTCATGCATGTGGTACCAAAACTTCACTGATGACTCAATCATTGTTTTTCCAAAGATCCCCACCAATAGGATCGATTCTAGTTGGGAACCAGCGCACATCACTAAATTTCACTCAATTCACACTATGGGATTAGGGCCATCACTGGAAGCGAAAGTGCCATCAACCAAGAAGGAGTTATAGTCTCTGTTGGGGGAGATTAAATTCTTACGAAGGTTCATCTCAAATCTAAGTGGCAAGATTCAAGCCTTTCCACCTCTGCTTCGATTAAAGAAGGACAAATTCAAGTGGGGAAAGTGCAACAGGAAGCCTTCGACAATATCAAAGACTATCTTATTCATCCTCCAATATTATCACCTCCTTGTAGAAGTAGGAATATGAGGTTGTACATTTTTGCACCTGATGTCACTATAGGGAGCATGCTTTCTCAAGAGAATGATAATGGTATTGAAAGATCCACTTATTACCTTAGTCGAGTCTTTAAAGATGCAGAAACTAGATATAGTATGGTTGAGAAATTAAAAATATGTTTGTACTTTTCTTGTACAAAGCTAAATCTTTATATAAAGCCAGTTGACATTAATGTTTCTTCTCACTTTGATATAATTAAAAATGTTTTCTAAGCCAATTTTGCATAGTCAAATTGGGAAATGGGCGCTTGCTCTAACTAAATATTCTCTAACTTACATGCCCTTAAAAGCTATGAAAGGGAAAGTAGTTGCAGACTTCATAGTCGATCACGCCATGGTCGAAGCCCCTCAAGACTTCGTTGAACTTGAATCCTGGAAGTTATAATTTGATGGTTCTAGTCATAGATAATGAATGAGGATTGAGGTCTTAATAATCTCTCCTAATAAAATTCCAACAAAATTCAAGTACATAATTGATGGTTGTTGTTCGAACAACAAAGCTGAATATGAGGCTTTTATAGTTGGCCTTGAAATTTTGTTGAAATTGGGGGAAACTAGAGTTGAAATTAGTGGAGACTCTGAACTGGTTATTAAGCAAGTAACTAGGGAAAACAATTTTTTCAAGGAAAATTTGATCATGTACTTCGTCATAACAAATAGATTACTACGAAGATTTGAGTATGTAAATATCAAACACACTCCTCGGCTCAAGAATCAGGAGGCTAACGATTTGGCCTAAATAGCATTTGGTTATAAGGTGTCGAAGGAGAAACTAGAAGATATGATTGTATTTCAAGGGAGAGTAATGGCTACTAGGTTATCTCCATCAGATTCGGAAGTGACTAAGTTAGGTTTTGCAGATGAGGAAAAATTCGAATTTTCGCCATTGTCAACTTGATAGACGCGAATTGGAGAAATTCCATAGTGAATTATTTGAAAAATCCTACAACTCTTGCATAGCGGAAGATCAGGTACAGTGCTTTAAATTATACTCTTATGGGGAACAAATTATTTAAAAAGACACCTGAAGAATTTTTGCTCAAGTGCCTCAACGAAAGTGAGGCATATTTGGCTTTATCGAATGTCTGTAGTGGGGCATGTGGGGGCATTAAATTGGTCATAAGATGAAATGGCTTTTGTTTCGACAAGACATGTATTGGCCAACAATGTTGAAAGATTGTATTGAATTCTATAAAGGATGCCAAGAGTGCCAAGTACACGTACGTATTCAACATGTCCCCGCAAGCGAATTGAACTCCATAATCAAGCTTTGGCCTTTTAGAGGATGGGCTTTAGATCTGGTCGGGGAGATTCGACCAGCATTATCCAAAGGTCAAAGATACATTTTAGTATGGATTGATTACTTTACTAAACTAGTAACATACCCGTGCATATGGACGAGTTCTGGTCTGGTACGCGCATTTGTTTACATAATATATTTGATTTAAATAGAAGATTAAAAAAGAAAAAAAATATTAAGATCAATTATAATTTTTTTCTTATATAAAAATATTTAGATCAATAATAGATTTTTTCGTATATAAAAATATTTAGATCAATAATAGATTTTTTCGTATATAAAAGTATTTAGATCAATAACAAATTTTTTCTTGTATACCATTTTTAGATCATAAATACCATTTTTCATATATACATATATTTATATCAATAACAATTTTTTTCGTATACAAAAATTATTTTTGTTTATGTATCGTTTACAAAAATATTTGGATCAATGATAAATTTTTGTATATAAAAAAATTTAGATCAATAATAGATATTTTTCTGTATGCCATTTTTGAATAAAAAATATTTGAATCATACATACCATTTTTCGTATATAAAAATATTTAGATCAATAATAATATTTTTCCGTATACAAAAATTATTTATTTTTAGATATCGTTTACAAAAATATTTGGATCAATAGTAAATTTTCGTATATAAAAATATTTAGATCAATAATAGATTTTTTTCGTATGTTATTTGTGAATAAAAAATATTTGGATCATAAATACCATTTTTCGCATTTAAAAATATTTAGATCAATAATATATTTTTTCCCGTATATAAATATTATTTTTCTTACGTATCATATGCAAAAATATGTGGATCAATAGTAAATTTTCGCATATAAAAATATTTAGATCAATAATATTTTTTTTTCCCGTATATTATTTTTTGATCAAAAATATTTGTGAGTAGAAATGCAAAATTATGATAAAAATTTTAATAACTTAAAAAAAATTAAAGATATGTAATTATATGGAAAAGAAAAACTAATTTAGTGTAATAATATGTCCTATTTATAACAACGGTATTTTTTTCCGTATATAATAATATGATAATCAACAATATATATTTTTTCATATATAAATATTATTATAAGCTCTCTTAGTCTGTTTCAAATATATTTTAAAAAATGATCGATAGATTTTTATTTTTTAATATTTAAATCAGTAATTTTATTTTTCTCATTTAATATAATTTCCCCGTTAAAAAAATAATGTTTATTAAAATGTTATTGTCTTTGACTCACTACAACAATCAAAGCATGGGGAGGTTCATTCATATAAATAAATATATGTGTCTGATTGGGTATAAATATAAGTATCAAATGCATACAAATCATTCTTCAAACAAATAAATATATTATCATATTTATTCTTAAAGAAAACATAATTGTCATAAAATATTATTAAGTAGACTCATAAAAACGAACATTACTGCCCCTAGTTCTTCTGCTCCTAGTAAGGATACAAATCAAATGCAGTTTATGCTTATTTTATAAAGTCTCCTACTTGCTCCCCATAGTTCTAATAAAAATAACTTTTACAGTACAGAGATTGGATTAGGATCAATCATAGTTTGAATACCTATCAAATCAAAACATCAACCCAACAAAAGGGAGCACAAACATCACACAAACTTTGAAGTCTTTAAAATTTATTTTATTAAGTACAAGAAAATATGTTATAAAGATGAATGTTCAAAACTACGTGAAAATATGCATTATAGAAGTATCACACCATTTGTCCTTTATTATCTGTATTGTTATCCTCTGCCAATTGATCGTTCTAGGACATAAAATGACAAAACATAGTCAGGCTACACCAAGAATGCAATCTATATTCTTGAGAAATATTTCACCAATAATATCGTCTTTGTTTTTTGAGTTCATTATCGATGTTAGAATTAATTTATATTTTAGAAATTAATTTAGAAATATTTTTTAGATATTAATTTATATTTTAAAAATATTTTTTTAGATATTTTTATATATTTGTTAGAGGATATTTAATATTTTATTTTGTGTATAAATAGTCTAGTGAGGTAGGTCAATATAATTCATTGTAAATCATTATTCCTTATTTTTGTAGCCGTCATTAAATATTTTTTTTTGTCTTTCATCTCTTTTTTGTGCACCAACAATTAGTATCTAGAGCTCCGGTTAGAAATCCACGGGAAACACGAGAGAACAGTAAGGTGTTGTGATAATCGTTGTTTCTGATTTTGAGAATTTAGGAAACATAGTTTTTTTTCTGTGCAAATTTGCACAAGGTAGAAGATAAACGGAAACGACAACGATATCCATTCCAAGCTTCTAGTATTTGATGGCAAAAACTGGAATCGTTGGAAGATCCAGATGCGCGTGTTATTTGGTTCTCAAGATGTGTTAGATCTTGTCACCGATGGCTATGATCTGTTAGAAGCAGACGCAACAGAGGCACATAAGATAACATAGAGGGAGCTAAGGAAGAAAGATCATAAGGTGTTGTTCTACATCCATCAATGTGTGAATGCGAACGTGTTTGAGAAGATTGCTGACTCTGAAACAGCGAAGACTATGTGGGACACACTGGTCAGATGTTATGGTGGTGACGCCTCAGTGAAGAAGGCGAAGCTTCAGTCTCTCAGAAAGCAATATGAGAATCTCAACATGAAGGATAACGAGAAGGTTTCTAAGTACATCTCTAGAGTGATTCTGATCACTAAGGAGGTGAAATCTTGTGGAGAAACTCTTTCTGAACAAGTAATCATTGAGATAACTTCTCAGTTTGATTACATTGTGGTAGAATTGAACATTCCAAATGTATGAGCACCATAAGAGTTTAAGAGTTGCAAAGTAGTCTATAGGCGGATGAGTTGCGTATGACTGCGAGAACTTCTGAGAGGGAAGTAGAGCAGCAGGCTCTGAAAGTAATTTCTGGTAAGAAGTATCAGAAGCAGACTTGGTCTGAAGCTAGGAAAAAAATAATTATGGTCAAAGGTCAGAAGCTTCAAACTCTGATAGGCAGAAGAATATCCAGAAGGGAAAGGAGAAGTCTGACAAGAAGAATATTCAGTGTTATTGTTGCAAGAACTTTGTTCACTATGGTAAATATTGCTAGTCATACAAAGAAAGGAAGTCAGAAGAAGCAAATATAGCCAGAGCAGAGTCTGATGATGATCATGTGCTATTGTTGGCTTCTAAATTTGATAATATGAATTCATCAGAATGGTGATATATGGACACAGGGTGTTCAAACCATCTTATTGGAAACAAGAAATGGTTGGTTGATTTTGACTCTAGGAAGAGTACAAAGATCAGATGTGCTGATGATAAATACCTCAATGCAGAAGGTATAGGAAATGTCAGAGTCATTCTAAATAATGGGAAAGCATCAGTGATCCAGAATGTGTGGTATGTACCTGACATGAAAAGCAATCTGATGAGTGTGGGACAACTGATTGAGAAAGATTTTTAGGTTACCATGAAGGACAATCTTCTGAAACTGTATGACCATAATCAGAAGCTGATTATGGAGTCAGAACAGGGAAAGAACAGAATATTCAAGGTGAATGTTAGAGTTGCCGACTCTGAATGTCTTAGTCCAACAAGTGTTGTCAAGGAGAGTGAGTTGTGGCCCAGAAGATTTGGTCATCTGAATTTCAGAAGCTTAGGGCATCTGAAATCAAAGAAGTTGGTACATGGAATTCCTACAATCAAGAAGCCCGAGAAGTCATGCAAGGTGTGCATGAAAGGGAATCAACCAAGATTACCATTTGCATCAGAAGTAGCTCTAAGAGCAAAGCATGCCTTGGGAATAGTGCATTTTGATGTGTGCGATCCATTTCTAGTAACATCAACTGGAGGAAATAAATACTCTGTTTCATTCGTTGATGAGTTCACCAGAATGACATGGGTATCTCTCATAAAGTTCAAACACGAGGTGTTTGCTGAATTCAAGAAGTTCAGACTGAAGGTTGAGAATCAGAGTGGCCAGACTTTGAAGATTCTTAGAACTGATGGTGGTGGTGAATATAACTCCACAGAATTCAGTAGGTTCTGTGAGGAGAATGAAATTGAGCATGAGTTTACTACTCCCTATACTCATCAACACAATGGTCTTGCTGAAAGAAGAAACCGTATTTTGCTTTATATGGTGAGAAGCATGCTGAAAGAGAAGAAGCTTCCTCATACTCTGTGGGGAGAAGTTGTTGCCACTGCATGTTATGTACTCAACAGATGTCCAGCAAAGAAATGTAAGGAAATAGTTCATATTCAGAAGTGGACTGGAGATAAGAAAAGTGTTAGTCATCTGAAGGTGTTTGGTTCTGTATGCTACAAACATGTCCCAGAAGCTAGAAGACAGAAGCTGGATGATAGAAGTAAAGTAATGTTACTGGTGGAGTACCACAGTACAAGTTCGTACAAACTTTATTGTCCAGAAACTAACAAATTTGAGTTCAGTAGATATGTCATTGTCAAAGAATCATAATTTTCAAATTGGGAAAGGTCTCGTCCTGACTTTGATGAGAGAACTCCTGAAGAAAAGTCAGGAGCACATATTTCTGAAGCTGATAAAGACTCTGACTCTGAAGAAGATTCAGAAGGAGAAGATGATTCTGACTCTGACTCCAATGGTGATCCAGACTCTGAAGACAGTCAAGGTTCTGGAGAAAATCGAATTTCTGAAGCAAGCACTTCTGAAGGGGAAAGTTCCGGTGTCCAAGGCTCTGAAGTTCCAGTTCAAAAACAACAAAGAGTCAGAAGCATCCCAAGAAGATTTACAGAGTTTGACATGTTGCAAGACACTGAAGTAGACTCTGAAGGAGAAGTTATTCAGTGTGTAATGTTAGTAGACTCTGAACCCATGAGTACGGAAGAGGCTCTTAATAAGCAAGTTTGGTTACAGGCCATGAAAGAAGAACTTGATGCTATAGAGAGAAATAAAACTTGGAAGCTGACAGAACTTCCAAAAGGATTTCTACAGAACTTCCAAAAGGATTTTTGTTAGATGGGTTTTCTAACAGAAGCTAAAGCCATATGGATCAATTGGCAAACACAAAGCAAGATTAGTAGCAAGAGGCTTTCTATAGAAGTTTGGGCTGGATTACCTTGAAGTGTTTGAACCTGTAGCAAGACATGAAACAATCAGACTAGTGATTGCAATAGAGGCTAACAGGAATTGTCTTCTGATGCACTTAGATGTAAAATCTGCATTTCTGAATGGTCCATTATGAGAAGAGGTATACGTATCACAACCTCCTGGATTTGAGAAAAATAATCAGGAAGGGATGGATTTCAGATTACACAAAGCCTTGTATGGATTGAAGCAAGCGCCCAGAGCTTAGAATTTGAATATTGATTCGTTTTTCAAGGAAAAGGGGTTTCAGAAGTGTGAGATGGAGTATGGTGTTTATGTTCAGTATACTTCAGAAGGTAATATGATTCTGATATGTTTGTATGTTGATGACATATTGCTAATAGGAAGTTCTGAACAAGAGATATCAGAGTTCAAGAAAGTTCTGATGAATGCGTTTGAGATGACAGATCTTGGGAAAATTAGTTTCTTTCTAGGGATGAAGATTATATATTATGAGAAAGGAATCATTTTGCATCAGATGAAGTATGAACTTGAGCTTCTGAAGAGATTTGAGTTAGAGAATTTCAAAGTTTCTATCACACCTACTGATACGAATCAGAAGTTGGACTTTGATTCTGATGGAGAGGATGTGGATGCTATAACCTTCAAACAGTTGGTTGATTCACTAAGGTATTTGTGTAATACCAGACCTGATATTTTCTATGCAGTTGAAATAGTTAGAAGATTTATGAGTAAACCAAAGTGGTCTTATTACCAAGCTGCTGTCAGGATTCTGAGGTATGTGAAGGGAACTCTGAAGTATGGAGTGTTATTTCCGTCCGGAAGAAAGATCGAATCAGAATTTCCGAGTTATTTAGACTCTGATTGATGCGGAGATAGAGTTTACAGAAGAAGTACTTCTGGGTACTTATTCAAATTTTTGGGAGGTCCTATTTCTTGGTATTCCAAGAAGCAACCTATTGTTGCACTGTCAATCTGTGAAGCTGAATATATTGCAGGCGCTCTGACTGCATGCCAAGCTGTGTGGTTTCTGAACTTATTGCAAGATCTGAAGATTGAAGTAGACAAAACTCTGAAGTTTATGATTGATAACAAGTCTACAATCAATCTTGCCAAGAACCCAATGCTGCATGGGATAAAATGCATATTAAGACCAATTATCACTTTCTGAGGAATCAGGTCCAGAATGGAATATTAGAAGTTGTGCACTGTAGCACCCAGAAGCAACTGGCAGATGTTCTAACAAAGGCTATCAAGACTGATCAATTTCTTCGTTTGAGGGATGAAATTGGTGTTTTCAGTTTTGTGTAAATATAAATTAAGGGATGGTGTTAGAATTAAATTATATTTTAGGAATTCATTTAAAAATATTTTTTAGATATTAATTTATATTTTAATAATATCTTTTTAGATATTTTTATATCTTTGTTAGAGGATATTTAAGATTTTATTTTGTGTATAAATAGCCTAGTGAGGTAGGTCAATGTAATTCATTATTCCTTATTTTTGTAGCCATCATTAAATATATTCCTTTTGCCTTTCATCTCTTCTTTGTGCACCAACAATCAGTACATCAGTCACAACAAATCACCATATTATCAGGACATTAGTTCAATTTACATGTATAAAATTGAATTAAATTTTGACTTAAACTCAAGGGAAGTCCACATCAGCATGTAAACACTTATCGGAGAGGTTTGTAATACATTGTGTGAATTCATCAACAGCTTGATAATGCTATTACCTCTAAGCTGGTTTTCCACAACTGCAATCGAGCCTCTATCTTTAATTCTAAATGCATATCTTGTTGTCAAGACTAGCCGAATAATTCCTGCTGATGTTTGCAATCGGTAGCACTCTCCACAAAAATTTGTAATATTGACTACACCAGAAGAGAGAGTGAGCCCGTTTAGGTACATGATCCTGAAATTCAGAATATGAAACATTCATCAAAATTCCAAATTATTTGAACTAAGGTACAAGACAATGCTAGTAATGCTAATAAGAAGTGGATTCGTTTGATGCAATAAAAAATGCAACATAACTTTCAAGAACTTGTCAAATATCTATCAAGGGTAAAGAAACAAAACTTCATACAATTTGATAGCAGCATTTCTAATTTTTCACTTCTATTCGCAAATAACCATACAAATAACAACATATCAGAAACTATCTCATTAAACCTTTATGCATCACATCATGTTTTAGCACATCTGAAACAAACAATCAACATATTCATTGCCATATTCGCATTACGGAAAAAATCCCAAACACATCAATGCAAATTAAAAAACAAAGAATCCACACGACATTAGAAACTTGTCTTACCATTAATAATAGTTCCAATAATTGGATCCAACCGAATCTTCTTAAAATTCAAAAACAAAAACCTACATTGATCTGCACGGCAAGCCAGACATAAGATTGTCGCGCTTATGCCCCGGTGCTACTGTCAAAAACCAAACAAGAGAAAAAATAATAAATGATCAGGCGCCGTAAAAAAAGGGTCACTAACAGTCCAAGCATATTATAATAAATTATCATTCAAATTATTGAAGAAATATCAATCCATGTATCCCCTTGCCACATTAATAACTTGACCTCAATTCCTTCCGTACCCATTCAACCAGCGACAATATCAAATTCAACAGCCACACACTAGAAAATAGGGACACTTGAACTCCACACCAATGTCAGTGTATAAAAGCCTTGCCATCTTTTACCATAAATCATATTGACACTGAAGAAGTGAAAAACACAAGAATGGGGGGTTGAATTGAAACTTAAAAAAAAAACAATAGACTCGAGATTTTTATCCTGGTTTGCTTGATCTCAAACTACTCCAGTCCACCCGCCAAGGTGATTTTGCCTCTCTCCAACGAGAACTTAATTCACTAATTAAACAGATTACAAATCTACTTTGACAACTGCCAAAGTCTTCTTGAGTATAACCACAACCCGGTTTATCTCAAGGAAAATATCTTAATCAAAGAAAAGTTTACTGTGTACTATTTGTTTTTTCGTTACAAAAACTGTATCACTACGGTGATGTATTACACAATTTGAATGTAGAATGAATATGAATTTTTTCCCAGCCTTTTGAGATTATAGAAAGCAGTTGTGAGAAAATCGTAAAAGATTTACCTTTTGAACTTGTTTATATAGGCGTGGAAATCTGTCCAAATTGAAACGTGATAATTGATACTTAATGCACTTTCCATACTGAGAAGATTCTTGTCTGAATGAAGCCGTTGCACATGATACTGCCTTAATGGAAAAGTAACCCTTCAGAACTTAGGAATCTTGCATGCTTCTTTACTTCAGAACTTTGATAAGTCAGAGGCATGAGGATCTGTTGGCGCGTTAGACTTCTGTTCAGAATCAGGATCTCTTTTACTTTAGCGCAAATTTTGATCACCATACTTCAGAACATTCTGATTACTCAGCTTGAAAGCTTTTATGGCTTAACTTCTGATGTCGTTTCAGTCAGAACTTCTGTATAACATAAAACACAAATTTAGAGTGCATATTTGTTCTTTGTGTTTGTTATCATCAAAACTTTTATAGGGGTTGTAGAATCAAACTATGTTCTAACAATCTCCCCCTTTTTGATGATGACAAAAAATAGGATTTTTCAATAAAAAATATACAGAACAAAAAGGTTAAGAGAGTCTCCCCCTGAGTTGAGTACTCAGATAGAGATGAATTACTTCCCTGAAGTTCCTTCTCATCAGAGCTTTTGATGCATCTCCTTCTGTCTTTATCAGAATATGTTCCTGTTCAAGCTTTCAGAAAAAAATAGAAGTTAAGATATTCAGAATGTTTGAGACTTTGTCCTGGTATACTGTTATTGAAAATATCTTACGTTCTCCCCCTTTTTGTCAGGTATCAAAAAGTGATATAATCACAAGTTATTAGAGTAAAAAAGACGATGATTTATATTGAAAATAGATTGTAATGACATTTTTCAGAAATAAAGAAGATAACATGAAGAATACAAAATACAAGTTAAAGAAAATCTAAGATGGAGGGGGAAGTCGTTTGAACAACGCTTCCAGTAAGCTCTTAATCTGAGTGCTTGATTCTTCCTGCTTTTCCAGAATATCCTTGATTTCTTTTGTTGTATCTTCTTGCTTATCCAATATATCCATGTTCTCTTTGTTTGTGTCTTCTTGTTTATCCAACCTTGTGTGGATTAAAGCATTCTCCTTCTTCAACTCTTCCAGAGTTTGCATGACTAGAGATGTAGCTGGTGTATCCTCAAAGGTTGTATGTCGTTCAGAACACTCTACAGCCTCTTCTGATTCAACTACTTCTAATATTGAAATTTCCTTTTCTGGAGCAGTAGTCAGAGGGTGACTATCAGAACCTGGTTCAGTGGCTTCTGAAGGTCGGTTCTCTTTCCAGGGAGCATTTTCCAATAGAAGAATTTCTTTCTTGTCCTATTGACTTAGAACTTAGTCTTTGAAGGTTTTCAACTGATCACATAAGTTCTGTTGAGCCATCTCATAACTTAATTCTTTCAGCTTCTAGGATTCAGAGTTGAACCATTTTTTGAATCTATCCCATAGAGAATCAGAAGCAGTAGGATTAGAATTCTCTTGACTTGCTTGAGTTAAAGAAGTGACCCATTCCTGTATAAAAAATCAACAAGTTTTTACCAACATCTGATTTGGTTAAGGTTGGTTTGGGTTTAGGAACGGAAATTTTATTAGAGGTTAAAGCTAGATGGTCCAGCGCTTCTAGATTAATGATCGTTCTAAGATGATCAACTGGACGATTAATTGGTGAGGGAGTAGGAGAATCAGAAATCAGGATTGGTGAGTGAGGAGTGGTTGGTGGTGTGGAGTCATATGGTGAAGGTATTTCTGGAATATCATGGATGGAGAGAGGTAAACGAAACATAAGAGGTTCTGTTATTCCAGGAATTGGGGTAGTGGTATCAGAGTCTGTAAGGGAGTCTTCTGATTGGTTTACGGTAGCATGTTGATTTTCAGGATCAGGTGTTTCAGAATTTCGATTTTCAGATTGAGGAGTGAGAGGGTTTTCATTTTCTGGTTGAGGAGAATTGAGGTTTTGATGTTCTGATTGTGGAGAGTGTGGGTGTGGATTTTCTGGTTGTTGAGACTGGATGTTTGGATTTTCTTGGATTGGTGAGTGAAAATCTTGATCAAACAGTTCAATATCAGAGAGAACTCTTGCAAGTTCTGGTTGATTTTGTTCTGGATTTGGATTGGGGGAGTGAGGTTCATTTAAGAAACTACCAAGAGTTACAGATGGATCAAACTCTATGTCAAAATCCTCAAATATTTGAGGTGAGAGATTTTCTGTTGGTTGAGGGGGAATGGTTTCAGATGTTGGAAAAACTATAGATTCTACAACATAAACAAAAGATGTGTTACCTTTATTTTTCGCAGCTTTGGTTGTCCTCTAAGAGGATCCTTCTCCTGCTGCCTTCCTCTTTCTGGATTTCTTCACCACAACCTCTGGAGCTGGCTTGTGCAGGTCACGAATGTTGAGTTCTGGAATAGTTCCATCTTCCTTGCAAGCTTCAAGGTATCTGACCATAATCTCAGCAGAAGCATCTATCTCAGAGAATAGTGGAAAATCCTTCAGAGGGATTCTCCTAGATGTGATGACATCATGAGAAGCAATTGTTGGTTCCTTCTTAATGCTTTCAATAATCTTCATTTTCTTCAGATTCTTGGCATTTAGTGGTTTCCCAGCAGTTGCTTCCAGAGTGCTGATCTGTTGAGCCTCTGTCAGATGTTCTATTAGTCTGTTTTCCGTCAGAATGTCTGAAATCAATCTTCCCAGAGGAATCCGATCCCTCTTTATTCTTTCTTCTTCTCTTGTCTCTTTCACACTTGTTCTCACATGGTTGAAGAGAAAATATGGTAGATTTATTTTGGTCTTCTTTGCAATGAAGTATAACAGAAACTGTTGATCAATGTTGATGTAATCAGGGGAGCTTGTAGGCTTCCTGTGATTGATACATCCCAGAATGATCCTATCCCAGATTCTGTAATAATCTTTCAAGTCTCTTATCTTGCTGGATGGTTGTCCAGAAGTGAAAATGACCCTAGCAATAGATGTTAGGTCAGAACACTTGTCAGCCATGTCAATGCATTTGACTCCGTCGCCATTGTACCCAATAAGTTTCCCAATCAAGTCTTCTGTAATCACTATCTTCTTTCCCATAACATATGACGTAACCTGATGGTTGGATGAAGTAGCATGAATCATGAATTCCTTAACAAGAATAGGAAAATAGGACCCAACTAATGATCAAAGTATTTGTTCCATCCCCGTGCCGTCACATCTTCATACAGATCAAACCCGTTTTCCTTTAAATTCTCAAAATCAATGATCAATTCACATAGAACTTCAAGGTTATCGACCAGAGTGAGCAGTGTTCTAATGGGTTCCTCATACTGTTCTATTGAAGAAGAACCAGGAGCACTGTTGAGATTTTTGTTGCTTGATAAGGATGCCATTGTTCACATGGATTTGTTGAAGAAAACTTAGAATAGGGGTTTTTGAAAAACTAGAGCAAGAGAGAATAGTGAAAGCAGTAAGAAGTGAATGAAATAGTAAATTCGAGTTTATAAACATTTTTGAAAACATAATCAGTAAGAAAGAGAAAATGAGTAATGATTATACTGAATTAATGAAACCTAAAATTAGGAGATTGCGTGTAGATACTGAACAATTACCATTGACAAGTGTCTCAATGCATCCAATCAAAGCCTTGGATCCTTCAGAATTTGAACGCGTGTTCAGCCTCAGAAGGTGATGTGTCTGTGATCGACCTAATGTGTCTAACGGTATCTTAACTGCAAGTGCACAGTCTATCACGGTAGTAATAAAAGGATGTCGAACCCACAGGGACTTCGTAATCACTCTAGTGTTATAAAACAGGTTAGTTTAGCTAAGGCGGAAATTGTCACGTTTGGTTTTTTAGAAGGTTAAAACTAAAGGGAAACTAAATTCGATTAAGGGAATTAATATTAAAGTGGTCGGAGCGTGATGATTTGAACCTACGCGAATTAAGTTGTACCTAAGCATATAAAAATATTTAACTTAATTGTTCTGTAGTACTTATCAGTTTAAAAACCCTCGATTCACACTCTCGTGGTCTTACCTCGGATCATACTCCTAAAGCCAAATGTCTGCTCTCGCTAGTCCATAAGTGTTTAGAAAGCATCTTTTTGAAAACTAAATAAGTCTAATTCGTTTTAAAGCGCTCTCGCTGTATTTAAATCGAATGCCTAACTTTAGCTATCCGGTTAAAACCTCACACTCTCGTGGTCTTGATTTCTCCCTATTTCACTTTCGTTACTCTCGTAATAAAAAGCTTAATTTTTAATTATAAAAAGTCACGGCCAGAAATTAAGTTGATTAAGGTCTTAGCTTAGAAAAACATTAATTTATTCGGTTATTTCATCACACCCCAACTACGGGTATTTAGCTACTCATAGTACTCGGAATTGAAAAGCAGGAAATAAATTCAGAAAACAATAACGCATGCATCATAAATAAAGAATAGAAATATAACATAAATAAAATTGCAATTATATCAAATACAATAAAAACCTGAAAAGCAATAAAATCCGAGATCCTTCTTCCACAAGCCGGCAAGATTGGAACGTCGGAATGAAAACTTAAATGGACGAAATTCGGAAATAAAATCGAGATTAAAAATCGGCAGAGCTTCCGCAAGGGTTTTGTGAACTAAACTCTCCTCCTTTTCTTTCTATGTCTAAGCTATATATAGAGAGTAAAAGTACGGTTGGAATTATATTTGAATTCCTAGATTCTTGGTTTTACTGAGAAAAATGAGGAGAAAGTGGTCTTGGAAGTTGGAGAGAAATTAGGCACGTATGCATGCTTTGCTTGACCACTTCATTTTGCTTTACCACGTTCTGTTGCTTGACCACGTTCTGTTGCTTGAACACGTTCAATTTTTACCACTTATGAGCTTGTTACGGGCGTGGCTGCTGCGTTACGCGCAGTTTGCATGAAATAGCGCGTTACGGTCGTGGCAGGGGCGTGACGGTCGTCACACTCTTCTGAAGCGTCTTACGGTCGTGGCAGGGGTGTGACGACCGTAACATCAGCAAAAATGGATTTCTTGACAGATTTATCTTTTCTCTTTGGTCTTGGCCGCAATCTCGCACATTTCACGTTTCTTCTTAGTTTGAGCTGAGATATGTTGTACCTGCATAAAACCATACAGAACTCGGAATATTCGAGAGTTAATCGGGTAAATACGATGTAAAACGGATAAATTTTATGGTAAATATATGATAGGATTTCGCGTTATCAGAAGGTAGCTTGTGAGAGGATGACAAATGTTTGATGGTGTGAACTGCATGCCTCTATCTTGGAAATGAAAGGTTCAGATCTTCATAGATAGATTCTGAAACAACTTTACTCCTAACTTCTGAAGATAAGTTGATCAGATGTTCACAAAAATAAAATTCGGAGGGTTAGAATATGCAAATAAAACTTCTTATTCTGTATATAATTTCATGTTGAGATGTTTCAGAATGAAATTAAATCTATCTTCAGAAAGGGGTTTTATAAACACATCATCCCATTGATGGTCTGTGTCAATAAATTTTAAAGAGAGAATTCCTTTCTGAATATAGTCCCTAATAAAATGATGTTTTATTTCTATATGCTTAGCCCTAGAATGCAAAATGGGATTTCTGGATAAATAGATAACAGAAGTATTATCACAGAAAATAGGGATGTTACTCTCAAATATGTTGAAGTCTTCAAGCTGACTTTTCATCCAGAGCATCTGTGTGCTACATCCAGCAACTGTAATGTATTCAGCTTATGTTGTTGACAGCGTAACTGTGGACTGCCTCTTGTTGGTCCATGAGATCAGATCGTCTCCCAGAAACTGGAAGCTTCCAGAAGTTCTTTTATGTTCAACTCTGTCTCCAGCAAAATCAGCATCACAATATCCTACTAAGCTGTATTCATGGGATTTTCTATAAAACAAACCCAGGTTAGTAGTACCATTCAGATAATTGAAAATTCGCTTAACTTTTGTTAAGTTAGATTCTCTAGGATCTGATTGGAATCTAGCACATAAACAAACGCTGAATAAAATATCAGGCCTTGAAGCTGTCAGATAAAGGAGAGAACCAATCATACCTCTGTATATCTTCTGCTCTACCTTTTACTTACCTCTTCCTTTTCCAGAATGTGTGTGGGATGCATTGGAGTCTTTGAAGGCTTACATTCTGAAAGGTCAAATTTCTTCAGAAGTTCTCTTACGTATTTGCTCTGGTGAATGTAAGTTCCTTCTGGAGTCTGATTGATCTGAATGTCCAAAAAGAATTTAAGTTCTCCCATTAAGCTCATCTCAAACTCTGCCTGCATGCACTTAGAAAATTCTCTTCCTAGATAAGGTTTAGTAGATCCAAATATAATGTCATCTACGTAAATCTGACAAACTAAAATGTCATTCTTAAATGTATTACAGAACAAGGTTGTGTCCACTTTCCCTCTGGTGAATTCCTTTTCTAACAGAAAGTTACTTAGCCTTTCATACCAAGCTCTGGGAGCTTGTTTCAGACCATAAAGTGACTTCTTTAGTTTGAAAACATATTCTGAGTGTTTGGAATTTTCAAACCCAAGGGGTTGGTTCACATATACCTCTTCCTCAATGTAACCATTTAAGAATGCACTTTTGACATCCATCAGATACAGAGTGATGCCATTTTTTACAGTAAAAGAGATTAAGAGTCTGATAGATTATAACATGACGACTGAAGCAAAGGTTTCTGTATAGCATATCCCATATTGTTGACTATAACCTTGTGCAACCAGCCATGCCTTGTTTCTGATGAATTCTCCTTGCTCATTCAATTTGTTTCTAAACACCCATTTTGTTCCAATGACCTTGAATCATTTTGGTTTGGGAACCAGATCCCATACGTCATTTATGGTGAATTGGTTTAACTCCTCCTGCATTGCCAGAATCCAGTCGTTGTCCAGAAGAGCTTCGTCAATTGTTGTTGGTTCAATCAGAGATACCAATCCCATGAGGGATTCTTCAGAGTTTCTGAATGTTGATCTTGTTCTGATTGGATCATCCTTCTTTCCTAGAATCTTATCTTCAGGGTGAGCTATGCTGCTTCTGGATAACTTTTTCTAGAGTTGATTAACAAAAGGTACTGAAATGCTTGTGACATTTCCTTCTGACGTTGTCGGACTGTCTCTGTTGGGAACTTCTAATGAGTTGTCTTCAGCACCTATGAATTCAACTTCTATATCTGCGAAAGATTCATTCTGCTTTGACTTTTGAGGGTCAAGCTTATCATCAAATCTAACATTGATTAACTCTTCAACAATCTGTGTTTCTGTATTGTATACTTTTTACCCTCTTGAGCGTTTAGAGTATCCTAACATAATACACTTCTGTGCTTTAGATTCAAACTTGTTCAGATGATCTTTAGTATTCAGAATAAAACATGTACATCCAAAAGGATGGAAATAAGAAATGTTGGGCTTTCTGTTTTTCCACAATTCATATGGAGTCTTTTCCAGATTAGGTCTTATAGAGATTCTATTATGAATATAACACGGTGTGTTAATTGCTTCTGCCTAGAAGATCTTAGCAATATTAGTCTCATTGATCATGGTTCTGGCCATTTCTTGCAATGTTTTGTTCTTTCGTTCTACAACTCCATTTTATTGGGGATTTTTAGGACAAGAGAAGTCATGCGAAATGCCTTTTTCATCGAAAAATATTTCAAATTTTTTGTTTTCAAACTCTCCACCGTGATCACTTATGACTTTGACAATTCTAAGATCCTTTTCATTCTGAACTTAGTTACAGAAAGCAACGAACACAGAATGTGACTCGTCCTTGTGTCTTAAGAACTTTACCCATGTCCATCTTCTATAATCATCTACGGCCACTAACCCATACTTCTTGCCACTAATAAACGCAGTTTTCACTGGTCCAAATAAATCTATGTGCACAAGTTCTAATGGCATAGAGGTGGAAACAACATTTTTAGCTTTAAAAGCAGGTTTTGCAAATTTGCCTTTCTGACATGCTTCACACAGAGCATCTGAGCTGAACTTGAGATTAGGAAGTCCTCTGACCAGATTGAGTTTGTTAATATGAGATATTCTTCTCATACTAACATGCCCCAATCTTTTGTGCCAGACCCATTGCTTGTTGTTAACAGAAAGAAGAAATTTTATATTCTGACTTTTTAGTTCAGAATGTTTTATCTTATAAATGTTGTTTTTCCTCTTTCCATTAAACATGATAGTTCCATCTTTCTGACTAACAGCTTTGCATGAATATTGATTAAAGATTATATCATAACCGTTATCACTTAATTGACTTATGGATAACAGGTTATGCATCAATCCATCAACTAACAACACATTATTAATAGAAGGAAGGTTACCATTACCTACTGTTCCAGAGCCAATGATCTTCCCTCTTTGGTTGCCTCCAAAGCCCACGTAACCTCCAGGTTTAAGTTCCAGGCTTTAGAACATATGCTTTCTTCCCATCATGTGCCGAGAGTATCTAGAGTCCAGGTACCATGACTGGTGTTTTAACCTTGCTGCTACAGATATCTTCTACATATATAATTTTGTCCTTAGGTACCCATATCTTTTTGGGTCTTGGTTTGTTAGTTTTACCAAGATTCTGTTTGAATTTTGGTTTGGCAGAATAATCATTGCTAGTGTATTTCAGATCATGTGTGTGCCCATATGTGAAGTGATATTTTAGTGGTGTGCGTTTAATTACTAGGTCCATGACTTTCTTAGGTGGGGATACCTTACATTGGTATCCTATTCCTTTTCTGCCATTTCTGCTAACCCCATAGATCATTGAAGCCATCTTGCTTCTATCTATGTTTTTAGCCAGAAACTTCTGAAAGTTGTGATCATATTCTTTTATGATTTTATCAGCACTACTAGGAGCCTCTAAGATTATTTCTTTCTGAGAGTTTTCTAAATCATTTTCTAGTTTTGAAATCTTTTCTTTTAACTCAGAATTTTCTAATCTAAGACTCATAGTTTCTTCAGAGTCAGAGACAAGATCCCTTTTCAGGTTCTTGAATTTGACTCTGATCTGCTGATACCTTTCCAGAATCTCATTCAGGCTTTCTGCTAGTTCAACTTTAGTGAAATTAACAGTAAAATCAGGAAATACCTCTTCTATGTCTGATTCTGAGTCTGACCGAGATGCTTCGCTGTCTTCTGTCACATTAGCCATAAGAGCAATGTTGGCTCTTTCATCATCAAATTCTGAGTCTTCGTCAGAAGTATATGAATCATCCCATGTTGCCATGAGACTTTTCTTCTTCTCCTTGAAGAATTTCTTTTTGAACTTCTCCTTCTGAAGCATTGGACAATCACTTTTGTAGTGCCCCTGTTCATTGCACTCGTATCGGATGATGTCTATGTTGTTTGACTTTATGTGACCAGACGAAGCTTCACACCTCCTGTGTCCAGAGGAGGGCTCAGACTTTCTGTATCCGAAGGAGGATTCATTCTGATTCCATGATCTTCTGGAGTTTCTGAATTTTCTTTGCCTCTGCTTCCACAACTGATTGACCCTTCTAGAGAGAAGAGACAGTTCATCTTCTTCTGATGAGGATCCATCAGAGGTTTCTTCTATAGCCTGAAAAACCTTAAAATCAAGTTTCTTGTTAGATTTTAATGTTAAAGGCTTATCTTGCTTCTGAGGCTCGTCATCTTCTAGCTCTATCTCATGGCTTCTGAGGGAGCTAACAAGTTCCTCTAGAGATATTTTGTTGAGATCTTTAGCCAGCTTAAGAGCCGTGACCATTGGCCTCCATTGCTTCGGTAAACTTCTAATGATCTTCTTTACATGATCAGTAGTAGAATACCCTTTGTCAAGGACTCTCAGCCCAACAACTAGATCTAGAATATTGAGAAACTTGCTTCTATGGATTCACTATCTTCCATCTTGAAAGCTTTGTATTTCTGAATGAGCGCAAGGGCCTTGGTTTCTTTAAATTTTATGTTGCCTTCATGCGCCATTCTCAAAGAGTCAAACATGTTTTCGACTGTCTCTCTGTTTGAGATCTTCTCATACTCTGAGTATGAGATGGCACTGAGAAGAATTGTTCTGGCCTTATGATGGTTTCTGAAATCACGCTTTTGTTGGCCAGACATTCTTTTTTTATCTATCTTCTGACCACTTTAATCCACTAGATGCATGTATCCATCAATTACCATATCCCATAAGTCAACATCATGAGCCAGAAAGAAGCTCTCAATTCTATCTTTCCAGTAGACAAAATTTTCTCCATCAAAGACTAAAGGTTTGCCGCTGATTCTGTCCTTTTCATCGTGATAGTCATTGCTGATGTTTTGGCTTGGTCCCACCATAGTGTATTTCTAATGCTTGGATCTTGTACTGACACAATTAAGTGTATGAACTCAGAACCAGGCGCTCTGATTCCAATTAAAGAAGTGAAAAACACAAGAGGGGGGGGGGGGGTGAATTTAAACTTTAAAAAAAAGCAATAGACTCGATATTTTTATCCTGGTTCGCTTGATCTCAAACTACTCCAGTCCACCCGCCAAGGTGATTTCGCCTCTCTCCAACGAGGACTTAATTCAATAATCAAACAAATTACAAATATACTTTGACAACTGCCAAAGTCTTCTTGAGTATAACCACAACCCGATTTATCTCAAGGAAAATATGTTAATCAAAGAAAAGTTTATTGTGTACTATTTGTTTTTTCGTTACAAAAATTGTATCACTACTGTGATGTATTACACAATTTGAATGTAGAATGAATATGAATTTTTGTTTCAACCTTTTGAGATTATAGAAAGCAGTTGTGAGAAAATCGTAAACGATTTACCCTTTTAACTTGTTTATATAGGCGTGGAAATCTGTCCAAATTGAAATGTGATAATAGACACTTAATGCACTTTCCATACTGAGAAGATTTTTGTCTGAATGAAGCCGTTGCACATGATACTGCCTTAATGGAAAAGTAACGCTTCAGAACTTAGGAATCTTGCATGATTCTTTACTTCAGAACTTTGATAAGTCAGAGACATGAGGATCTGTTGGCGCGTTAGACTTCTGTTCAAAATCAGGATCTCTTTTACTTTAGCGCAAATTATGATCATCATACTTCAGAACATTCTGATTACTCAACTTGAAAGCTTATGTGGATTAACTTTTGAGGTCGTTTCAGTCAGAACTTCTGTACAACATAAAACACAAATTTAGAGTGCATATTTGTTCTTTGTGTTTGTTATTGTGATACAGTGGGAGAACTGACTTGAGGTTTTTAGTTTGTGTTTGCAAATGTTGCGGTGTAGCAAGAGTCGCCACCGAATTTTCTTTTATCCAAAAGGAAAGGTGAAAAAGCACAGGAAAGACCTTTGAGATTGTTTCTTGAGTTCGGGGGTAGATTATGAAAATGGAAGGTATTAGCACCCTTTTCATCCATGGTTTTCCATGGGCTCTTAGTTACTTGCTAGATCACTTGCTTTTGTTTTGAAATTGTGCTTTGTGTGGTTTTTAAAGTATTTTGTAAAAGAGGACATTGTTTAGGAAATCTTTGTAATGATTCTCGTTCGTAAGAATGTATACAAAGATGTTTGTCTTTTTTGAAAATGTTTTCAATGTTTGTAAGATGTTTTGGAATTGTGTGTGTGTGTTTATTTTTGAAAATAGCAAGGATAGTTATTTGAAATGGAGTAAGTAACTAGAAATAATCTACCTACTCAAATGTCTTTCTTGTTAATTTTATATTCCTTTGATATTGTTGTCTTACCATTGATTTGGTAAGCATCCCTATCTTTGGATGTAAACGAGACAGACGTGGGTCATTGTACAACCATGATTAGTAATGTTTCAAAGTATCTTAGCATTTTTTAGGGACTAAGATCATTTTGTAAGGCAACTTTGAATACCGTCATCGAGGGACTATGATCTTATATTTGTTTATTTTGCCAAGATACTTCACATGCGTAATATGGCCATTTTTGTGTAAGGCAACCAAGTGGAGTAACCCTAAGGGTGCTTGTGTGCAAGTGTGTTATTTTCATGCTTGATTTTGTCTTGGATTAGGGTTTTCTATTTGATTGTTTTTATCTTGCCATACAAACCCTAATTATTAACATGTTATATGTAAAGCGGTAAATTGCGGAAAGTAAATATCCTACGCTATCACAATCATTTGGAGATGGGGTGTACAAATTTACAAATGGGGATTGCAAGAAATTAAAGTCCTAATTATCTATTACAACCATATTGAATAGCCATGAAGAAAATATATGAAGCATGTAAAGATAAAGAAAAATGAAAGGAAAGGAAAACATTTTGGATCATTATATGTCGGCACATGTCGTAAAATCAAGCTTCTCGAATGCACTTTTTTGTATGAAGACAAGTCATGATTGATAAAGAAGGCAAAAATTAGTGATCAAGCTAAAAGCCTCTTTGGATGAAGTCTTTGGTTCAAGCCCTTGGCAAATTTCAAGGTATAATGAGAATACTTACCTTGAACTTAAGATATAAATGCTCAATGGTCAAAAGAAACATTTTATATTGTCGAAACCTTTATTCAAGTTCTTTCGAAGCAAAAAGTTAATTTTTATTTGTGTGCAATCGATTTGCATGTTAGTGCAATCGATTGCACGCTTTAGTTTTTTCAAAACATTGGCTACTGACTTCCATTGCAATCGATTTGCATGGTTGTGCAATCGATTGCACAGTCAAAATTTTTGGAAATTTGGCTACTGGAACCCCATGCAATCAATTTGCATGGTTGTGAAATCGATTGCACACTGTAAATAATTGTAAATTTGGCTACTAGAACCCTGTGCAATTGATTTGCATGGTTGTGCAATCGATTGCACACTGTATGATTTTGAAAAACAGATGCCTTACACCTGCCTGTTCATGATACTATTTCATGGAAAACTTCTCACTTAATCTTGGAAATTGTTCATGATTTTTTACAAACCTCTTCTTGAAAGGTCACTACATTTTAGCCTAAAAAATGAACCAAATGATGATGATTTAAATGAAGAGTTTAAAGCCAAGAAAACTTACCTTGAAACTGAAATTTGTGCTTTGAGTTTGAGTTGCTGTATGGGCTGTTGTTGAACTTGGAAATTGATGATAGTGATGTTACAGAAGTTTTTCTTGTGTTTGAACAATTTCTACATGATGTATGTGGAGTGTTTAGATGGTTGAACAAAATTTGCAAGGTGAGAGGTTCAAAGGTTTGGACTTTAAAACTCAAGAGTGAATATTTTGTGGACTGTTATGGCTTTTGTGAATATGAGATTTTTGAGAGTTTGTCAACAAAATTTCTGGTTTTCTTTCTCCCTTTTTCCTCTTCTCTCTCTCTCTCTCTCTCTCTCTCTCTCTCTCTCTCTCTCTCTCTCTCTCTCTCTCTCTCTCTCTCTCTCTCTCTCTCTCTCTCTCTCTCTCTCTCTCTCTCTCTTTCTAACCTCTTTGTCTTGCAAATGCTTCTTCTATTTATAGGCAAAAGACTTGTGAATAAAGGCTGAATAGGCTTACAAGACAACATGTTATGGTTTGGTTGGGATGTAAGTATCAAACTATGTCAAGTACTTCATGGTTCCAAGATAAAGTAACAAAGTTGCTGGTTTAGAGGGGTTGATTTCCATGTTTTATGGTGGAGTAAAATCAGAAACAAACAAAGTATGGGCTCAAGACAAGTTTTGTACAAAAAACTTGCTTTTCAAGAATAGCAATGGTGCCTTTGTGCCATAAATGGAAAGATCCTTTGGACAATGGCTTAAACACTTGGGTAATAGCTCAAAAGTGGGTGTAAACAATAAATTATGTAGAGATTTGCAAGCAAGAAGGCCTGCAACATAAGATTATGCAGCATAGCATAAGGGTTTTGTTGTGTGTTCTTCAATAGAATGACTTGCAAATCAAGGGTGGATGCCCAACTTCATGCCCTTGAATCTCCTAGCTCAAGTATGATAAATTCATGCTCTTGGATGTTTTAGAAAGCTTGAAACACCCTCTATAACTTTCATGTTGACCACTTTTGTTAAATCAAATTGGAACATGATGAAAATTGGCCAAGAAGTTGGGATAAAAACCTGACCAAAACTGCTGAAAATTTCTCTAAGTGTTAAATGAAAATGTCATGACTTCATGAATTTATAACTTGAGATCCATGCATATTTAGCAGAAGTTATGTAAAGCAATGTTGTAGATATCATGGAAATCTACAACTTTCATGTTTAAAGTTTCCCTTGAACCGTCTTGCATCTTGGTGAAAGAATGGCATGAAGTGATGAAATTATCATGTATAAAAACAACTTAGAAAATTTCTAAGCCTTGGAAATCTTGACTTTTCAAGTTGACTTTCGACTTTCTTGACTTCTTGATGATTAAGCTTGATATTCTTGAATGTCTTGATGGATTATGATATTTGAAACTTAATGTTGACCAAAAATTCAAAGTTTGACTTTTGGTGCTACAGTTAACTTTTTTCACCAATACGGCTGATCCGATCAATTGACTGAGCAAAAATGCGATCCAAGACCTTAAACTTGACATGAGCAATCTTGAGAGTCCAAAATGATCCATGAAATTCAAATGTGGCATTAAAAGTCCATTTGTCCTTGTGCAAACTCAAACCTTAATTTTCAGTCATCAATGCTTGAGGAGATATCTTGAGTTAGTCAAACCCTAATCTAGTCTTGAGTCAAAGAGATTTTGTGAGGAAATTATTGATGAGTGAGAGGGCAAATTTTGGGGTACAACAATTATCATCAAAACTCTTATAGGAGTTGTAAAATTAAACTATGTTCTAACATACACCTGTCTTGATGCCACTTATACACGTTAAGGGATTAACCCTCCACTTAATCATATCATAATTAAAGTTTTTTTGATCTTGCAGTGAAAAAAAATTATCAAATTGACAAAACCATCTCGTTATAAAATTTGATGGATGTAACAAAACCATAAAACTCCAATAGATTCAATAAAGTGTTTGCATAAAATGTCACTTGAAGTTGTTGAAGCCTTCCCCCATATCAACTTTTAGATTTAGAGAAGACCATGTCAGGCTTTCTGAAGTCAAAAACCTCTGTAAAGCTAAATCATCTAAGTTATGTTGATATGAATTTTTGATAAGTTATGAAATTTCTGATAATCATGTTAAAAGTGTGTTATTTGGAACATAATGATACATATAAATATACTTTTGATACATACAAAGATCGACAAATCGACTGAGTAGGATGACCATAATATTCGAACTGATCATTGTCGATTTTCTCAAAAAGTAAAAGCTAGACATCCTTAAGACAATTGAAGAGTATGTATCTTAAGACACTGATAACCATGTCGGAAAAAATTGAAGAGTACGTAAAATGAAAAATCAACAGATTTAAAATCACAAAAACACAATCTTATGGGAAGGTTCCCTTTCAAAGAGATGCTTTAGAACCGAAATAAGTATAACAAGTCATGATCCACAAGGCACTACATAATAATCCAATTAGGTAAGAAATATCCTAAAACACCATGCTACTACTTAGAAAGCTTACAGAAGCAATTTATAATCATCAGATAACCTTCAAATATTTCTAAAGTAATTTATAATCATCACATATCCTCCGGAATTATCTATTCCTCTTCATTCAAGGTGTCGAGCTCTGAAATAGCTTCATTAAATGCCTGCTTTGTAAGATGGAAGGCTCTGAAAAAGGAAAATAGGTTCCCGTTCATCTAACACGCCACTAATTTCAATCTAAATTCAAATTAAAAATCATATTCAAATCACAAACCTTTATGGTGAATTCAATATCTGATAATAAAAAACTGAGAAACCACACAGACTTTTATAACATTCTCGTGGGTTACAATCACCTCTGAGAAGTTAACTTGTCGACATACATGATACGTTGATACTCATCGAATATTACATACTTTGAAAAAGATACCAGTTCAACTCACTTTCAACCAACAAAAATATATCTGAGAAAACATTAACAGTTGATTTTTTTATACTAAACACTCCTTAGTCATTTTATTGAATACCTTATATGCACCTTACCACATTGTCAAAAATCTTAATTGTTGGGACTCCCTTAATTTTATTTTCATATGCAAGATCTTTTTTTTCACCTCACTGACATCATATTTAACCAAAACAATTGGAGTTTTAAGACCGCCCAAGATAGAAGCATTTTTTTCGTACTGCAAAAATCAACATGAAAAAACCTCAACATTTTCATTTTCATAATCATATTTACAAAACCCCAAAAATAATTATAGAAAAAAAGGAAAACAAATAAACATACCATGGGGCACAAAAAATACCGAAAATGAAATGGTTGTGCTTTGATGTCGACATGCGGACTTGTTTGTTATTGCTTTCAGTATCATAAAAGGAGATGTGAAAGAAGTTTCAACTTCTCATGTGCATAAACCCTTCCAAATAGATAAAAATGATTTTGGTCAAAAAAACTCAAAACCCTAAACCATAATAAAAAGGCTTAATTGCAACTTTGGTCTCCCTGTTTAGCACTTTACGTGATTTTGGTCCCCCCATTTTTAAATTTACTATTTTAGTCTCTTTTTAAATTTTTAACGTGAGTCTTGGTCTGTTGCACCCCAAAATTTCCCCTCCTATTTCCTTCAAATCATTCTTTCAAGACTCTTCAAATAGTCAAGACACTCAATGTTTGATTAGTCAAGGTGTTCCTCCTAGACCAAAGACCCATAACTAGAGTTTTGAATTTCTCAAGGAAATTTGGTTTGAAAATGTCTCAAATGGCTTCCATGGTTCTTCATAGGTACTTAACAAAGTTCATGTCAAGTTTCATGCCCTACATCACAAGTTTCCTCAGTCAATGACTCAAATGCTTGAATATCAATTATATTGATCAAAAAGTCAACTATGGTCAACATACAGTCAAACTTCAAGATTTTTGGTCAACATAAAAATCTTGAAGTGATATTCATCATTTGATCAAGGGTTGATCGTGATTCTCCAAGGAAAGTCCTCAGATCATCAAAAGTCAAGAATTGCCAAATTAGGGTTTTCCTTAGGAGAAGTCAACTGAACTTTGACTAGGTATAACTTTCACATGCTTCATCAACTTTTCCCAAACCAAAGCCCATTTTGACGAAAATTCAATTCTCTACAACTTTTCTTTTGTTCTCAAGTCCAAAAGATGTCTCATTTGGAAGATATGATCTCATACATTATAGGTCATTTTCAAAAAGTCAACAAAAGACACTTTTTGTCAAAGAAACTTACATCAAGATAATGTCTCCAAATACAACAATAATTAAAATATAAAGTATAGAGGACATCTCGGACTTTCAAAAAGTCAAAGATCATCTCTAAAAGTTTAAAATTGAACAAGTTATGAGTTGCACAAGTTGGAGAATTTTGAAGGAATTCATGAATTTCAAGTTGGGCAATTTTGAACTTTTAGACCAATGGACCTAATTTTTGAGACTCATACATGTTCATGATATGTTAGAGGACCGCTAAAACCATTCCCTTATTTTTCATAATTTTTATTTATTTTATTTGATTTTTTTCATTTAAAACAAATTAAATCAAGAACAAAGTGTAAAGCGAATGGGCTTAGGCGTACGATTGGACTTATGGGTCAAGATTGAAGCCTAAATTTAGTGCAAATTCCAGCAAGGAAGTCTAGGTTCAATGCATATCATGAATGACAATGATTTCACAAGTTTGGAAACATTTTAATGTGTTTATCTTGTTTTGAAAAGGGCCTTAATGCCTTGATTCTTACCTTACTTGTTTGCTCTCCTTTCACTCCTCTATATATACCACGCTATGCAAGCTACAAAGAAACAAAAAAAATCATTGCCTAAGAGAACGAAAAAAATAATTTCCTAAGAGCACGAAAGAATCATTGCCTAAGAGAGAGCTCGAAATTCACAAAAAAATTCAAGAAGTTGTAAAACTCATAACCCAAGTTCCAGCTTCTCTCACTCAAAATCAGTGACTCTCTCATCCTTCTGAGACCCTTAGGAGGCGATCCACATCATTATCCAACCCTCACGCATCTCAGAATCCCTTCATATCATCCCTCCGATTTGGTAAAATTTGGATTTCGAATCTCTTTGATTTCGTAATTTAAATCATTTTTATGCGTATATTCTTATTACTATTGATGTTTTGAGCAAGTCTAACATTTTACATGCAAGCATGAAGGCAGAAATAACGTGATGTCATCGTTAGGGCATAAAAAATGTTGGGTTTCGGATCTCAGGATATGGGATGATCCAGACAAAAATAAGCTCAGATTCGGAATCATGACATTTTCTTTTAATATTTATGTTGTCTTATTAACTTTGTTTAGATAATTAACTCAATCATGACAATCTCATAAAACAAAAAACCCAAAAAAATTAGATTTAATTTTAATTAATAATCACTTCATTTTTTATTTTTGTTTGCACAACAAGACCGAATGTTTTTTATTTTTTCTTCTTTTGGGTGGGTTTTGAATTCTCTGGGGATTTGTCTTCAGAGTCTAACTTGACCTGTATAGGTTCGGGATCATTTTGCTTTCTCTTTTTGGAGTTGTTGGAGGTTTTTGGCTAGTCTAAAAATATCAAAGTTGTTAGTGACATATGGGGATATATTCAAAAGTTTTAGTTGGTCAAGCAAATACCTTTTTTGTTGTCTTTGCGAGGGTTGTCCCTTCTTCAGTTTGTTCATCTTCTTTGGAAGAATTCACCTCTTTTCTAGCAGTGGCAACAACGACTGCCTTTTCCTTTATGACTTTCATTCGATCAACTGCTAAGAAAAGGAAAGATAGATAAAATATGATAAAAAAAGCGTAAGGAAAATAAGGGACCAAATCGAAGGATTCTCCTATTCTACACCTTCATGCATTGCAGAAAGTATTTGGATGCACTTTACATCGACATGAAGGTGACCTTTGAAACAATCTAGAGTATGCTTACATAGAACCACCTAGACAACAAGTTTTTTCGAGTTTTGTTAAAGAACTTTAAAATAAGACCCACAGACAAACCATTATGGGAATGGAGGTCTAAATGCCAAGACAAGACTAGAACATGGAAATGGTGGTAATTTATGAGGCTAAAGCTTAAAGGTCAGCTCGTACCTATCTTCACATTTAACATATAAAGGAAGTCTCAAATTGGGAACTGATAAGTGCAAATTGTAGTTATTTTTGTATATACTTTTTGTTGCACTTATTGACTATTTGTTGTTATTAATCATTGAATAAACCCGACTTTTATGTAAATACATTTAGTTTGTGTATATTTGTGATTTTGATTTATTTGTGTAAAGTTTGATAGATTTTACTTCTTTTGTAGGTATTTTTCGCATTTTTGAGCATTGGGCAATAAGGTGTCTAAGACACGGCTCTGGATGCATGCTTTTGCAATAAAATAAGAAGTTTTACTCAGGGGACCGTGCTAAGTGCATTCCCTAGCGCGCTATATGCAATTTTGACTATTTTGGCAGAACCATAGTTGTTGAGCCTGCTTAACGCGAATAGCGCGCTTAACGCAGTTTAGGCGGTTTAATGTGAAAATATCGCCCAACCCACTTAGCGCGATGAGCCCACTAAGCGAGATCTACTGAGATTTTTTTTATAACTTTCATTTTAATTCATTTTTAGGTGATGGTTTTTGGGGTGGTTTTGTTCTCAAATTCCATCAACCTTATTTTTGATAGATTAGCTTAGAAAATAACACTAGGTCTTTGCTTATGGATGACTAGAGGTGGATTTCTTATCGATCGACACTGACAAATTGGAAGATTTGTGGTTTATCACTTATACTCTCCATGTATTTCTCTTTTGTTGGGTTTTATATGTATTTTTAATTTGAACTCATTTATATTTGTCGCACATGGCGTTGTATAAAACTTGCTTTACAAATCTTTGTCGAATATTGTTCAAGATTTTTGCTATGTGTTAGGGATTTGAGTTTCTATAGACATATACTGCTTGGATTCTTATCTTGGATGGTTATCAATTAGTTTTTGGAATTCCAGAGATAGATTTAGAGCTGACATTCACATGGATGTATGTGATTAATGCCTCTGTGTTGGTTGTGTCACTCTGAGAGATCGTCGATGCGATTAACACAATTGACTTCTGTGTTGTTAAGATTGTTGAGAGATCGCCGACGAGATGATATAATGGGTGTTGTGCTCGATACGTGATAAAATTTATTAATATTGTAGGTTGAGTATAACCAGTCAATAGGTTTAAGTGTGATACGGGTAAAGTACATTCGAGCCGGATAAGTTTGTCTTTCCTTTTTATATGTTTATTTTCTGTTGATACCTTTTACCTTTCTTGCCAACCCATTCATACCCCAAACTCATTAACATGAGATTTTACGAACGACATTTCAATACACCTGTTGTACCCCAAAATTTCCCCTCCCATATTTCTCAAAACATTTCAAGAAAGATCCTCAAGTTGCTCAAGGTAGTCCAAGGGTTGGCCAGACAAGCTCTCTCCTAAGGCAGTCTACCTCAAATTAGGGTTTCATGTTGCATCAGGATATTTGAGTCCAAGGGGTCCAAAATGCTCAACATTGTCCTAATATGCTATCAAGATCATCCATGTCAATTTTCAAGCCTTGCAGAGAAAGTTTGCTCAGTCAATTGCTCAAAGGCCTGAAAATAGACAATGCTAGGGCAAAAGTCAACTGTGGCCCACATACAGTCAAACTTCAAGATTTTTAGTCAACATTCTCATTTTGAAGGATAATTCATCATTTGATCAAGGGTTGATCATGATTCATCAAGGATTGCTCATAATTCATCAAGACTCAAAAGTTGCTAAATTAGGGTTTTGTAGGAAAAGTCAACTCAACTTTGACCAAGGATAACTTTCTCATACTTTATGAGAAATGACCCATCCAAAGCTCATTTTTAAGAGGATTAAATTTCCTACAATCCATCTTCAGCTCCCAAGTTCAAAATATACACACACAAGAAGTTATGAATTTGGAGATTATAGGTCATTTTGAAAAGTCAACAAAAACACCTTTTTTGTCAAAGCTTCATACATGAGAATGGAACGTCAAATTGAGATGAGACAAAAATGTTTGATTAGATGACATCTCAAGCTTTCTAAAAAGTCTAAGAAAACCTCCAAAGAGTCAAAATTGAGGAAGTTATGCATTGGTGAAGTTGACCTTTTTTGCAAAATTGCCAAAAGTCAACTATGCCTAAAACTTCAAATTTTGCCAAATGGGCCCAATCTTTTCCACTTGTTTTAAGTTGGCAATATAGTCCACGAGCTCTAGCCCTTTCCACTTGTCCTTATCATATTTTAATTATTTATTTTTATTTTTATTTGAATTAATTCAATTTAAATCAAAACAAATCATATAAAATCCAAATATTGAAAACAAAAGATTTTGTGCTTGTTTCAGGTTTCAATTACAGCTAGCATCAAATCAAACTCGTGCAAGGCATTAGGGTGGACAAAAAGATTGGATTTAAGCCATTTTTGGAAAGATTTAAAGGTGAATCAAATTAAGATCAAACTCATTGATGGAGGAAGATTTGATGCATTCTTTCAACCCTAATGCATTCCTTGGTACAAATAGAACAAAGGCAGACCATAAACTAGGTTAAAAAACAGGCGCAACAAGGAGAGCAAAATCTGAAAAAACCAAGAAAAAGTGCAAGATCGAATTTAGTGTTCCAAGCATCCTCAAGGCCTTCCAGCTATCTCAATCACTTCCTGAGACTCCCAGCAAACCAAAGCAATCCAGACCAAGCATTTTCAAGCCTTGTATTGCACTCTAAGTCCATCACGACCTTGCTTGTTTCTTGAAATCAGTTAGTATCATTTAGGCATTGTTAGGAAGAATTAATCACATATTCTTGATCCATGGAACATTTGCAAGCTTCCTGTATTGATTAATTGCATTTATATGGCCTATATTGGATTTTGCCATTGTTAGGGTTTGTAGCTTCGAATTAGGGTTTTCGCTTGCATTTATATGGCCTATATTGGATTTCACCACTGTTGCTGAAGATCCTCCAATGAAGATGGCTTCCCTCAAGGATTCCTGGGCTGTTATTGAAAAAGGTGGGTGTGCGAATTAGGGCCAACTCCCTGACTTTGCACACAAGACTGACAAGTTTGGTTTGGGTTTTACTGCAGAAGCTCAAAGGGCTGTTTGGCGTGCGCAATTTGGAAGACCTCCCCTGTGTATCACTAATCCAGAAGTGAATGCAATTGAAGATGATGATGAAGAATATGAATTTGACAGCTGGATTTACCCGACTACCGACGGTGGATTAAGCAATTGGATGATAAAGGACTTCGTGCCCATTTCTTTTACTACACAGTAATAAGACTTTTGTTTTGAGTTTGTAACAGACAATTTAAAACTTTACGGCCCGATGCCTTGCCCGAGACACCGTGGCTTTGTTTGTGAGGGCTTAATATTTGTCATTTCCATATATCATCAATAAAAGCATTGGACGTTTTTCTTACATTAGAAATTTTGTGCTCCTTGTTTTTCTTTTCTATCTTGCACTTTATCAAAACAGATATTGTCTTACACACACTCACATATCATGATCCACATCCACTCTGGATCCCACTGATAACGACTCTGCTACTGCCAATTATGACTTCGAAAATCCGATCAACCAAGCCGAGGACGAAGGTGAGGATGATTGTGAAGTGCCTGGGGAACTTGCTAGACTATTACTACAGGAAGAGAGGGCCATACAGCCTCCAAGAGCCACCAATTCTGATGCCTCCAGTTGAAGGAAGACCTGTGATCTTATACTTGACAATGTTGGACAATTCAATGGGGTGTGTGCTGGGGCAGCATGACGAGTCTAGCCGAAAAGAGCATGTTATTTATTACCTTAGCAAAAATTTTACCGACTGTGAGACCCAATACTCACTGCTTGAGAAAAACTTGTTGCGCTTTGGCATGAGCTGCTCGCCGGCTGAGACAGTATATGCTGACTCACACTACCCTATTTATATCAAAGATGCGAACATGTTGACGACACCTTGGCCTTTTGCAATGTGGGGCATCGATATGATTTGTGAGATCAGACCTACTGCATCCAATGGGCGTCGTTTCATCCTGGTAGCAATTGATTACTTTATAAAGTGGGTTGAAACAACTTCCTTTGCTACTGTAACCAAGAATGTCGTGGAACGGTTTATTCGATACAATCTGATCTGTCGATATAGTGTACCAGAGAGGATCATTACGGACAACGGTACAAATCTCAACAATACGATGATCACCGAACTCTGCAAGCAGTTCAAGATACAGCACCACAACTTTTCTCCTTACCGGCCAAAGATGAATGGGGCTGTAGAAGGGGCTAAATAAGAACATCAATAAGATTGTGCAGAAGATGACGGTGACATACAAAGATTGGCACGAGATGTTACCGTTTTCTCTTCATGGGTACCGAACCTCAGCGCGAAATTCAACAGGGGAAACACCCTATTCCTTGGTATATGGTATGGAGGCGGTCTTACCCATTGAAGTTCAGATACCCTCTCTTCGGATTATGAAAGATGCAGGTTTGAGCGAACATGACTGGATTCAGACCCGGCTTGATCAGCTGAACTTAATCGATGAAAAGAGACTTACTGTTATTTGTCATGGTCAAACGTATCAAAAGCGGATGATCAAGGCATTTAACAAGAAGGTCAGACGACAAGAGTATCAAGTTGGGGATCTGGTGATCAAACACATCATCCTACCACAAGGTGATCCCAGGGGCAAATGGACCCCTACGTACGAAGGGCCGTTTATGGTTAAGAACATTTTCTCGAGAGGAGCTATGATCCTAACCACCATGGATGGTGACGACTTTCCTCACCCCGTCAATGCAGACATAGTGAAAAGATACTACGCATAATCAAAGACCCGCTAGGTTGACTGGCCTAGGCAAAAATAAGGGCTTCCCAGTGAACCAAAAGGGTTCGGGAAAAAATAAGGGAGGAAAATGAAAAAAATCTGTAGACCCGGCAAGTCGAAAACCTGAAAAGGCGGCTTGGGAAAAAAAGGGTATCCCGGTGGACTGAAAACCCGAAAGGGCGGTCCAGGCAAAAATTAGGGATTAAAGCATAACACTATGTATCCTTGGATCATCTTGCAACCAGACTTCGGTATCGACTATCAAGCTCGAACGTCTCCAAACAGTCGGATCCACCTTCAACCAAGTAGCAAAGTGATGAGATGCTCGAGGACATAAGGGCAATAGCAGAGTTGGAACCCAGTGGGATTTTTCACATAGCTGTTTTTCTTTGTTTTGTTCATAAATTGTATAAACTCTATTGTTCAGTGGCGTTCTCTTACTAGGACGTCAGCCTCTTGTACAATAACGCCTATTTATAGGCCAATTTCAAAATCAATACAAATCATTTTCACAAAGAAATTTCAAACTGTTTTTCCTTTTTCTGTTTTGTTTTGCAAAGAACGTCCAATGTTCATTTTTTATATATGCATTTGACATTGATTGTTGCTCATAAATATTTACATGCAAAACGAAAGACGATTACTCGTAATATCAGAAACAGGGGCAAATAAGAAATGCCCGAACTGTACAGTTTCTCTATCCACCAGGTATAGGGATAGACCTAGTTGGAGAAAATGATTGAAAGTACATTCACTCCTCGCAGAGTAAGGAGAAAGCAGTAGTGTTAACTCTCTCCTGCTGACGCTCGCAACTGTGAACGAGTCGATGATATTCTCCCCAAGCAGAGTTTATCTGTCACCAGCACTAGAAAATTATCCCCCAGTGGAGTATGAAAAATTATCCCCGGTGGAGTTTGGAGAATTGTCCCCACTATACTCTGGAAGATTATTCCCCAGTAAAGCCTAAAAGGTTATTCCCAGTGAAGTCACAACTGGAAAATCATCTCCAGCGGAGTTCATTCCTTTTTACAAACAGAAATTCAATCCCCAACAAAGTTTATCATCGCCGACAGTGATGACTCATCCCCAGCTGAGTTTATTCTTCCAAATCAACAGATCCTCCGACAGGGTATTTCCTCCCTACAAAGTCATTTCCTCATCAGTTTATTCCCCAGCAGAGTTATCCACTCCTGCAGGTTTATTCTCACAAACATCTTCATTCACTATCCCCAGCGAAAACGAAGAATTCAACTCTTTTCTCCAGCAACAATCCGGGATTTATTTTCCCCAGCTAGAGAGCATCATAAAAACATTACATATCCATACATCAGGACATACGCATAAACATCATACAAACACAATCTAATTTATTTTGAGAACATCATTGCTTGATACATATCATGCATTACATACAGCTAACCTTTACCTTTCAGGAAGGATACAATCAAATTCTCACAAATTCAAGCTATGAAGCCTTTACCTCTGTTGAATAACGGACGACCGAAGTTCCTAAATGTCAACAAAGATGATTCCCCAATTGAATACGGACGACCGAAGCTCCTAAAATTCAATTTTCCTCTTCAATAGAGATGTTCCCTCAGTTGAATATGGACGACCGAAGTTCCTAAAATTCAACAGAGATGTTCCCTCAGTAGAATACGGACGACCGAAGTTCCTAAAATTCAAGTTGAGATGATTCCTCAGTAGAATACGAACGTCCGAAGTTCCTAAAATTCAACAGAGATGTTTCCTCAGTCGAATACGGACGACCGAAGCTCCTAAAATTCAATTTTCCTCTTCAATAGAGATGTTCCCTCAGTAGAATACAGACGATCGAAGTTCCTAAAATTCAAGTTGAGATGATTCCTCAGTAGAATACGGACGATCGAAGTTCCTAAAATTAAAGTTGAGATGATTCCTCAGTCGAATACGGACGATCGAAGTTCCTAAAATTCAACAGAGATGTTTCCTCCGTAGAATACGGACGATCGAAGTTCCTAAAATTCATGTTGAGATGATTCCTCAATAGAATACAGACGATCGAAGTTCCTAAAATTCAAGTTGAGATGATTCCTCAGTCGAATACGGACGAGCGAAGTTCCTAAAATTCAACAGAGATGTTTCCTCTATAGAATATGGACGATCGAAGTTCCTAAAATTCAAACTGAGATGATTCCTCAGTCAAATATGGACGACCGAAGTTCCTAAAATTCAACAGAGATGATTCCTCAGTCGAATACGGACGATCGAAGTTCCTAAAACTCAACAGAGATGTTTCCTCAGTCGAATACGGATGACCGAAGTTCCTAAAATTCAATTGAGATGATTCCTCAATAGAATACGGACGATCGAAGTTCCTAAAATTCAAATTGAGATGATTCCTCAGTAGAATATGAACGACCAAAGTTCCTAAAATTCAACAGAGAAGATTCCTCAGTAGAATACAGACGACCAAAGTTCCTAAAATTCAAACTGAGACGACTCACCAGCAGAATAACGGACGACCGAAGCTCCTAAAATTCTATTTCTCTCAAGACAGAGATAAACATTCCCCAGCAGAATCTTCCTCAATGACATATATACAAACTCTCGCTAAGGAATCTCTTATGCGATCGACACTCCTTCAGATGGCATCTTTAAGCCCATCCCCTCATCAGCAATTTCCAAATGGCATCTATAAGCCCATTCTCGATATTGCAAGACGGACACCACTTCATGAGAGTGCAAATTTCCAGGCACTTTAGTGTTCAATCATCTTCCACATTCGGATCATGAAAGGCACGAAAGCCAATCTACATCCTCAGGTTTAAGAATATTGAACAGGGGAAGCTGTTGTACCCCAAAATCTTCCCTCCCATATTTCTCAAAAATTTTCAAGAAATATGCTCAAGTTGCTCAAGGTAGTCCAAGGGTTGGCCAGACAAGCTCTCTCCTAAGGCAGTATACCTCAAATTAGGGTTTCATGTTGCATCAAGATACTTGAGTCCAAGGGGTCCAAAATGCTCAACATTGTCCTAATATTCTATAAAGAATATCCCTGTCAAGTTTCAAGCTTTGCAGAGAAAGTTTGCTCAGTCAATTGCTCAAAGGCCTGAAAATCAACTATGTTGGGGCAAAAGTCAACTGTGGCCCACATACAGTCAAACTTCAAGATTTTTAGTCAACATTCTCATTTTGAAGGATATTTCATCATTTGATCAAGGGTTGATCATGATTCATCAAGGATTGCTCATAATTCATCAAGACTAAAAAGTTGCTAAATTAGGGTTTTGCAGGAAAAGTCAACTAAACTTTGACCAAGCATAACTTTCTCATAATTTATTAGAAATGACCCATCCAAAGCTCATTTTGAATAGGATGCAATTTCCTACAATCCATCTTCATCTCCCAAGTTCAAAATATGCACACACAAGAAGTTATGAATTTGGACATTATAGGTCATTTTGAAAAGTCAACAAAAACACCTTTTTTGTCAAAGCTTCATACATGAGAATGGAACATCAAATTGATATGATACCAAAAGGGTTGATTATAGGACATCTCAAGATTTCTAAAAAGTCCAAGAACACCTCCAAAGAGTCAAAATTGAGGAATTTATGCATTGGTGAAGTTGACCTTTTTTGCAAAATTGCCAAAAGTCAACTATGCTTAAAACTTCAAATTTTGCCAAATGGGCCCAATCTTTTCCACTTGTTTTTAGTTGGCAACATAGTCCACGAGCTCTAGCCCTTTCCACTTGTCCTTATCATGTTTTTATTATTTATTTTGATTTTTATTTAAATTAATTCAATTTAAATCAAAACAAATCATATAAAATCCAAATATTGAAAACAAAAGATTTTGTGCTTGTTTCAGGTTTCAATTACAGCTAGCATCAAATCAAACTCGTGCAAGGCATTAGGGTGGACAAAAAGATTGGATTTAAGCCATTTTTGGAAAGATTTAAAGGTGAATCAAATCAAGATCAAACTCATTGATGGAGGAAGATTGGATGCATTCTTTTAACCCTAATGCATTTCGTGGTACAAATAGAACAAAGGCAGACCATAAACTAGGTTAAAAAATAGGCGCAACAAGGAGAGCAAAATCTGAAAAAACCAAGAAAAAGTGCAAGATTGAATTAAGTGTTCCAGGCATCCTCAAGGCCTTCCAGCTATCTCAATCACTTCCTGAGACTCCCAGCAAGCCAAAGCAATCCCGACCAAGCATTTTCAAGCCCTGTATCGCACTGTAAGTCCATCACGACCTTGCTTGTTTCTTGAAATCCGTTAGCATGATTTAGGCATTGTTAGGATGAATTAATCACAGGTTCTTGATCCATGGAACATTTGAAGCCTCCTGTATTGATTAATTGCATTTATATGGCCTATATTAGATTTCACCATTGTTAGGGCTTGTAGCTTCGAATTAGGATGTTCGCTTGCAGGTGAAACTAGCCTTGATAAAAGGTACCATCATGTTCAGAAGGAGGAGACAAATCTAACCATAGCATTAGGAGTAATTTATATGGCCCATGGAAGATTTGGGAACGAACCATGGTTATAGCTACGGACAAACGTCCGTAGGTAAAAGTGTTTCCCTTTTACCAACGGTGCCAGGAAGAAGACAACCAACGTGGCGACCTCCCATAGGCGTGTTTGAATTTCGCGGGTTTCTGATTCAGTATTTTCATTTTTCATATATTATTATTATTATTATTCATTATTTGTACAACAAATGCAAAGTGATGCAGTGGTAGCCAGGCAAGCTTTAAGGCACTGGAAGCTTGAAGTCAGGGGTTCGACCCCTGCCTCCACCAAATGCATTTTTCTTGATTTATTTCAGGTAATCTCATGCATATACAAGCCAAAGGCCTATCATACTCCCTCAGGATCTAGTATGCCAAGTGGCCAGATGGCCAAATCTGATGGCCATCCAGGAGGGAACACCAAAAGCCAAGTCAAACGTGTAGCACATGATCTCACAAGTCAACGTGGGCTACAGATTGTTGGGCCCAGAAAATGCTTCTCACACCCCCTCAAGCTGCTATTCAGGCCCAAGTTTCTAATTCTTTTTATATATTTTTTGTTTTAATTTATTTATTTATTTACTAACCAATTAAATTATTTTCTTTTTTATCAAAAAAATCACAAAAATATTTTTCTATCCAATTAAATTTAAGATATTTATTTTTATTAAAAAATTAATTAATTTAATTAGGTTTGATTAATTTAGATAACTTTAATTTCTTTTTGTACATAATTAAAAATAATTAGAATAAATAGGTTTTATTACTAACTTAGTTATATTTTATTTTTTTCCTTTTTTTTCTCCTAAAAATAATAAAAAAAAACCAAAAATAGGTCATGTAATTATTTTCATTAATTAATTTAATCACTAATTAATTTTTGTATTTAATTTAGAAAACTTAATTCTTTTCTTTAAAAAAAAATATTAAAAAGAACAAAAACATTTTTCGTTTGAAATAGGAGGGTCAGAACCCTAATTTCTCGTCGATCTAGTTTTCATCGCGCGCTTTATTTTTATATTGATGTAACTGCCTACAGTTTGTAATAGTTTAATTAGGATATTTATTTTCTTTTATCGCTTTATTTCCAAAGGGTTTGTTTTTGGGTATGTAAATATCTGAAGCCTTGTAATAGCGTAGTTTAATTTCCGCATTTTAAATTCCGCAAATTAGTAACTGTTAGATGTATGATAATAGGATGCATGACAAGAGTGTATGATTCATTTGAAAACAGTTAGATCACCCTAAATGTGCAAAGATAAATAATCTGAAATTGAATCACTCGCACATGCGCACTCCTAGGGTACACTCCCACTTGGTTGCCTTCGGTAAACGGTCATTGAGTATAGGATGTTTTAGTGGTCGTCCTTTTGTCCAAAGATCAAAGTTGCCTCAGAAAGGTTGCCTCAGATATTGTTGCCTCAGATAATTGATCTAAGACATTAGGATTATTACTAAGACGTCCTAACATTTCTTTAGTGGTCGTACGTCCCTTTCGAATTGACCCTCAAAACTCCAACGATGATGCTACCTACTCACTAATAGTGGGATAGCATTGTCTAAAGGAAATGAACATAGAACATCTTTTTTTGAGTAGGTAGATTAGTTCTTAAGTACTTGCTCAAATCCAAACAAAACCTTTTTCACACTTACACTCCTTTATAAACAAAGTTTTCAAAAAACACTTCATTACACTCTTGAAGACAGAAACAAGAGTTAAACCGAAGACAAAAACAAAAATCTTTTCAAAGCACGCAAACACAAAGAAAACAATTTTGAAAATGATGAGCAAGTACCTAAGAGCCCGTAGATAACTACAGATAGAAAGGGTGCTAATACCTTCCCTTTCTATAATCTACCCCCCGTACTCAGAAATATCTCAAAAAAGGAATTTTTCTGTGCTTTTTTCTTTTCCTTGTTGGATAAAATAAAAGTCGGTGGCGACTCTTGCTTACTGCGATATTTTGCGAAAACAAACGCAAAACACAAACCAACAAATTCCTTAAAAAATAGGGAAACACGTCCCGGTTCTGGCCACCGTATCACAACACCAATCTCTGTGGACACGATACAATATAACCTAAATATTACCCGGTAAAAATAATACTTTACTTTTTGCTTGCCGATTTATCGCACCAGCAAAATGGTGTTGTTTTGCGGGGATTGGTGTTTATTATTTTGCATTCTGGTAGTTTCTTTGTTTTTGAGTTTTGTAATTAATGTATATGTTGTATAGAATTTGTAAATTAATTGTTTTATGTTTAATTGTATATCTATCTGTATATGTTTACCAAACTTGTAAATTGTTACATGTTTTCTATACTTGTATATTTTTGTTTCTTTTCACGTTTTCCAAAATGGTGGTTAGATGTGTAGTTTCGGTTAGAGCTCGAGGAGATGAGAGCAAATGCAGGAGAGAAAACATTTAGCTCATTCGAAGCAATATGTTGGTTTTTAAATAACATGCATCAATCTTATGACTAAAAACAAGCATGTTTTACTGTTTTTCATTGTGTTAGTTTAGGTAGTGTGTGAATGTTGTTTTAACAAGTTGAAATCAGATCAGTTCTTAAATCACTCAAATCTTCACTTTTCAACTTGTTAATTCACTTTCACCTGTTTGTTTTGTTATGTCAATTTGTGTCTTTCCAAAAGCTTGTCTTGTTTAGCTTGAGGAAGTTTGTATACTGTAAGTATTATATGTTTGAGGTTGTGTAGGTGTGGTGGAGTAGCATGAAAATGCATCAGCTGTTTCTGTGTTTCTTCATTTTTCTGCTACCGCTAAGCGCGGTCTATCCCACTTAGCGTATGTTTCTGTTGTAGCCCGCTAAGTATACTTTATCCAACTTAGCGTGCTCTCCTGAGTTGCGCCATTGAATTCTTTTTAATTTCACTTGGCTCTCCTTTTTCCCAAATTTACAAAGGCTTTGTATTAGTAAATAATAATAATATTATTTTTCTAATTATTTTGTTGTTGTTTGGACTCAAATTTTGGTCCGGTAACTGGAAAAATTTCGAGGTGATTTTTAGATTTTAAATGATTCATCTTGCGGATGTATGATAACGTTATTGTTTTGAAGTTAGTACACGTAGGGTACTCGTTCATCGCTTTCTATAACATAATATATTTAATAAACTTTTCATTTGTACAATTACCATGTCATTTATTATTTTTTCATTAGTTGCTCATGACTTGAATCACTTTATTTCCAATTTTACCCAAATTCTGAGGAACCTTTCCATTGTTTTCATATGCTGGAGGCCACAATTCTTGTTTTAATAAGATTTTATTATGCTTAATCTTTTTGTTTGTGTTGATTGTATGAAAGAATGAAAATGATCAACGCATTTTGTTTGATTTTGAGCACAACTACTTAGCCAAATAGTCAATTCACCTTTTGAGTGTGTGAACTTTTGTTAACCTCTTTGAGTCTTTTTGTCAATGTCCATGTTGTTTTTTAACTTAATGCTTATCTACGAGTGTTTAGTTTTCCTATTTGAATGGATGTTGATTCTTTGTTTTCTTGAACCCTCAACTATGATTTTCAGTTGAATTTTTACATTTCCTTAGAAATTAGGGAGTATTCACTTTAATGTTGGTTGAATTCAAGTTGGGGAGAGAATTGTTTGCTTGCTCTTGTGTGTATTACTACGAGGTTGAGAAAGAAAAAGAAAGAAAAAAAGAAAAAGAAAGAAAAAAGTGTAAAAGAAAGAAAAGAAAAAGAAATAAAAAAGATAAAAGTTATGAAAAATAAAAACAAAAAAGAGTATGGAATAATGTTGTTTTAATAGGTATTGCGATTGGTGTGACAAACTTGGGATTATGAAGAAAGTTGATGGAGATTTTATGTTTTAACTTTTGTGATCTGGTCACTCCCTTAGGTTTAGGAAAGTTTTTGTTTCAATTAACTTTAGGACTTATCCCTTGTTTATCAACCAATCCTCATTACAACCTTAAAAAGCCTTTGCGATTCTTTCCTTTGTATTTTCAATATGAATTTTTGGATGAATGCTTAATTTAGTCTTTTGTTTGCAAGATTGTGAATGAGTGTTCTTTGTCTCTCACTTTTGTGTGTTCTTCATCTACCGTTGAATTTTTACTAGTTGTGATTCATGATTGAGCTTTTTTTGTTTTAGAACGTTTAGTATGATTTTTGTACTTAGGATTCGTTTCGTTTAAATGTTATTATTGTAGGATTGTGGTAAGTATTTACCTTGCGTGTGCGTTTTTGTTTGAACCATACATTTGTTTTCCATTTTCAAAACTTGTTGATTCATGATTATTTGGTTGATTACTTTTGGTTCTTTGACTTGTTTGGCCTTGTTTGAAGACAAACAAGTTAAAGTTAGGCAGAGTTTGATAAGTGCAAACTGTAGCTATTTTTGTATCTACTTTTTGTTGCAATTATCGACTCTTTGTTGTTAATAATCGTTGAATAAACCCGACATTTGTGTAAATAGGTTTAATTTTTATATATTTGTGATTTTGATTTATTTGTCTAACATTTGATAGATTTTACTTCTTTTATAGGTATTTATCGCATTTTTGGAGCATTAAGCAATAAGGTGTCGAAGGCACAGCTTCAGAAGCGTGTTTTTGGAATAAAATGAAAATTTCTACTCAGGAGACCATGCTAAGCACATCCTCTAGTGTGCTTCACACAATTTTGACTATTTTGCCACAACCATAGTTTTTGAACCCGCTTAGCACGCTTTAGACGATTTAATGTGTAAATATCGCACAACCCTCTTAGCGTGGTGAGCCTGCTAAGCGCGGTCTACTGAGATTTGGTTTATAACTTCTTTTAATTTATTTTTAGGTGATGGTTTTTAGGGTGTTTTTGTTCAAAAATTCCATCAACCTTATTTTTGATAGATTAGCTCAGAAAACAACACTAGGGCTTTGCTTATGGATGATTGGAGGTAGATTTCTCATCGACTGGCACTGACAAACTAGAAGATTTGTGATTTATATCTTCTCCTCTCTATGTATTTCTCTTTTGTTGGGTTTTATATGTATTTTTACTTTGAACTCATGTATATTTGTCGCCCATGGCATTGTATAAAACTTGCGTTACAAATCTTTATCGATTATTGTCTTGGATTTTCGCTGTGTTAGGGATTTGAGTTGCTATAGACATATACTACTTGGATTCTTATATAGGATGATTATTTATTACTTTCTAGAATTCTAGAGATAGATTTAGAGGTGAAATTCACTTGGGTGTATGCGATTAATACCTCCATTTTGGTTGTGTCGCTCTGAGAGATCGTCAAACGATTAACACGGTTGACTTCTGGGTTGTTGAGGCGGTTGAGAGATCGTTGACAAGATGATATAATGGGTGTTTCGGTTGATCCGTGATGACATTTATGAATATTGAAGGTTGATTATAATTGGTTGATATGTTTAATTTTGTGAAGGGTATAGTACATTCGAGTCAGATAAGTTTGTCTTTCCTTTTTATATGTTTATTTCTCTTGATACCTTTTACCTTTCTTCCAACCCATTCAAACTCCAAACTCATTAACATGAGATTTTTTGAACGACATTACAATACATCAATCTTTGTGGAAACAATACGATATAACATAAATATCACCCGGTAAAATAATACTTTACTTTTTGCTTGCAGCTTTATAACACCAGTAAAATGGTGCCATATCTGGGGATTGGTGTTTATTGTTTTGCATTGAGAAAATTTCTTTGTTTTTGAGTTCTTTAATTAATGTATATGTTGTATAGAATTTGTAAATTAATTTTTTAATGTTTAATTGTATATCTATCTGTATATGTTTACCAAACTTGTAAATTGTTACATGTTTTAACAAGTTGAAATAGGACAAATTCTTAAATCTCTCAAATATTCGCTTTTCAACTTGTTAATTCACTTTTACCTGTTTGATTTGTTATGTCAATTTGAGTTTTTCCAAAAGCTTGTCGTGTTTAGCTTGAGGAATTTTATATGTTGCAAATATTGTATGTTTGAGGTTTTGTAGGTGTGGTGGAGTAGCATGAAAATGCAACAGCTGTTTCTGTGTTTCTGTATTTTTCTGCTACCGCTAAGCGCGGTCTATCCCACTTAGCGTGTGTTTCTGTTGTAGCCTGCTAAGTGCGTTATGTCCCGCTTAGCGTGCTCTCCTGAGTTGCGCTAGTGAATTATTTTTAATTTCACTTGGCCTCCTTTTTCCAACTTTCACCAAGGATTTGTATTAGTAAATAATAATAGTATTATTTTTCTAATTCTTTTTTTGTTGTTTGGACTCAAATTTTGGTTCGGTAACTTGAAGAATTTCGAGGTCATTTTTCGATTTTGATTGATTCAACTTGCAAACGTATGGTAATGTTATTATTTTGAAGTTGGTATACGTCGGGTACTCATTTATCGCTTTCTATAACATAACATGTTTAGGAAACTTTTCATTTATATAATTACCATGTCATTCATTCATTTTGCATTACTTGCTCATGAGTTGATTAACTTTAGTTCCCTTTTTGTCCAAATTGTGAGGAAGCTTTCCATTGTTCACATATGTTGGAGGCTATAATTCTTGTTTTAAGTAGATTTTATTATGCTTAATCTTTTTGTTTGTGTTGATTGTATGAAAGCATGGAAATGATGAATGCATTTTGTTTAATTTTGAGAATAACTACTTAGCCAAATAGTTAATTCACCTTGTGAGTATGTGAACTTTTGTTAACCTCTTTGAGCCTTTTTGTCAATGTCCATGTTGTTTTTGAACTTAATGCTTGTCTACGAGTATTTAGTTTTCCTTTTTGAATGGATGTTGATTTTTTGTTTTCTTGAACCCTCAACTATGATTTTTAGTTGAATTTTTACCTTTTCTTAGAAAGTAGGGAGTATTCACTTTAATGTTGGTTGAATTCAAGTTGGGGAGAGAATTTTTTGCTTGCTCTTGTGTGTATTACTATGAGGTTAAAAAAGAAAAAGAAAGAAAACTAAATAAAAAGAAAGAAAAAAGTGAAAAAGAAAGAAAAAAAGAGAAAAGTTGTGAAAAACAAAAACAAAAAGAGTATAGAATAATGTTGTGTTAATAAGTATTATGATTGTTGTGACAAATTTGGGATTATGAAGAAAATTGATGAATTTTGTGTTTGAACATTTGTGAGCTGGTCACTCCATTAGGTTTAGGAAATTTTTGTTTCAATTTACTTTACGACTTATCCCTTTGTTTTTAACCAATCCACATTAAAACCTTAAAAAGTCCCTGTGATTCTTGCCTTTGTATTTTCAATATTAGTTTTTGGATGAATACATAATTTTATCTTTTATTTGCAAGATTGTGGATGATTGTTTTTTGTCCCTCACTTTTGTGTGTTCTTCATCTACCGATGAATTTTTACTAGGTGTGATTCATGATTGAGCTTGTTTTATTTTAGAATGTTTAATATGATTTTTTTTAATTAGGATTCGTTTCATTTACATGTTTTCATTGTAGGATTGTGGTAAGTATTTACCTTGCTTGTGAGTTTTTTATTGAACCATACATTTGTTTTCCGTTTTCAAAAATTGTTTATTCATGTTTATTTGATTGATTACTTTTTGTTCTTTGAGTTGTTTGACCTTGTTTGAGGACAAACAAGTTCAATTTGGGTAGAGTTTGATAAGTGAAAATTGTAGCTATTTTTGTATATACTTTTTGTTGCACTTATAGACTCTTTGTTGTTAATAATTGTGAATAAACCTGAATTTTGTGCATATACACTTAGTTTATGTATATTTGTGATTTTAATTTATTTGTCTAACGTTTGATAGACTTTACTTCTTTTGTAGGTATTTGTCGCATTTTTAGAGCATTGAGCAATAAGTTGTCGAAGGCATGGCTCCGAATACGCGTTTTCGGAATAAAATGAGAAGTTATGCTCAGGGGACCATGCTAAGCACATCCTCGAGTGTGCTACGTGCAATTTTGACTATTATGGCAGAACCATAGTTTTTAAGCCCGCTTAGCGCGGATAACGCGCTTAGTGCAGTTCAGACGGTTTACTGTGTAAATATCGTGCAGCCCGCTTAGCGCGGTGAGCTTGCTAAGCGCGGTCTACTGAGATTTGGTTTATAACTTCATTTTAATTCATTTTTAGGTGATGGTTTTTTGGGTTGTTTTTGTTCCCAAATTCCATCAACTTTATTTTTGATAGATTAGCTTATAAAACAACACTAGGACTTTGCTTATGGATGATTGGAGGTGGATTTCTCATCGATCGGTGTTGACAAAACGTAAGATTTGTGGTTTATCTTTTCTCCTCTCTATGTATTTATCTTTTGTTTGGTTTTGTATGCATTTTTACTTTGAACTCATATATATTTGTCACCCATGGCATTGTATAAAACATGCTTTACAAATCTTTGTCAATTATTATCTTGGATTTTCGCTATGTGTTAGGTATTTGAGTTGCTATAGGCATATACTGCCTGGATTCTTATCTAGGATGATCATCTTTTACTTTTTGGATTCTAGAGATAGATTTAGAGCTAGAATTCGCTTAGATGTCTGTGATTAATGCCTCTGTGTTGGTTGTGTCGCTTTGAGAGATCGTTGAACGATCGATTTACTTCTGTGTTGTTGAGGTGGTTGAGAGATCACCATCGAGATGATATAGTGGGTGTTATGGTTGATACGTGATGAAATTGATGAATATTGTAGGTTGAGTATAATTGGTCGATAGGTTTAAGTTTATGACGAGTAGAGTATATTCTAGCCAAATAACTTTGTCTTTCCTCTTTATACGTTTATTTTCTGTTGATACCTTTTACCTTTCCTTCCAACCCATTCAAACCCCAAACTCATTAACATGATATTTGTCGAATGGCATTTCAATATACCAATCTCTGGGGACACGATACAATATAACCCAAATATCACCCGGTAAAAATAATACTTTACTTTTTGCTTGCCTCTTTACTGCACCAGCAGAATGGCGTTGTTAATGGGGATTGGTGTTTATTGTTCCGCATTACGATATTTTCTTTTCTTTTTTTAAATTTTGTAATTAATCTATGTGGTATATAATTTTTAAATGAATTTATTTATGTTTAATTGTATATCTATCTGTATATGTTTACCAAACTTGTAAATTGTTACATGTTTTCTATACTTTTATATTTTTGTTTCTTTTCGCGTTTGCCAAAAGTGTGGTTAGATGTGTATTTTTGGTTAGAGCTCGAGGAGATGAGAGCAAAGGCGGAAGTTAAAGCATTTGGCTCATTCAAAGTAACGTGATGGTTTTTAAATAATAGGCGTTGAGCTTACAACATAAAACAAGCATGTTTTATTATTTTTCATTATGTTAGTTTAGATAGTGTGTGAATGTTGTTTTAACATGTTCAAATCGAACTAGTTCTTAAATCTCTCAAATCTTCACTTTTCAACTAGTTAATTAACTTTCACCCGTTTGTTTTGTTATGTCAATTTATGTTTTTCCAAAAGTTTTTCGTATTTAGCTTGAGGAAGTTTCTATGGTGGAGTAGCATGAAAATGCAGCAGCTGTTTCTGTTTTTCTGCTACCTCTAAGCACGGTCTATACCACTTAGCACGTGCTTCTGTTGTATCCTGTTAAGCACACTCTGTCCCACTTAGCACGCTCTCCTGAGTTGCGCAAGTGAATTATTTTTAATTTCAATTGACCCTCCTTTTTTCCCACTTTCACCAAGGCTTTGTATTAGTAAAAAATTAAAGTATTATTTTTCTAATTCTTTTGTTGTTATTTGGACTCCAATTTTGGTCCGGTAACTTGAAGAATTTTGAGGTGATTTTTCAATTTTGGTTGATTCAACTTGCGGATATATGGTAATGATATTGTTTTGAAGTTGGTACACACCAGATACTCGTTTATCTTTTTCTATAACATAACATGTTTAGAAAAACTTTTCATTTTTACAATGACCATGTCATTCATTCTTTTTGCATTACTTGCTCATGGCTTGAACCAGTTTAGGTCCCTTTTTACCCCAATTTTAAGGAAGCTTTCCATTTGTCACATATGTTGGAGGCCACAATTCTTGATTTAACTGGATTTTATTATGCTTAATCTTTTTGTTTGTGTTGATTATATGAAATCATGAAAATGATCAAGGCATTTTGTTTGATTTTGATCACAATTACTTAGCCAAATAGTCAATTCACCTTATGAGTGTGTGATCTTTTGTTAACTTCTTTGAGCATTTTTGTCAATGTCCATGTTGTTTTTGAACTTAATGTCAGTCTATGAGTGTTTAGTTTTCCTTTTTGAGTGGACCTTGATTCTTTGTTTTCTTGAACCCTCAACTATGATTTTTAGTTGAATTTTTACCTTGATTTAGAAATTAGGGAGTATTCACTTTAATGTTGGTAGAATTCAAGTTGGGGAAAGAATTGGTTGCTTGCTCTTGTGTGTATTACTATCAGGTTGAGAAAGAAAAAGAAAGAAAAAAATGAAAAAGAGAGAAAAAATTAAAAAAGAAAGTAAATAAAAAGAAAGAAAAAATATAAAAGTTGTTAAAAAAGAGAGTATGCAATAATGGTGTGTTAATAAGTATTGCGACTGGTGTGAAAAATTTGGGATTATGAAGAAAGTTAATGGAAATTTTGTGTTCGAACTTTTGTGAGATGATCAGTCCCTTAGGTATAGGCAATTGTTTTCTTCAATTAGCTTTAGGACTTATCCCTTGTTTGTTAACCAATCCACATTACAACCTTGAAAAGCCCTTGTGATTCTTGCCTTTGTATTTTCAATATGAGTTTTTGGATGAATGTATAATTTAGTCTTTTGTTTGCAAGATTGTGGATGAGTGTTTTTTGTCCCTCACTTCTGTGTGTTCTTCATCTACCGATGAATCTTTACTAGGTGTGATTCATGATTGAGCTTGTTTTATTTTAGAATGTTTAGTATGACATTTGTACTTAAGATTCATTTCGTTTACATGTTGTCGTTGTAGGATTGTGGTAAGTATTTACCTTGCGTGTGTACTTTTGTTTGAACCATACATTTGTTTTTCGTTATCAAAAGTTGTTGATTCATGATTCTTTGGTTGATTACTTTTGGTCCTTTGAGTTGTCTGGTCCTTGTTTGAGGTTAAACAAGTTAAAGTAGGGGAGAGTTGGATAAAGTGGTTTATCTCTTCTCCTCTCTATGTATTTCTCTTTTGTTGGGTTTTGTATGTATTTTTACTTTGAACTCATGTAAATTTGTCACCCATGACGTTGTATGAAACTTGCTTTACAAGTCTTTGTCGATTATTGTCCTGGATGTTTGCTCTGTGTTAGGGATTTGAGTTGCTATAGACATATAATGCTTGAATTCATATCTAAGATGATTATCTATTAGTTTCTAGATTCTAGAGATACATTTAGAGTTAACATTCACTTAGGTGTCTGTGATTAATGCCTCTGTGTTGGTTGTGTCAGTCCGAGAGATTGTCGATGCGATTAGCACAATTGACTTTTGTGTTGTTGAGGTGGTTGAGAGATCTTCAATGAGATGATATAGTGGGTGTTGCGGTTGATACATGATGATATTGATGAATATTGTAGGTTGAGTATAACTGGCCGATAGGCTTAAGTTTATGACAGGTAGATAACATTCGAGCCATATAAGTTTGTCTCTCCTTTTTATACGTTTATTTCCTGTTGATACCTTTAACCTTTCCTTCCAACCCATTCAAACTCCAAACTCATTAACATGACATTTTTCGAACGAAATTTCAATACACCAATATCTGTGGACACAATATGATATAACCTAAATATTACCCAGTAAAAACAATACTTTACTTTTTACTTGCCGCTTTACCGTTTCAGCAGGAACCTTCTTCATAAATTTTTCCTTTAAAGTGACTGTTGCATCATGGATGGTTTGACTAAGGTCATTTGGTCTATACACATTTTAGAAGTATTTTTGGAATGCTTGAATATTTTTAATGTGAGTGGTTCTACTTTTCTTGAATCGTTCCTATATCGAAGCAAAACCACGAGTTAGATGTTGAGAAAATGCAATGTCGAAGATTGCATTAGTGTAATATTCCCTCCACCAAGTATCAAACTCTTCTGTGCAGTAGAAGGACGGTCAAAATGAGATCGGAGTAAAAGCGGTAATATCAACGTACCGAGACAAATGGTCTTCACATGAATTTTCATTAAACCATGCATTATGGTGGCACATGGAACTTTTCTCATCATAAATTGGTTTAGGCATATGCTGAATGAGGCCAAATTGTTGACATACCAGGTTAGGTTGATAGCTAACCAGGATGCTTTATCTTTTCGAAGGACTCAACCTATTAACTAGAAGCACAGGGGTAAGAAATGTCTCCCATATGGCTTTAGATTCTTCCTCTTGATCCTTTGAAGGAGCAGGGAAATCTCTAGTGAACCATTCAGGACCATGTGTCCTATTGACGAAAGGAGCCATGGAGGGAGTGACTTGATAACGCTTGGCAAACATCATCACAAATATAGTGAAGGATTCCTTCAAGTCTGATCCTCATCATTTAAAGTCAGATGTACTAGTCTCGTCCCACCGATTCTCTTGTTCTTTATCTTCTCACCTTCTTCATTGATGGTTTGATGTGTGGGAAGAAAGTGTTAAAAAGTGGCATTTAACCACAATTGAAGCAACCAGAATGAACCTGCGAATAGATGGTTCATTCCAAGTTTTTAGTTTCTCAGGAAATCAATAGATTCCCCTAGAGATTCATAAAGAAACCCTAAAATCATTTGGCTAAGGCATAGACTGCATCCAGAGTGCAGTTTGTTTGCCATGGTTAAAAATCTCTTCGCCACTTAAAGGGATATTGAGAAGAAAATGCAGCGTGATAGCCATATAACCAAGAAGGAAATATGCACTTCGTTGGAGACTTCTTCTGTTGTTTTTTTGTGGTGGTATGAGATATAATGGGTGAAAGTAGGCTTCTTGCCTTCGAAATTAATAGTGTCTTCAACCATGTCTAATGGATCAAAGGTTTCACCATTAGGTCGAAGACTAGTAATTGTAGCTATGTCAAAGAGGGTTGGAGTCATCATTCCATAATGGAAATGGAAAGTATTGTGGGAAGCATCCCAAAAGTACAATGAGGCCACTAGCATATTTTGGCTATAGCCTGGGCCAAATTTCAACAACTGAATATGGTCATAAATTCCCATCTCTTGCCGAATTTGGGCTTTCTTACTTTCGACCTTAGCAAACCAAGCAAGATAAGGAGCATGATATTTCATTAAAGGGAAAGATCAAAACACTCTAAGCGTGTTAGTCATATAATCTAAGATCATAGGATTGATGATTTCTAAAGCATCAATCAAAGACTTTACTTTATTCTCTATGCGTTCTTGTTGGGTTTTAGGTTTCTCTATTTTCTTTTTATCCTTTGTCTTACTAGCTAAGGGTTTGGTACGATGATAAACAGGGAAAAAAACTTTGAGTCTTTCAGCATCTGCATTAGGGTCAGGAAAAAGACCCCTAAATGCATGTGTTTGACTTGAAATAGTTATAGGGATGAGTAAATTCGGTGTTTTTCTTCAAAAAGAGGTTGTTCAGGAACATACTCCTGATTCCCTACTTACAGTGGTTTGGACATCTAGATGATTGAGCCCGAAGCTTCTTTTTGCTGTTGCTTGAGTGTTTTACTGGGTTTAGGCACCATTGTTGAAGATCAGAGCTTGAAGATGAAGAGTTTTTGTGAAGATAGGAAGAAAATGTTTAAGAGATGCGAGTTTTATAGAGTTCAAAAGATGTAAAGTATTAGAAATAAAAAGTTGGGGTATTTATAAGAGGAGAAAATGGACATTTCGTTTTTAATTTGTGGAGGATGAATAAAATTTAGTGGGTCACATGTAATTGTCTAAGAGGGTGCATAAGCGGATACCTCTACAAATGACCTCCATACTCCTATTTTCTAGGGGTAATGATGCTAACTACAATGCACATCTCAATGAGACATTTTTGAAACATGATCATCATGACTATGACGTTACAACCGTAAATGCTAACACGTCGAAAACTTTCGAATAATGTCCATTTCTCACTTTGATCGAAAAAGACATTTTTAGGGAGAAATTTATTAGCTGGAAATTCGATGCTTAAAGATTGAATGTTTACCAAGGTTTTTAAAAGAGATAAATAATAATGAAGATGTTTTCGACAAACAAAACTAATATTGGTCTATTGACTGAGATTTGGTGAATAAGCTATAGAGTCGGATCATATCATTTTGAAGATGTGATTGAAGCGGGTTCGACATAAATATTTGAAATAAGGTTGATCATTCGAATTTTGACACTTATTTGTTCCTTTTGAAAAGAGACGCGTGGAAGTCTAGATGGAACGCATGCAAACGAGAACGTGTCCTCATCTGAAAAGAAGATCGTTTATGTTGAAATTAGTATAAATAGGAATCTTTAGTTTTGGATTTATGTGTGTTCAATTATTGTATAAATTACTCTATTCACTCAAAGTATCAAAGTTAATCAAGAAACGAATTTATGAGAATGTACGTTTGAAACACCAATTTTCACCTTTCAATGCAAGTTTACATTTATAAGTCATTTTCAATTCCTTTAAGTTTCCAGTTGAAACCTTTAAGTTTCTTGTCATTTACATTTTTCGTTTTAATTTATCTTTTTCTTTGTCATTTATATTCGAAGTTACCTTATTTGTCGAAGAGATCAATATCCAAAAAAACATATAAATCACACGCATTGTCCTATGATCAATCTAGTCGATCCTACAAATAACAATGATTATTATATTTTAAAAGACTAACGATTGTTTACTAAATTTCACGATAAATTATAACATACCAAAACTCACTTATACATACGACCTAACACGACGCATAGACACTAACCACACAAACATGAACATTAGAGCTTCCATATCCATTACATTAAATTGGGTTCTTTAAATGGATCACACTTAAATTTTTTATATTATAACACACTTCTTAATTATTTAAACAACTCTATATATTTTTTTAAATATCCATAGCATTTATCAAAAACTTTAAAATAAATCCTACTAAACACCACAATATAATACACATTTGATTATTTATATATTTTTCCTTACAATTCATGCTAAAACAACGTTCATTAATATGAGAACGATGCTATATTAAAAGACTATTTCATATGCAAATATCCAATGAAATATGACATCGTGGCTTTGAGAAGAGTGAAAATACGGTGAATGTCAACCGATAATGGTGATCTTAGTTTATACCCACATACCAAACACAAGTAACACATGATTCATAACATTAGAAGATGCCATAAGAATTTCACAATTGTCGTACGTAATAAGAATACCTCCAACAAGCAATTTTGAAAGAGAAACCCACCAACTAATTTTGAAAGAGAAACCTGCCTGTTTTGATTTTTATTGGTGAAATATTAGATCTAATCCAAATAGTGTAATCTAAGTTTAAGTCTAATTAGAATTTGTTAGTATGCTTAGTGTATAAATTAGGTATATATAAATAGATATATTTGTACGATTCATTCAATAATAGAAATCTTTATTTTCTTTATTATCTCTCATTCTCTTCTTACTAAAAGTGTTTCACACACTAAAAAATTAGTATCTAGAGCTCCGGTAAGATTCTTGATCGTGTTTTCAAGAATCACATGTCAGAGACCGTGTTTTCAAGATTGTGGATTATTGTGAATCAATCGCTGTGAAGATGAATAATACTAATGACATATGCAATCTTTGTTTGGAATTCATGAAACCTTAGAAGTAGTTATCGATGGCATTCATGCGTTGGCTGCAGATGTAACCGACATACATAAAATTCTTCACAACGAAGCCTAGAAGAAAGATTGCAAGGTTGCATATTGCATTCAAATGACAATCGATGCGGAAAATTTCACAGAATCTCTCACGCTGAATCAGCAAAGGAGACATGGGATATTCTTGTCAAGTACTATGAAGGAGGTGAGAAAATCAAGGTGGTCAAATTGCAGATCTTGCATCGATAATATGAATTGTTGTCGATGGGAGAAGACGAAAATATTACAGAGTATGTGTTGAAGGTACAAAAACTCGTCCATCTCATGAAGGGTTGTGGTGAAACTCTATCTGATAAGATGATAGTTGAGAAGGTAATGTGTATGTTGACCTCTCACTTTGATCATGTTATCGTAGCTATTCAAGAACCCAACAATCTTGAAACCCTAAAACTAGAAGATTTGGTTGGTTCGTTGGTAGTGCATGAGAATGTCATTGTTGAAAGGAAAGAAGTTCAAGATTTGATACAATTCATATGATTCATATGAGTGATCGATAAAAGGAAATGGATCGACAAAAGGCTAGGAAAAAAGAGTGAACCTTGCATGCCACGATTCAGATGATTCTAAAGGTATGGTTGTTATGGTTGCAGTTACAGATAACCATGTCAAATCCAAGATCTGGTTCCTCAACTCAGATTACTCAAATTATATGACTGGTCAAAAAGTGTGATTGGTAGATTTTGGCAACTCAAAGAGTAGCAAGGTCAAACTTACAGATAATAGCACGTTGCAAGTAGAAGGTATTGGTAACATAGTTTTTCAAATGAGTAATGGGGCGAAATCTATGATCAAAGATGTACTCCATGTACCTGGAATAAAGTGAAACATGTTAAGTATAAGACAACTAGTCGAAAAAGGTTTCTCAGTCATCATGAAAGATGGAGCTTTAAAATTGTTCAACACCCAGAACAATTTGGTCTTAAAATCTCTACTGTCAAAGAATCAGACGTTTAAGACTATGATCAATTCGACAAAAGTTTAATATTTGAAAATAGTTCTCGACCATCAGAATATTTAGTTGTGGCATATTAGGTTTAGACATTTGAACTTTTGATCACTCAATCAAATGATTACTCAAGATATGGTAACGGATATCCAGAGTCTTGAGATGCCCGATAAACTCTGTGAAGGTTGTTTAGTTGGAAAGAAGTCTAGAAACTCCTTCGTTTTGACTATACCACTGAGATCATCATGCATCCTTGAAGTGGTACATTAAGATGTATGTGGCTCGTTCGAAAAACATACCATTAGTGGAAAAGTATTTTTTTTGTTTGTCGATGAGTATAGTCGAAAGATGTGGATCTATGTGATTGTTTACCTGGGTATTTGGTAAACAACCGCTGATCCTCCAAATGGTTACTTATTTGGTTACTCGCAGGATCGATCAGATTGATCCTATGGACATAGGTTGATTTTGAAGTTTAATTAGTGTGGATAAGGCTTTAAGTAAATTGGTTAAAGTAAATTGCATAAAGGAAAGGCTTGGTAAAATAAACAAGGCTTGAATGTAAAGGTTCGACAGGAATCTTAAAGGGAAAAAGCATGTAAAGTACTGGAAAAGTAAATGACTTGAATTGATTAAATTGGTGTTTCACACATACATTTCTCAACAATTCGTTCGCTCACACTGGGTACTTGAATCTAAATGAGTGACTATGTATCTATTGTGAACACACGCGAGAAACTACACGTCTACTCCTATTTATACAAAAACATTCCAAGTAACCGTCGGGCAGTTACACTGCTTCGAGATCAAGCCACTTGTCACGTTCTCCATGCTCGACGCTCCAGATCCTTGCACGTTCGCACGTAGTAACTGCTGGAAACCGTTTTCCCTCCAAAGCTTTGAATTTCAAACTGCTCCACTCTGGACCATCGAACACGTTCGTCAAGAGACATCTCCGACGAAAACTCCTTCGACGTCGAAGGCAATCAGCCTCCTTCCTTGGAAGAAATCTTCTAAGTATTTGGCCATCTTTCGACGGTCACTTCGACAAGCTTAGCCAGTCGAAAGCATCTTTCAGCTTTTAATGGCTGTCATCAATTGAAACAAAGGTGTCGAATTTAGGAGCCAACAAATTGCCCCCCAAGAATGCCTTATTTCGACTTTTGAAAGAAAAAGGCATTCTTTGAAAACGCCATTCGACACCTGTTTGTCCATGCTGAGTCACAAGTTAACTTGTGCACTTTTTGTTGCTTTTTACCAACTATTGGCAATCCCAAGAAACCATCATTGATTTGATCCTAGGACGTCACTGTCAGTACGGCGTGCAGAACCAAAACATCACTTCAAAATTTGTCATTATGACAAATTCAAAAAACGAGGACGCACGCTGCGTCTCTCTGTTTCTGCAGAAACGGCCAAAACAACAGGATGCTGCCACGCGTCCCACTACTCCCTGCAGCATTAAATGACATTTAATGCCCTCGTTATTGGGAATTTCTCCCACTACTATAAATAGTAGTGAATATCCCATTGTGGGACTTTTCACGCAAACAATCTCTCAAACTTCCTTGCTTCCTTGCAAACTTGTTTCTCTTTGCAGAAAAACTCTTCCCTTTCCAACTTCATCTTCATCCTCAACAATGGCTTCTGCTTCAACTGCCCCCAAGACTAACGCATCAATTGAACAAATTGCTAGGCCCAAGGTTTTTGTAACCGCTCCGGTAGTGAACGCTACAGGGAAACGAAGGGTCCCTGAACCATCTGATATCTCTGTCCGCGACGCTTACTCGCGTCACTTGATGATTCCGGTTGGATACTCCAACCAAATCTTCGCCATGGCTGGACCCATGAACCCCAGCATCTCTGAAGCTCTGAAGATCAAGAGCTACTTTCCCATTGTCGAGAAGCTCAAGCCAGTAGCTTGTGCTAAGAAGGATCCAGAAGACAACGAAGACCCCACACACGAGAAGATCGACCTTCGTTTCTTCAACAGAAGTGTTAGAGTTTTTAGGTCTTGCCCTAATCTCACCCAGGACTACGTTTCTTGGCTAACAAAGCTGGAAAAACATCAAACTCCAATCTGGAAGGAGATGGGCATCTTTGACCTAATAATGCTGTCGAAGACAGGTTTAAGCTACTCCCCAGAGATGCTTATAGCTTCAATGCTGTTCTGGGATAACTCTCACTTCACCTTTCACCTTCCATGTGGGATGTTAACTCCCACACTCTTCGACGTAGCAGCCATCACTGGCCTTCGACCAACCGGAGATTACTTCGACCCGGAAGAGATGTCGGAGGACCAAATTGGCTTTTCTGAGACGAAGCCAACATTCACCACCTTTATCAACCACTTTCATGACAAGTCGATAGACACAGTGTCCGACGTTGAACACATAGCGTTTCTAGCCTTATGGCTAACTCGCTTCGTGTTCTGTTCGAAGTCCCTGCAAGTGACCAAGAAGATGGTCACCCTGGCCACCCAACTGCATCATCGTCAGAACATCTGTCTGGCGGAACTAATTCTGGCCAGTCTTTATGACTCCATCAGCAATGGGGTTACTCTTTTGAAGCATATCGAAGATAGGAACAGTCTGCTACTCGCTGGGCCTTTCTGGTTACTTCAACTGTGGCTTAACGCCACTTTCGAGTCTTTCTTACCCAAGAAGGCCCCGATAAATGAACAAGCCTCAGCGATAGCTAACAGACGTATCGAAGGGATTAGGCTGGCTCTACTGACGCCTGTGGAAGATGGGCTAGAGTTCCAACAAACCTTCACTAACTTCGTGCTGATGTTCGCTCGAAGGAAGGAATTCGTTTCGACTATGGCTCCATTTGCTCAGCGAAAGGTGGGGCCAGCTTGGTTCACAAGGCCACATCCCAAGGAATCGAGTGGTCCCAATGTTGATGAGCACACCATACTGTGGGAGGCATTCCTTACCCCAAGGATTATGCCTCTTCGATTTAAAAGTTCTAAGACTCATCTGAGTCTGCTGGCCTATCAACCAAACCTGGTATCTCGCCAGTTTGGTATCATCCAAACCCTGCCCTCTCCCATTTTCCAAAAAGAGAAGTCCATGTTGTACTTCTGCAACGATTATACAGAAGATGCTGCTACCAAGCATATTGGAAGATATGCTGGTCGAACCATCCTCTCGCTGTTCAACTACCAGCTTAACTTCCTTTGTTCGCCATCTTTTGAAGAATGGTGGAGAAGCTATTACGCTGAGTACTTCTTCGACGAGAGGGACTTCACAGCAGAGTTGCAGAAGTCTTTTGTCCTCGTATTTGACAAAGTAAAGAAATGTAAGTTCATACTCTCACATTACTTTTTATCTTTCTTTTCGACTGTTAGCTTGTTAACTTTCCCTTTCGCTTTCAGTTGTTCGAAAACCTTTGGTCAAGAAGGCTCCAGGAGGCCCACAAGGAGGAGTCCCTTCGACCAAACCTCCACCGCCGGCGAAGACTATAGCGCCGGCGAAGACAACAGGCAACCAACAGGGGGAAGGCTCTTCGATGAGGCCTCCTGCATCGGTAACCAGATTTTCTTCATTTGCAATCTGGCTTTCGATTTTTTATTTTCGACGTAATTATTCAATCGAATTCCTATTGGTTTTATAGGCCCCTTCGCCCAAGAAAAGGGCAACCTTGGTGATCGAATCGGGGAGTGACGACGACAGTGACGCCCCTCCTACTCCCTTAAAGAGGAGAAAGTTAACGAAGGACGCTTCTGTTCCTACTCCAGCTCCTGAAGGTCGAACCGTCAGAATAAAGGTTGGTGCAAGAAAGCCTAGGCCACCTGCAGTGGTCATCGAAGAACCAACTGAGGAGGAACTGAACGCTCTAGTTAACAATCCTGTCGAAAGTGATAATTCCAGCCCTGGGGCTGAAGCCAATCCACAGGTAATCTATTGACCCTTCTTGTAACTTAGGCATAAATACCAGTATTGATTATATCTCTTTCGACATCCGAAGATTTGTCTTCTTCCTCTTTTTCAGGAAACTACTGGAAGTTCCCCACCAAGGACTTCAGAAACTCTGGAATCTGCTGACCTTAGCAGGCCTCAGGTGCAAGATTTGGGTAATGACGAAGCCCACACTGAGCATGAGGCCAATGCTGAAACAGTGGAGAAGACAACTGAAGAACCTATGGCGGAGGAAACACAGCCAAAAACGGTTCCTGTGGTGGTCTTGTCGTCAGAAGAGAATCCTGAGGGAAGAGACCAAGGTAATGGCGAAAAGAGTCAAGATGCTGTCGACGAAGAGCATGAAGGTGGTACTGGCGAAGAACACCAGGATGACGCCAGCGAAGAACCAAAGAATGATGCTGGCGAAAGACCCCAAGGTGAAGTTAACGAAGAACCACGAGTCGACGCTAGTACCGCCTCAGTTCGAGTCGAAGAACAACCAAACGAGGCACTCAGCATTCAACAGCCTCCAGTCCAAGATAATGCTATGGCAAGGGTCACCTCCTCAAAGCATAGGTCGAAGGAAGACCTGGAAATCTTGAAGCGAACGGACCCTATCAGCTACCTCAATGCAATCGTTGAGAGTAAGAGTTCTTCCGACACCAGTCAGGAAATTCCTACTTTGTCGGGGAAATCTACTGAGACTTCTCCTCTTGATGATGCATTGGCGAAGGTCAAGGCCCAGTTCTTCAAGAGAGATTTAATGAAAGCCTTAGAGGGTGACCCCACTGCTCCATCTTGCTTGAAAGAGGTTCTGAATGCTGTTGATTTCGATGCTGTAGCCCCAGAAATCTCGGACTTAATCATGGAATTACATTCTATGATTGACCAAGTCTCAGCGGATTACCGGCGCCAACGAACTTTCAACAGTCAGCTCGAAACGCTGCATGGCAAGAGCCTATCTGCGTGGACTGCTGTCACAAGTTCGACTTCTCGAATTGCCGAGTTGTCGAAGCAGAAAGCGTCTGCACAGGAAAGGTTCGATGCTATTGAGCGAGAGAATGTCTCCTTCAGAGCACAAATTGCAGAAATAGAGGCGAAGATAAACGCCAACACTGTGCTCCAAGGGGAAATTCTTTCGACCATCCCAGACGCTGAGAGCCAGACTGAGGTTAAGCAAGGCCTGGAGTTCGCTGAGAGGGCGCAAAGCCTCGATGCTCAAATTGCCAAACTGGAGCAAGAAAAATCTTGGTGCAAGAAGAGGTTGGATTTGCAGCATGCTAAGTATCTTCGACTGAAGAATTCTCTTTCTTTTTGATTCTCTTTTGTAATCATCTATTGTAATCGCTTTCGACAACAATTGCCATTTTGGCAGAGATTAATAAAAATTTCCATTTTGGCATTTCTATGGTTAATTTAATTTATTATTTTATTTTTATCTCTTGAAGTATAGGCTTATATTTTTTCAAATATTTACCATTTACTCTCAAGAGCCTTTTATCACCACGTATCTCTTCGACTTCATAGGCTCCACCAGAAAAAGTTTGGATAACTCTGAAGGGTCCTTCCCATTTGGGTGACCACTTCCCCATGCTTCGATCCCGTCGATCCATGGGAAGAATTACCTTCCAAACTAAATCTTCAGGCAAAAATGCCTTAGGTTTTACCTTTCTATTATAAGAGTCTTCGACTCTTTTCTTCTGAAGCCTGAGCAAGTCGAGAGCGTGTAATCTCTCTTCGTCTAAATCTACCAATTCATCTAACATCATGTTCCAATAAACCTCAGAAGGAATATCACAATGCCTCTGAACTCTTGCAGATTGAAGACAAATTTCTGCTGGCAATACTGCGTCATGGCCAAAAGTTAGCCTATATGGTGTTGTACCAGTGGCTTCTTTTGGGGACGTTCGACAAGCCCATAAAATCTGGTCTAACGTCTTATGCCAATTCTTTGGTTTCTTCCCAACATGTTTCTTTATCAAGCCAATTACCACTTTGTTAGCTGCTTCGACTTGACCATTCGCCTGTGCATAGTAAGGCGTGGATGTTAGGAGTTTGAAACCTGTTTCCTGAGCAAATTCCTGCATCTTTCGACCAGTGAAAACTGAACCTTGATCAGTTGTTATTGTCTCAGGGATTCCATACCTAAAAATAATGTTCTTTTGAATGAATTCAATGACATTTTCTTGGTCTACATTGACTAAAGGGACTGCTTCGATCCACTTAGTAAAATAATCAATGCCTACCAATATGTATTTCTGGCTCTTTGATGATGCTGGTCGAATCTCTCCAATAAGATCCAACGCCCATCCTCGAAAGGGCCAAGGCTTCACTATCGAGTGAAGTTCGCTTGCTGGTACATGCTGGATGCCTGTATGAACTTGACACTCTTGGCAACCTTTGGCGAACTCAACACAATCTTTCAGCATAGTGGGCCAATATAGTCCTTGTCGAAACAACAACCATTTCATCTTATGGCCTGCTTGGTGAGCCCCACATGCCCCAGCATGCGTAGTCGAAAGGGCTATGTATGCTTCAGTTTCACTTAAACATTTCAGCAACACCCCTTCAGGCGTCTTCTTGAATAACTCATTACCCATGAGTACAAAACTTAACGCCCTGTATTTTGTTTTTCGTTCTGTCGGAGCTCCTGGATTTTGAAGATAGTCCACAATGGGTTTCCTCCAATCCTGGTCTGACAAATTGTCAATGAACGAAATCTCGAAGTTTGAGTGATCAGCGTATCCTAACCTTGTTGATTCCAAGTCTGTTGGTGATAAACAAGTCGCTCTTATCTTCTCTCGAACTTCGATTGCTCTTTGTAATCTCGTTTTTGAAATTTTATACCCAGATGCAATCTGCGCCAAGTCATTGGCTATTTGATTTTCGACTCTGGGTATGTGTCGAATATTGACACTTTCAAATTGTTTCAATAAACGATTTGCAATCACAAAGTACATAATGAGATTCTCTCTTATGCATTTATACTCCTTTGTGACTTGCTTGATGACTAACTCTGAGTCTCCCATTATTTCGACTCGAGTTGCCCCCAATTCCAACAATATTTCAAGGCCTGTAATTAGAGCTTCATACTCAGCCTCATTGTTCGAACAAGAACCTTCGATTTGGTACTTGAATGTTGTTGGAATTTTGTCTGGAGAAATAAGTAGGACTCCTACTCCTGTTCCATTTTTATGGCTAGAACCATCGAAGTAGAATTTCCAAGGTTCTATCTCCACGTAGTTAATATCCTCGACTTGAATAGAGTGGTCGACTATGAAGTCTGCAACCACTTGTCCTTTTACTGCCTTAAGAGGCATAAAGGTCAAGGAGTATTCAGTCAATGCTAATGCCCACTTGCCAATTCGACTATGCAAGATAGGTTTCGACAACATATATTTGAAAACATCAAAATGAGACGAAACATAAACATCAACTGGTTTTATATATTGTTTGAGCTTCGTACAAGAAAAATACAGACATAGACACAATTTTTCAACTTCGCTATATCTAGTTTCTGCATCATTCAAAACTCGACTGAGATAATAAATGGGTCTTTCGACTCCATTCTCATCCTCTTGGGCTAACATACTTCCCAGAGTTTTGTCAGATGCAGCTATGTACAATCTCATACTCCTATTGCTACAAGGAGGCACCAAAATAGGTGGCTTAGTGAGGTACCCTTTGATTTTGTCGAAGGCTTCTTGTTGCTCCTGCCCCCATTCGAACCCCTCCTTATTCAGTCGAAGTAAGGGTGAAAAGGCCTGAGCTTTCCCACTTAGGTTAGATATAAACCTTCTCAAGAAATTTATCTTGCCTAAGAGAGATTGCAATTCCTTCTTATTCGATGGCGCTTTCGCTTCCAAAATTGCCTTCGTCTTGTTCTGATTGATTTCGATCCCTTTCTTGTGGACAACGAAGCCCAAGAAATCTCCAGCTTTTACACAGAACGCACACTTCAAAGGGTTCATCTTCAGACCATGTTCTCTCATTCTTTCGAACGATTGTCGAAGGTGGTCAATGTGACTCTTCCTGGAAACAGATTTTATAACAATATCGTCAATATAAACTTGCATAAACGTGTTAATAAAATCATGGAAGATAGTATTCATTGCTCGCTGGTACGTTGCCCCAGCGTTCTTTAGGCCAAAAGGCATCACTACCCATTCGTAAGTGCCTAAGGCCCCAGGACATCGAAAGGCTGTTTTCGACACATCCTCTTCAGCAATGAAAATTTGATTATATCCTGAATAACCATCGAGCATACTCAGGTATTCGTAGCCAGCGGCAGAATCGACTAGCATTTCCGCCACAGGCATTGGATATTCATCTTTGGGGGTGGCAGCATTCAGATCTCTGAAATCTATGCACACCCTTAATGTGCCATTTTTCTTAATTACTGGCACTATATTGGCAATCCATTCGACATACCTTGTAACACGAATGAACTTGCATTTCAGAAGTCTTTCGACCTCCGTTTTGATCTTCGACAATATTTCTGGAGCGAAGCGTCTTGGATTTTGCTTGATTGGCTTCTTTCCAGGTTTGATTGGCAACTGAAGTTCTACCAATCCTCTGTCGAGACCAGGCATTTCGTCATAATCCCATGCAAAACAGTCTTTAAACTCTTTCAGCAATTGGATTACTTCCAACCTAAGTTCTGGATCAATTCTGGCGCTGATGTAGGTTGGCCTATTCTCTGATCCTTCGCCTAAGTTGATTTCTTCTAAAGGGTCTTGTGCTAACATCTTAATGTTGTTCGCCAAGGGATCCTTTTCGAAGCCCAGAGGCTCATCGTCATAGATCGCGTCGAGCCTCTGTTCCTGCATTCCTTCTGTCGAGATGTCAGGAGGTTCTGGGTCAAAATCTTTTCCAGGACCTATATCTGGTGGCTCTGGGTCGAAATCTTTTCCAGGACCTGCAGAAGGTAGCACTTGGTCATTGGCCTTGGTGGCCATATATTTTACTTCGGCTTCGAGAGCCGTTATCATCTTGGTTTCAGCCACATAGGCCGAAATTCGCTTCAGAGATTGTGACTCAGTCATTATCACTGAATTCACTTCCCCAACCAGTTGGTTGGATACCAGTTAGCCCACTGAATTCTATGTGTGACACGTCCTCTCTGTCCCATTGGAAACCATGCTCAGGATGCAGGTATAGGGAACAAAAGGTGTTTGGCGCTGGCGCCATGTCGAAATCAGGAGCTGGACATGGCCCTATGTGAGCCAAGTTTTTGTCGAAATCTGTTACACCCAAGTGGTTTACTTCGCCAAGGTAGTAACTCTGATCAGCCTCTATGTTTTCGACTAACCCATCTGGGCGCCATAGAAGCAGTCTTTGATGCATCGATGAAGGCACAGCACCTACACCATGTATCCACTCACGACCTAACAAAAGGTTGTAGTTAGGTTTGGCTGAAATGACCATGAACATTGTTGGTCGAAGGATCGACCCAACTTTTATGTCGAGCTGGATCACTCCCATGGTGGTCCCAATGCCTCCCTCATAGTTGGACAGGACCATATTGTGAGGTTTTATTTCTTCATCCCTTTTGCCAATCTTTATTAGCACAGAATGAGGGATAATGTTGATAGTGGCCCCACAGTCAACCAATATCTTGTTCACAGTGGTTTCTTCGAGCTTGGCCCTTATGAACAAAGGTTTGAGGTGATTCTTCATCGCCTCTGTGGGTGGCTCGAAGAAGCCATTTTGTTCTTCTGTAGTGCCATTGTTCATGACAAAATAGCACACTGGCCTGTGTCTGGCCATTTCTTGTTCCATCTCCCAGTCGCTGGTTTCGACTTCTACTTGTCGATTGAATTCCCTAGGCAGCATTGAAACGACGTTCACCATTATATCCAGGGTATCATCGGACTCAGCATCATCTTCGTCTTCGACTTCGCTCTGGTTAGGCCAAACTAGCCTGTTGGTAACTGGTTCTCTCTCAAGAGGCTTTCTTTGTTTCCTTTGAGGCACATTCGAACTAGTTTCAGCCTTAGGTTCATTGGTAGCCTCTCTTTCAGCTTTTCGCCTTCTTTGATACCTCCTCCATTGGGATCTCGACATAGGATTTTTTCCCTTGTAGTTGCTGGACACTTGAGCAACTTTGGGTGCAGCAACTTGAGGATCTTTCTTCTGGGTTAAAGAGGAACCTCTTGGCACTTCGAAAGAATGCCATTTCTCTTCACTTGGCCTTTTCCGGCCAGATGTTTTGTACCAAGTGTCTACTGGCACATTTGTTGGAGGCCTAAAAGTCGAAGGCCTCTTGTCTTGATTAGAACCCCTTCTGGGATCATGTCGAAGGTCAGAATTCTCCCTTCTCTTGTTCGCTGCTCTCACTCCTTGGATGTGCTCAGCAGCTTTTTTATCAAAGATGGAACTACATCTTGGACATAGCATGACCTCTGATTTCTTCTTCTGGCATCTTTGTAAAAAATCTGCCAAGTTTTCGTTTTCCTTAGGGAAAGCCGTTTTATTCGCCTGCTCTTGCCTTATGGCTTCTTCTGAAGCTTTAGGGTCAGAAAGTTCAACCATGTTGATGTTCATGGCATTCTTAGTAGCAAGAGTTAGTTGTTTCATTTGTGTTTCCAGTTTCTCCGTCTGGCCTTGTACAGTGGCCAATTGGGAACTGGGCTTTGGTCCAGTTTTTTGTACTTCAGCAGTCTTCGACTTTGGGTCTTCGACCGCTTTCTGGACAACCTCAATTGTCTTCCTAGATAAGTTTCCAGAAAAACTGCCAAAAATTGGCATGTTGATGTGGTCCTTAGAGACTTCGACCATGTTAATGCCTGGCTTCTTCGACTGGATCTTGGTAGCCTCTATCATGTTCACCTCAGAGGGTTCTGCATAGTGGGCTTCAGCCTTCATTGGGTTGGAGTCGACAGCCATGGGGGATTTGTCAGCAAACTTTAATCTCCCTTCCTCAATAGCGTCTTGGACAAGATTCCTGAAAAGAAAACATTGAGAAGTTTTATGGCCCAAAAAATTATGATATTTGCAAAAACCTCTCTTCTTTCTTTGATCAAGAGGAGGCACTTTTACCCCAGGGGGTACTATCATTTGGCCATCTTTAACTAGCAAGTCGAATATTTCATCACATTTTGTGATGTCAAAACTATAAGTCTTTTTCGGGAACCTATCGTTGGTCTTGTCCGGACCAATGGGATTTTTCCCATTTGAGGGGACTAACTGTTTACAAGAGTATGGAGGCCCTTGTTTCAGTTCTGCTAAATCGACCTCTCCTTCCTCGACAGCTAAAGTATCGTCGAAGGATTCTAGCTCTTCGTCATCCATCTCAACGTAAGCTATTCTCTCTCTCTTGTGAGTTTTTGTTGCCTTAGCTTTTTCAGCTTTAAGGCGTTCGACTTGTCGAACTCTATCGGCCAGTTGGGCCATGTCTCTTAGGTACTGGGTATCTAGCTTCTTCCTAATGGAATAGTCTAAACCGCCTGCGGCCATTTCGACCAGCTCATGTTCTGGCACTTGTGTAAAACATCTCGCCTTAAGCAACCTAAACCTATTTAGATATTCGTCTATAGGTTCAGTGAAACGTCTCTTAACACTCGCCAGTTCTTTCAGGCTTATCTTGGTTTGCCCCATATAGAATTGTTCATGGAACAATCTTTCCAATTGGGTCCAATGGTGGATCGAATTGGGGGGGAGAGTTGTAAACCAAGTAAAAGCGTTCTTGGTTAAGGAACTTGGGAAGTATTTGATTCTTAGGTTTTCATTATTTGAAATGTCTCCTGCTTCGATCAAATACCTAGCCACATGTTCGACAGTGGATTCTGTCGTGTCCCCAGAGAACTTAGTAAATTTGGGGACTTTGGTTCTAGGGGGTAAGTCAGTTTGCAACACATATTCTGACAATGGAGATGTAAAGTTGGGCCTTCGAAAGCCCATGTTCATTCCATTCTGAGTCATGATCCTTTCGATCATGGTTGCCAGGTTGTTTTCCAACCCCATGTTTTGGTATTGGACTTGCTGAACCACTTCGTCAGCATTTTGGTTTCTGTTAACTAACCTAACCTCTGGGGCTATTACCCTAGGTTCTTCGACAGGTTGTTCTACAGGCTGTTGGGCCTGATTAATGGTGGTTTCCTCCTCTACAAATATCCCCTGATTTCCTCTTATTTGAGCCCTTTGGGGCTGTCGAATAGGTGGGGGTACTCCAAAGAAGTCAGCCAAACGCGTCATTTGCGCTGTAACTTGCTGATTCGACTGAGTAGTATTTTGTATTAGAGGATTTAGCACTGTACTCAAAGTTTGTGCCAACATTTGCACCATATCATGGTTGCTTTCGTCCATCTGTTGCCTCAAGACTGCTGTCGAGGCATTTGTAAGGCCATGGGCTACTTGGGCCGTTCCTCCTAAGAGTTGGGTCCTATTTCTATTCGCCATGCCTACTCCAGAGCCTTGGAGTGGCGAAGTGGCACTCACGAAAGGTTCTGAATAAGTGGACGCAGCATTCGTTAGGCTTGCCAATTCAGAAGTTGGCATACCATAGAATGGAATAAATCCTGGGGGAACCACTGGCCTTGGGCCAGTATTTCCCCTTGGAGGGGGAGTTCCCAAAGTCATTCTGGGGCCTGCAAACGAAGTCGTTGGCCCCGTGGTTGTGACTGACACCGCTGGTATCGAACCAGCATTCGTCACTTCGCTAACGGTCATATTAACCGTTGCTCCCACACTTGTTTGTGGGATTTCATTGTTGTTTGGCGGATTCGCCATTTCTTCCCCTCTTCTGGCAGTATTATTATCGTTGGTGTATATTCTACCACTCCTCAATAACATACAACTCGAAAAGATGAGATTTTTCAACAATCAACACACAGTCCCACCGGGTGTGCCAATTTGTTTACCTGGGTATTTGGTAAACAACCGCTGATCCTCCAAATGGTTACTTATTTGGTTACTCGCAGGATCGATCAGATTGATCCTATGGACATAGGTTGATTTTGAAGTTTAATTAGTGTGGATAAGGCTTTAAGTAAATTGGTTAAAGTAAATTGCATAAAGGAAAGGCTTGGTAAAATAAACAAGGCTTGAATGTAAAGGTTCGACAGGAATCTTAAAGGGAAAAAGCATGTAAAGTACTGGAAAAGTAAATGACTTGAATTGATTAAATTGGTGTTTCACACATACATTTCTCAACAATTCGTTCGCTCACACTGGGTACTTGAATCTAAATGAGTGACTATGTATCTATTGTGAACACACGCGAGAAACTACACGTCTACTCCTATTTATACAAAAACATTCCAAGTAACCGTCGGGCAGTTACACTGCTTCGAGATCAAGCCACTTGTCACGTTCTCCATGCTCGACGCTCCAGATCCTTGCACGTTCGCACGTAGTAACTGCTGGAAACCGTTTTCCCTCCAAAGCTTTGAATTTCAAACTGCTCCACTCTGGACCATCGAACACGTTCGTCAAGAGACATCTCCGACGAAAACTCCTTCGACGTCGAAGGCAATCAGCCTCCTTCCTTGGAAGAAATCTTCTAAGTATTTGGCCATCTTTCGACGGTCACTTCGACAAGCTTAGCCAGTCGAAAGCATCTTTCAGCTTTTAATGGCTGTCATCAATTGAAACAAAGGTGTCGAATTTAGGAGCCAACAGTGATCAAGAGAAAGGATGAAGTGTTTGAAATCTTTAAGATATTCAAGATACTTGTCAAAAACCAGATCAAGATTAAAGTTCTACAAACAGGTGGAGGTGGCGAATACACATCCAAGAAGTTTGAAGATTTTTTTATAGAACATGGTGTCGATCATGAGGTAAATGCTCCTTATACGCCTCAAAATAATGGAATTGCAAAAAGAAGAACATAACCATATTGGGTATGGCGAGATGCATGCTAAAGCAGAAGAGTTTGCCAAAATCCTTATGGGTCAAGCTATTTCTACTGCAATTTATATTCTGAACAGGTTCCCTATAAATAAGTTGAATAACAGGGTTTCTAAAGAAGTATGTAGTGGAAAACGACCATCAGTGAGTCATCTCAAGGTGTTTGGATGTATGTGTTACAAGCATGGTCCTGATGCAAGAAGAAGAAAGCTTGATAACAAGAGTGAACCTATGATTTTAGTAGGGTATCCCAATAATGGTGCATACAGGTAATTCAATCCAATTAATGAGAAAATTGTGTTGAGTCGAGATATTGTGATTGATGAAAATTCTACCTGTGATTGGAATTCTACTAATACTATTAACAAGACATTGATGAGCGATGGTTTCGATGAAGTAAATGATGAAGTTGAAGAAGTTGTAGATATTCCAGTTAAAGTAGAAGTAGTTGCTGATGTTTCAGACAGAGTCTAAGTCGAATAGGGTGTGGCTAGCACAAGTCAAAGAACTCAAAGAACTAGAGTTTTTCCAACAAGACTTCATGATTATTAAGTGGTTGGTTATGATGAAGTCACACCAGATAGAGAATTAGTTCATTTTTCTTTGCTTGCAGGTGCTGAACCAATCAACTATAACAAGGATTTGAATATTAGATAGTGGAAGTTATCTATGATCGAAGAGTTACAAGCAATCAAAAGAAATAACACATGGGAGTTAGTCGAATTGCCAGCACATACAAAAGCTATCAAAGTGAAGTGGGTGTTCAAGTTGAAGCACAATGTTGATGGGTCAATAGCAAGACATAAGACAAGATTGGTAGCTCGAGGATTCCTTCATATAGCATGACTCAACTACTCTGAATTATTTTCTCCAGTAGCAAAATTGGAGACTGTTTGACTAATGGTAGCATTGGCATACCACCAAGGCTGATAGACATTTCACTTGGATGTGAAGTCAACATTTTTGAATGAACCTTTTGACAAAAAGGTCTATGTCCCACATATTAGACAACCGTGCCTTGCCTAGAGGGGAGGGGGGGGGTGAATAAACTACCAAGCCAAAACGTCCAGATAAAAATTCTGGTTTTAAAAAGTAGTTAAAAAAGAACACGAGAAAGGTTTTGATATAGATAGAAAATATTGTCTATACGAACCTAGATATTGGAAGTCAGATATGCAAATTATAATTAGGTTTATGGAATGAACAAAGAAATACTTGAAGAAGTGAAAAACACAAGAAGGGGGGTTGAATTGTAAACCTTGAAAATTAAATGCAGACAACACGATATTTTTATCCTGGTTCGTTTGATCTCAAACTACTCCAGTCCACCCGTCAAGGTGATTTCGCCTCTCTCCAACGAGGTCTTAATCCACTATATTCAACTGAATATTACAACTGCTTTAACAACTGCTAAAGCCTTCTTGAGTCTAAACCACATACCGGTTTCTCAAGGAAATTCTTTCTTACAGATAAATGAAAACTATGTGTGTTGAATGTTTTCTACAAAAACTCTATATCACACCTGTGATAATACACAAAATAAAGCTTATGTGAAACTAGGATGCTATAACTATGGAGTAAGCAATTTTAGAGATATAGCAACTTGTTTGAGTGAGGATGAAGATGTTTAGCTTTTGACGTGTAAAGAGTTGTAGAGCATTAGCCGATTCATTTCTCACTGACTTGTTTATATAGCATTTGGAAAAGATACGTTGTAGTCAATTATGCCATTTCAATGTCCATTATGTTCTTTCCATATTGAGAAGATCTTGTCTTGGAATACAGCCGTTGGTAATAAAGTGTCTTGAATGCACAGTACCGTTGTCACTTAAGCGTGTTGCTGGCTTTGGCTTATTCTGACGCTTCTAGCTGCTGATGATATTGTTTTGGTCTTGATCAGAGTTTAAAGTATGTTACGTGCAGATCTGTTCATCAAGCTTCAGCGTAAGCACATGCTTTGATCTTCTGATCCTGGCATAAGATATTTCATCTTCTGATGCTGATATTGATGTTTCATCTTCTGATGCTGATATTGATGTTCTTATGCTGGTATCCATTAGAGTTTCTGTAAATGTACAATATAATTTTTTAGGTAGCATATATGTCTCATACGAATTATACAATTTATTTAATCTAGCAATTTGTTATCATCAAAACTTTAACTTGGGGTAGTAGATTCAAACTTTGTTCTAACAATACTTAATTTATAAACTTCAATCACGTAACAAAGTATTAATCGTGTATAGTAAGTTACTAACAATACTATTTCCAATGGTAACTAGCAAAAGAATAAACAAAAAAAAAAGATTATCGAACACTTGGTCTACAACCGGATTTTCAGAATTTTCCTTTGAGTTGTGCTGATATAAAAAAGCACTTATAATCAAAAGTGATTGTAAAAAAATTAACACCTAATTCAAAAACAAAAACAACCACAGAAAAATTCTTACGAGTCGATCGATTATTTAATGCTATTTGACAAACTGATTGATGAAAAATTAAAACAAGTACAACAGTAACAATAAGAGACACGAGGATTTGTTTAGGCATTTCACCAATCGCTATCGCTATGGCCACGTCTCCCCCCAATTCCAAATTTTAGAATTAGAATAAATTCTTACTATGCTAAAAAGTTGATACAAGATAAGTGTTACAAGAGCAACCCTACAAACCCTAATCGTTTGTTGTTAATTCAATAATTTCTCTTCTTTTAATCTTGAGAAAGACCAAGACAAAATAGCTACCAATTGAGTTTTCTATATTTCTACTCCTTTGTGTTCTTTATCTCTAAAGCTTTCACGCACGATCAATTGTACCTATTGCACACAAGACTTCAGTTTGATTTGATGTTCTCGTGCTACTTCCTTTGTGTTCTTTATTTCCAAAGGCTTTCACTAGGCTGAAATCCTCTTTTGAATGCCTTGAACGAAACCCCAAATCAATCAACGATCTTGGAGGACAAACTCACATTTTTTCCAGATGAAACCCCCTTAAAATCTTAACCCAATATTCTCGGCTACAAGAGAACCTAATTGGACGTTATCAAACCTCGCCTAGAAGGCATCCCGATAAAAGATGATTATGTGTGATTTATCAGTGTGTATGCACAGGTTGGAGGTTGAAGGTGAAGAGAAAATGAAGTATGTGTTTATAGTTTCATCATGTTGGAATGATGCATGAATGGTGTATTTATAGTTGTGGAAGTTTGGTGGCAAAAAGAGGAATTTCAGAATTTAAAAATTGACCCAATAAAATAGTATGAGTCAACACATATGGAAAAATTTAACGGTAGGTGTCGACCTGAAAAACAGACGTGTCGGCCTAAGCATGGCAGTAGCGATTAGCTTTTAGGAATGGAATGGATGTGTCAGCCTGAAGTTCGTATGTGCCGACACATAAAATAAGAATTTCTGCAATTTCTAAAAGCTTCGGTATATGTCGGCCTATATGCATGCATATGTCAGCCTAAGACCTCCAGAGTCTTCAGGCTGCAAAATTGAGTTGCATTTGTCGACCTGAAATAAGTATGTGTTGACACATGTAACAAAACATTATTCAAAAACTTGTTTTTCAAGACTTTGGTCAATTTCAAAATGGTTTTTAATGGTTCCTAAGACCCCTAATGAAAAGGAGTGCCGCCAGACATAGAGATACCGTTCAATATACATAAACGCTAAGTTTTCCTAGTTTTGGCATAGTGCAAAACATCTAATGGTGAAGTTGTACTCTCAACACAACTTCCTGGGGTTGTGATTCAGAAGGAAGCGAGTAATGTGTATAAGTTGCACAAGACGCTATATGGCCTCGAACACGCACCTAGGGCATTGAACAAGAAGATCGACTCATACTTAGTTGAATTGAGATATGTAAAATTCAAGTATAAGTATAGTGTCCATGTTTAGGTTGTAGCACAAGAGATAACAATCATCTGCTTATATGTGGTGATTTGCTGGTAACTAGAAATATCTTAGTGAACTTGTCGAAATTCAAAGAGCTGATTAAAAGGGAATTTGAAATGTTGGATATGGGAAATATGTCTTATTTCCTAGGCATGAAATTTCAAATGTTAATGCAAGGTATGGTGCTACATAAAACGAAGTATGTCAAAGATATACTCAATAGATTCAAAATTGATGATTTGAATCCTGCATCCTCACCTGTCAAAGCAAACTTGAAACTGGAGAAGTATGGAGAGGAAGACAAAGTCGATGTAACTTTGTTCAAACAAATGCCAGATTTCTAGGATATGTGTGCAACAATCGACCTGATATAGGTCTTGCAACCAGATTAGTGAGCATATACATGAGTGAACTAAGAGTGTCGAACATGAAGGCTATAATAAGAATTATGAGATACTTAAAAGGGTCGGTAAATTATGGAATTCTATTTCGACGAGACTCAGAAAGCAAAGAAGCAACAGTTACTTGTTTTTTAGATGCTTATTGGTGTTTAGATAAGGAAGATTAAAGAAGAACAACTGCATATTTCTTTCAAGACTTTGGTGCTCCAATCTCATGGTACTTTAAAAAGAAACTTATGGTGGAATTGTCATCGTGTGAAGCTGAATATATAGCAGGATCATATGCTGCATGTCAAGCAATTTAGATCAGATCGATACTTGAAGAAATGAAGGTCGAAGTAAAGAAACCTCTTGTGTTACAAATCGACAACTAATCATCCATAAATCAAACAAAGAATCCAGTTCTGCATGGAAGAAGTAAGCATATTGAAGCTAGATTTCACTTCTTGAGGGAAAAGGTAAATCGAGGAGAACTTGAAGTGAGGCATTGCTCAAGTGAAGCATAGTTGGCCGACATTTTCACCAAAGGATTGAAGATCGACAAATTCCTGAATTTGAGAAAGAAATTAGGAATAGTTCAGATCGACTATTTTTAGAGTATGTTCGACAACTTGGATCATAGGGGGTATATGTTGAGATATTAGACCTAATCCAAGTTGTGTAATCTAAATCCAAGCCCAATTAGGATTTGTTAGCATATTTATTGTATATGTTAGGTGTATATAAATAAATATAGCTTGTATAATTATTTGTTTATTTCATTCAATAATAGAAATCCTTATTTTTCTTGTTATCTCTCGTTCTCTCCTCACTAAAAGTTTCTCATTCACTAACACTCATATCATTTCACAAACCCCAATGTCAATCCTCTCCATTTTTTTCTTGTAAGCATACAACTACCAACCCATGTTTTTTTAAAAATAAAACTCAAACTTATTTTCTTTGCTAACCCCTGAATTCTCTTATATTATAATTGGTTATCTTTGTCTGACAAGCCCTTCATCCTACACTCTCCACATATTTTCCCTTGTAATTTAAAATTATTTTATTTTACGTTCTCATATAATTTAAATTTGCAAAAATAATGATGTGGAAACATAAGTGGTGTTTTTCTATTTGAGTTTTTATACACATGGCATATAATTAATAATTTTTTTATAAAAATTAAAATTAATGATAAAACTTAAAAAAATCAAACTCTCCTAAAAAACATATTTCTCCATGGTCATCCTCATTCAACATCAAACTCAAAAATTAAACCCTCACTCTCTTTTTAAGCAAATGGTGTCAATGTAGCTAAAATCTCAAACCGGGAAGATCTTAAGAAAAAATAAACAAATCCAACATCGTTATGATTAAATCCCTAATTGTCACTTAAAAGACCTTTTATGCCTATGAATCCCTAAATTCTCCATTGAATGAAAATGATTTTTTTCTTTTAAATGAGTTTTTGAATTTTCCACATCAGATTGTCGATATGTATTATCCATATCTTCAACAAACCTATATTTTCTAAAGACTCTGTAATTTTTGTAAAGCAAGGAGTTGTTGCACATTAACTTGCTAGCAAGAAGTCATTGTCAATTTATCTTTGAGGTTTTGTTCCTTGAAAGAATAGAGAATTAGTTAGGATTCTCAAAAAGACATTGACAGTTGGTCTTTGTTGTTTGCAACAATGACTCTTTGTATTGTTGTGGTTTTATAACCAACTTGGTTATAATGGATTAAGTCTTTATTGAGAAAGCAAAATGACCTTGGCGGATGGACTTGATTAACTTAGTTACCAATGAAACATGATAAAAATAATTGTATTCCTTTATTTTTATTCTTCTGTCAAGAGTTTGTGTTTGAGTTTCGAGACATTTTATTTTGAGAAACCCAATTCAAACCCCCCTTTCGTGTGTTTCTTGAACCTTCAGTTGGCATCAGATCTAGTTATGGTATTGATAGTTATCAAACAATTAACTATGTCAGATAAACAAAACACATATGTTTTAGAAACATTATGTCCATTCCACTGCCGCAAATTGTTTAAGTTCCAAATGATAAAGACAACTACAATGTTAAACCTCCCATCTTCGATGGTGAAAGATTTGATTATTAGAAAGATAGACTAGAAAGTTTCTTTCTAGGTCATGATGTTAATCTTTACGAACATCCTACAGATGCTAGTGGAAACAAGCTTGAAAGAATAGATATGAATAAACAAAAAAAGAAAGATTATGAATCATCATAAAGCAAGAACAATATTGCTAAATGCGATTTCTTATGCTAAGTATGAGAAGATAACAAACAAAGACTCAACTAAGTCTATATTTGATTCTTTAATAATGACTCATGAAGGAAACACTCAAGTTAAGGAGACCAAAGCTCTGGCATTGATTCAAAAATATGAAGCCTTCAAGATGAAAGAAGATGAAATGGTTAAGACTATGTTCTCAAGGTTTCAAATTCTGGTTGTAGGACTTTAGGTTCTGAATAAATGATACTCTACTTCAAATCATATGAATAAGGTTATCAAAAGCCTGCCAACAAGATGGAGGCATATGCTAACTGCTCTGAAATTAGTTAAAGATTTGAACAACACTTCTCTAAAAGAACTGGTGGTTAAAGATCCACTGCGCGTCACTGGCTCTCTCTTCTCCCTCTGTTTCGTGCAATTTCTCACAGTTTCTTCCCTTCGGTTGCTCGAGTTTTCTGATCCGGAAATTACTCCTCTTCTGCTCTTCGACTTCGATTCAGTAATTTCTCATTCTCTAGATTTAAGTGCTTTTACATAATTAATTTTGTGCATAAGTGATTTTTCTTCATTTATTTGATTTCATGAGTTGAATCTTGTTTATATTTTTAAAAATTAATTGTTAATGAATTGTTGATGTTGCGTAAATCTGGAATTGGTTGAATTGAGGAATTAAGCACTTGTGTGGATAATTGATTTTAAGAGAAGTTCTTATTTTAGAATTATAGATTAAGTAGATTCTTGAATTGTGAATGTTGCACAAATGTGGAGTTAATTAATTGTTTGAGAATCTCATGAAGCTTTACGTGTCGAAATCGATAAATTGCTTGTAATTCCTAATTAACATGTCAAAATTAGATTCCGATTTGGTGCTGTGATACGGTGAGAGAACTGACTTGAGGTTTTGCGTTTGTGTTCACACTTGTGCGGTTTAGCAAGAGTCGCCACCGACTTTTTATTTTATCCAAAGGAAAGGTAAAAAAGCACAGGAAAGACCTTTGAGATGTTTTCTTGGGTTCGGGGGGTAGATTATGAAAAGGGAAGGTGCAAGCACCTTTTTCATCCATGGTTATCCATTGGCTCTTAGTTACTTATTTAGATCACTTGCTTTTGCTTTTCAATTATTTGAAATGGTGCTTTGTGTGTGGTTTTGAAAATATTTTGAAAAGAGGCTTTGTCTAGGCAACCTTTGTAACAATTCTTGTTTAAATGTTTTACAAAGGTGTTTGTCATTTGAAAATATGTTTCAATGTTTGAAAGTTTGTTTTGGGAAATGATTTGAAATTGTGTGTTTTTGAATTTAACAAGGATGTTTACAAGAGATCAAGTAAGTAGGAGTTGTCTACCCTAACTCAAAGATCTTTCCTACACATTTTTAACCCTTTGACATTGTTGTTTTACCATTGTATTTGGTAAACAACCTTGTATTTGGATGTTAAACGGGACAGGCGCGGGTCATCGTATACAATCATTGAAAGCAACTTATGAGACGCTCTAGAAATTTTGTAAGGGACGAGATCGTTTTATCGAAGGCAACATCGAGGGTTATCGAGGGACTACGATATTTGTTTATCGAATGGGTCATTTTCTAGAGTGTCTTATATTCAAGGGACATGATTGTATTTTCGAGGCAACAAGCGAGGTTACCCTAGAGGTGCGCGTGTGAGAAGTGTATTGATTTCAAGTTATTTATTCTTGGATTAGGTCATCTAGCGATTGATTTTTGAATCTTACCATACACGCCTAATTACTATACAGTATATAGAAAGCAATAAATTGCGGAAATTAAAAGTCTAAGCTATTACAAAAGTATCCGGGAATGGGGGTACAATTATTACAAATGGGGATGAATCTCATAAGAATAACAAAGTCCGAATATTACAACCAAATCAAATTGTTGCGATTCAATACAAAGCTATGACAAAATAAAATTAACAAAGCATGAGATGTGTGTATTTACTTGGAAAGGAATAAATAAAAATCTATTCTAAAAAAAGAATAAAAAAATTATATTATTATTATTATTCTATGTATTTTATTAATCATGAAAAAAATAAAAAATAAACTAACTTAAATGTTTTTTTGGTATTTTTATTAAGTGTAAGAAAAATAATAAAAATGATTAAAATAAAACTAATTAAGAAAAACAAATTTATTTTACAAAAATGAAGTTTTAATATATCATTAGTGTATTATTTAACTAAAAGAAAAGAAAATAAAACAAATTTTAAAAAAAAAGAGTGGGCTTAAAATCTTAAATGGAAGTTAGGCCTAAAAGTAAGAAACAAAGCCAGAAATGGGGGGTTGAGCCAAAAAACGTGTGTGGGCTTATGGTTGTGGACCAGATAGGCCCAATGCTTAAGCTGCTTAATTCTCATTAGGGCAAACGAAGGAAATTAGGGTTTGTTGCATTTTTGTTTACAGCGGCGCCGTTTCTCCTTCGTTCCTTCTCTTCATCTCTTTCTCACTCGATCGTCCCTAACCCTTCTGATTCATGAAGAAAATGCTCTTTTTGGCCTTTGATTTCAAACGGATTTATACTTATTTTCAGGGAAAATGTTTTGAAATTGATTTATCAAAGAGGGGTTTTGAAACGCGTTTTCTGATCTTCTCTCCCTCATTCCCGTCACCGGAGCGCCTCTCCTCTCACCTCCTAACAACTAAGTGCTAGCTACACGTTTTTTTTGCAAGGTAATGGTTCATTTCTATGTTTGGGACTTAACAGTTTTCAGGCTTGTTTGGTTTTACAGTTTTGTTCATGTTTTGTTATTAACCACGCTTGTTATCCTATGAGATGTAGAAAAATGATACTAGGGCGAAAACGTACCTTTTTGGGATGGTTGGATAGTGAGAGGGAAGTGACGGTGCTCCTTGGCGGCCGGATATGAGGAGGAAAATAAATGATGACGTACGCGAGCTCTTTCTGGTAACCTTTTTGTCCCTTGAACTGTGAATGCTGATGATGTTTCACTTTTGACTTTGGGATTTCTTGTAAGTTTGTTGGATATTGATGATTATTGCTGAAGCTTTGTTTGTTGTTGAAATGGTTAATGATGACGATTGCTGAAACTTTGTTTTGGTGTTTGAAAATGGCTATGCAGTGTTTTGGTTCTTTTTGACAATTTACAAGTTTTTTTGTTGGTGTTTGGGACTCAGATGCAGGTTTTGGAAACTGTTTTAGTGGTTTGGCTGCTTGAAATTGTTAGGCAGTGTTTTGTTTGTTTTTTGAGAACTGTTTTGTTTACAGTTTGGCTATTTGTGAGAGTTGAAGGTTATTGGCTTTTTGCGAGAGTTGGTTCACAGGTTATGCTTGTTTAGGTTGCTGGAACTTGTTATGCAGGTTTTGAGTGTTTTTTGTAGTTTGGTTCTGTTGTTACAGTTTGGAATCTGCAGATTTGGAGTTTTGTGTAGGTTTTGTGTATTTGTTGTGGTTGGAACTGTTGTTACAGTTGTGGCTTGTTTGAAACTGGTTTAACAGGTTTGGGTTACTTTTGTGGTTTGATAACAAGTTTGGAGGTTGTTTGTTGTTTGACAAACTGTGTTTTTTGTAGACAGTTTTCAGGCCTGGGAGTTTTTTTCTTGACTTTGTTAACAGTTGGGAGATTTGTTGTTTGACAAGCTTTTTTGAATGTTTTGCAGCTTGGTGGACTTTTTGACAAGAGTTGTAAGTTTTTTTGAATGTTTGACAAACTGTTATCTTTTATCTTCTTGCAGTTTTTTGGTGTTATATCCTAGTTGCTTTTGTTTTGTAACTTGTGATAGTTTGTGGGCCTTAGTAGCAAAACTGCACAATCCCAGCAAAATAGGTGATATCTTTTCTCTCTCTCCTCTCTCAATGATAAAAGCATAAATGCTTTTTCACTTTTTCTGAAAATTTTACCCAAATTCTTGGAAAATGATGAAAGGCTATGAAACAAGCCTTGCTTGTTGTTTGGTTTACCATACAGTTTTCTTCTTCTGCTATGCTACTTCTTGTACTTTTTTCTTCTATTTGCATGCTACTTTGCCATGCTGCATTATACTTTGTTTAGACTGCTGCATCCAGTTTGCCTTGTTCAGTTTTCCTTGTTTGTAATTTGCGCACATGCTGCTGTCTAGTTACTACATTGCTTGGCCTGTATCCAGTTTGGCCTTGTTACATTCAGTTTGGAATATTTTTTCAATTGCCTTGTTGCATTTGCGCGCCTGCTGTGTTACTTGCTTGTTTGGCCTATGTTTTCAGTTTGGCGCCTTGTGCTTTGCATTCTTTAGCTTACATTTTTTTTTTATTTTTCTCTTTGTGAACCAAGAAGAGCAATCTTCTTGTGATTTGCAAAGAGAAAAATAAAAACGTGATGAAATGAAAATAACCCCTCTGATTCCAAACGACAAACTTTAATGATGAACATTTTTCTTTCTTTTTTTGAAATTTTTATTTATGTTCAATTAAACTGTACTAATGTTTTTTCTGTCTTTCTTTCATGTGAGCGCAAGTTGGATGGTGACAAAGCAGAGGAAGCAGGAAACTTTGTGGCGAGCATGGGAGCAATGGAAGCTTAGGCTTAGATTTGTAACTTAGAGAGATTTTAAATCAGTTGTAATAATTTATTTTTCAAGTACTATAAGTTGTAAAACCCAAAACATTTGAATAATAAATTATTTTTGTAACAACATCTGAAATAAATAAAGAAAGACTTTATGAGATAATCTGGTATCCAAAATAATCCATTACCGTCAGTAACTTGTAATTCTTTCTTTGCATCTTCACTAATCCTTTAAGATTCCCTGATCAAAATAATTGAACTGCATTCCAATAATTCCAATCTAGATAACTTAAACTCCAAGTAATCCAAAAACTCTGTAATCTTGTAACCTTGCAACAATATTCCAATCAAAACACGCACTGTGTATTCCAATAAACAAGCAAATGTTTATTCCCTAAACGAGCAAACATTTTGAAAGACGCCAATTATCTGGTTAACCTGGATCAAACAAACACTTCCTTTTTCCAGTAAATTTGAGAGAGCCTGGAAATATGTGACAACCAATTGACTTTCTGAGGATTCAGTTTCTTCTGAGAAATGCGAGAAAAACCCCAATTCTTGATTCACTGCCATAGGAGAAAACCTGTCTGATCGATTCCTGAGCCATTCTTGAATACCTGAGAAACCCTAGGGTTGTGATTTTCTGTAAAAGAGGGAGGGCAAATTTTAGGGTACAACAACTGCCCCTGTTCAATCTTCTTGAACCTGAGGAGTTAGATTGACGAGTTTGCCGTTCGTGACTCGAAGGTAAAAGATGATTGGACACTAGAGTGCCCGTAAATTTGCACTCGTCAAAACATGGTTAAGGGAATGGGCTTAAAGATGCCATTTGGAGATGTGACAGAATCTTGTCGGAGATGGGCTTAAAGATGCCATCCAAGGATGTTTGTTGAATTGTATGTTGTAGGTGAAAGAATGAGTATTAGAAAGGTATCCATGTATGGAATGTCTCTTAGCTGTTTTTTGAAATTGAATCTGAACAAGCGATAGATTAGCATCCATGTCTGGAGCATCTGTAAACTGTTTTCATGAGCTGAATCTGAACAAGCGATAGATTAGTATCCATGTTTGGAGCATCCGTAAACTATTTTCATGATCCTTGAATTTGAACAAGCAATAGATTAGCATCCGTGTTTGGAGCATCCGTAAACTATTTTCATGAGCTGAATCTGAACAAGCGATAGATTAGCATCCATGTTTGGAGCATCCGTAAACTGTTTTCATGATCCTTGAATTTGAACAAGCAATAGATTAGCATCCGTGTTTGGAGCATCCTAAACTATTTTCATTATCCTTGAATTTGAACAAGCAATAGATTAACATCCGTGTTTGGAGCATCCGTAAACTGTTTTCATGAGCTGAATCTGAACAAGCGATAGATTAGCCTCCATGTCTGGAGCATCCGTAAACTATTTTCATGATCCTATACTGGTAGCTTGTTAATCTTATCCTAAAAAGGGTAAAATATTAGCTGAAACACAAAGTTATGTTGCATGAAATGTATGATGCAATATATGTGTTTTATCAATGTTTATGATATATGATTGTAATGTATGCGCATGTAAGCTGATTAGCTGTCTTGCTAAGGAAAATAAATCCTTGATAGCTGGAGATAACAAAATCTTTGACTGCTGAAGATGAGAAATCCTTGCTGACTTGCTTGGGGATAGAGAATCCTTGGCAACTCGTGGGGATTATACGATGAGAATCCTTACTCGGCTGGGGAATAAGGGAAACTCTAGAGATCTCTACCGAGAATCACACAAAGGAAAACCTTGGTCTGCTGGAGAATAAGGAAGACTCTGATGGCTTCTGCGGAGAAATGAGAATCTTCAATCTGCTAGGGGAATTAAAAATTATGATGAATTCATGCTGAGAGTAAAGAAGGCTCTGGCAACTTCACCGGGGAATCAAGAATAAGAATCTTCAATCCGTTGGGGAGTGAAAAAACTCTGTGGGGAATAGCTATACTACTGGAGAGTAAGCTATCCTGCTGGAGGGATCAGGAGTTTGGGTTGTATGCCAATCTACTGGAGAATTATCCTAGGTTGGGGATAAGACAAAAGTTAACTGTTATCTGGTTGATTCTCAGACTTTAAGACAACTTGCTGGAGAATCCGGAGACGCTGAACGGTTTCCGTTGTGGATTGATAGTTTGACTCCGCTGGGGAAGACGATTTTAAGATAACTCTATAGGGAATTATCTGTTTTTAAAGCGACTCTCCGAGGAATCTTAAAGGTTGAAGACTTGACTCTATTGGGGAAGAAAGTTTCATCTTCACCGAGGATCTGTAATTCAAAGTTTTGGCTCCGCTGGTATTGGGAGTTTGAAGACTTTACTCTGACGGGGATTGTGAATTTTAACTCCGCTGGGGATATGTATTCCAAGGTTTTAGCTCCACTGGGGATCTGGATGATGTACTGCAAGGGATTTCTCCTGGAATAGCCTAAATACATTTTCCTATACTTTCAACCTGTCAGTAATTATTCTTTCACATTTTGTTTATTTGTAAGCAATGATTATATTCAAATGAATATGCTCATTTTAATAAATCATTGGACGTTTTCAAATAAAACACAAGTGTAAAAAGAAAGGAAAGGCAAATAGTTTTCTGCACTTTGAAGTATCTTTGTATTAACTCTGTGTAAGTATTTTGTACAAAAGAGACAGACATCCTAGTAAGAGAATGTTGTCATAAAAAATGAGAAAAATTTATACAAAGAAAGGTGGCTATGTGTAAAAATTCCACGGGGATCCCATTCTGCTATAGCCTTCGTAACTCTGAACATCTTGTCCATTTGTTGCTTCGTCCGACGATGATTGAGTTGATCAGAAGCCTGGCGTTTGTCTGTGAAGAGATTATCCTTAAAGTGATCCAACGAGACATATTCATACGCTTTAATTCCCTAACTTTTGCCTGGATCTCCCTTTCGGGTTTTCGATCCACCGGGAAACCCTTTTTTGCCCAAGTCTCCCTTTCGGGTTTTCAACTTGCCGGGTGTACAAATTTTTTGTTTATCCTTAATTTTTACCTGAACCGCCCTTTCGGGTTTTCGATTCACCGGGATGCCCATTTTTGCCCAAGTCGCCCTTTCGGGTTTTCAACTTGTCGAGTCATTTATGCGTAGTAATTTTTAACTATGTCTGCGTTCGTATGGTGCGGCAGGTCGTCGCCGTCCATGGTGGTTAATATCATTGCCCCACCAGAAAAGATGTTTTTGATCACAAATGGTCCTTCGTAGGTAGGAGTCCATTTGCCCCTGGGATCACTTTACGGTAAGATGATCCACTTGATTACAAGATCTCCGACTTGATATACCTGGCGCCTGACTTTCTTGTTGAAAGCCTTGATCATCTGTTTTTGATACGTCTGACCATGGCAAACAGGAGTAAGTCGCTTTTCATCAATCAAGTTAAGTTGATCAAGTCGGGTCTGAATCCAATCGTCTTCACTCAAACCAGCATCCTTCATGATTCTCAAGGAGGGAATTTGAACCTCAATAGGTAAAACAGCTTCCATGCCGTATACCAAAGAAAAGGGTGTTGCCCCAGTTGATGTTCGCGCCGTGGTACGGTACCCGTGTAGAGAAAACGGTAACATATCATGCCAATCCTTATAGGTGACTGTCATCTTTTGAATGATCTTCTTGATATTTTTGTTCGCAGCTTCGACAACACCGTTCATCTTTGGCTGATAAGGAGATGAGTTGTGATGTTGATTCTGGAACTGCTCGCAAAGAGAGGTGATCATAGTATTATTCAGGTTTGTACCGTTGCCCGTGATGATCCTGTCGGGGATACCATATCGGCATATGAGGTTCTTCTTGATGAAGCAGGCAACCACATTCTTTGTAACGGAGGCGAAGGAAGCTGCTTTGACCCACTTGGTGAAGTAATCAATGGCCACCAGGATGAAACGGTGTCCATTGGATGTTGTAGGCTTGATCTCTCCAATCATGTCGATTCCCCACATTGAGAATGGCCAAGGAGCTATTAGGACATTGAGAGGAACTGGAGGTATGTGTACCTTGTCAGCATAGATTTGGAATTTGTGACAAGTACGAGAATGTTGATGACAATCAGCTTCCATGGTAGACCAGTAGTAGCCTGCCCTTAGAATCTTTTTGGCCATCGTATGACCGCTTGAGTGGGTGCCGAATGTACCATTATGTAGTTCAGCCATGATCTGCTCAGCTTCAACCTTGTCCACACAATGGAGCAGGACACAATCATGATTGTGCTTGTATAGGATACCATTGCTCAGGAAGAACTTGGCAGAAAATCTCTTTAAGAACTTTTTGTCGTTGATTGAAGCTCCTTCAGGGCATTCTCGCGTCTCGAGATACCTTTTAACTTCGTGAAACCAAGGTTGGTCCACTACTTCTTTGGTATTAATCTCATGACAATGTGAAGGCTCATCCATCCGCTCGATGGTGATTTTGGGAGCCTCATTATCCCAGTTAAGTTTAAACATGGAAGACATTGTAGCTAGAGCATCTGCTAGCTGGTTTTCTTCTCGCGGGAAGTGCTCGAAGGTAATCTGCTCGAAATGAGGTAGCAATGTCAAGACATGTTCTTTATAAGGGATGAGATTAGGATGTTTAGTGTCCCACTCTCCTCTGATCTGACTGATGACCAAAGCTGAGTCTCCAAACACAACCAAAGATTTGATTCCCAAGTCTATTGCAGCCTTGAGACCAAAGATACAAGCTTCATACTCGGCCATGTTGTTGGTGCAGCTGAAGCAAAGTCTAGCAGTGAAAGGTGTATGGAAACCTTGTGGAGAAATGAGCACAGCACCGATACCGTTCCCAAGTGCGTTAGAGGCACCATCAAAGTACAGAGTCCATCGGGATCCTTGTTCAGGTCCGTCATACAGTCCGTTAACTTCAATGTTATCCAATGTCATAATGTCCTCATCGGGGAAGTCAAACTTCATGGATTGGTAATCTTCGACAACTTGATGAGCTAGATGGTCAGCTAGTACACTCCCTTTTATAGCTTTTTGGATCGTGTACTGAATATCATACTCAGTCAGGATCATTTGCCATCTAGCTATCCTTCCAGATAAAGCAGGTTTTTCGAAGATATACTTGATTGGATCCATCTTAGATATCAGTAGAGTGGTATGAGTCAACATATACTGCCTTAGCCAGCGAGCAGCCCATACCAAAGTGCAACAAGTTTTCTCGAGCAGTGAGTAGCGGGTCTCACAGTCGGTAAACTTTTTGCTAAGGTAATAAATGGCATGCTCTTTTAGGCCAGACTCATCATGTTGGCCCAGTACGCACCCTATTGAATTATCCAAAACAGTCAGGTACATGATTAGCAGTCTTCCTTCGACGAGAGGCATCAAGATAGGAGGTTCTAGCAAATACTCCTTGATTTTATCGAAAGCAACTTGACAGTCATCGTTTCATTTAACCACCTGATCTTTCTTCAACAGCTTGAAGATTGGCTCACAAGTAGATGTAAGGTGAGAAATGAAACTTGTAATGTAGTTTAGGCGTCCCAAGAAACCTCTGACCTCCTTTTGAGTGCGAGGGGCAGCCATTTCTTGTATGGCTTTGACTTTGGCAGGATCAACCTCGATGCCTTTGTTGCTGATGATGAATCCCAAGAGTTTACTGGACCTAACTCCGAAAGTGCACTTGTTAGGGTTCAGTCTGAGCTTGTACTCCTTTAACCTGACAAACAGCTTTTTCAGATGGTCAAGGTGTTCTTCTTCTGTCTGTGAACGGGCTATCATGTCGTCTACGTAGACTTCAATCTCATGATGTATCATGTCATGAAACAAAGCTACCATGGCTCGCTGATAGGTTGCCCCGACATTCTTCAGTCCGAATGGCATCACTTTATAACAGAAGGTACCCCACTGTGTAACAAAAGTAGTCTTCTCCATGTCTTCGAGGGCCATTTTGATCTGGTTGTACCCTGAAAATCCATCCATGAAAGAAAATACCTTATGTTGAGCCGTATTGTCAACCAAGATGTCAATGTGCGGTAGTGGAAAGTCATCTTTAGGGCTAGCCCTGTTTAAGTCTCTGTAATCCATGAACATTCTCACTTTGCCGTCCTTCTTAGGCACGGGCATAATGTTAGCAACCCATTGTGGATAGGAAGTAACAGCAAGAAACCCAGCATTGAATTGCTTCATCACTTCGGCTTTGATCTTTTCAGACATATCGGGCCTCATTCGACAGACTTTCTGTTTGATTGGTGGACAATCTTCTCTTGTAGGGAGACGGTGAACCACAATATCTGTATCGAGTCCCGGTATGTCTTCATAGGACCAGGCGAAGATCTCAACATATTCATTCAACAACTGAACTAAATGCTCTTTGACACTTAGCTCAAGGTTGGCACCCACTCTGACTTCTTTTCTGTCTTCATCAGAGCCTAAGTTGATTGTCTCTAACAGCTCTTCATGGGGCAGAATAGCCCTTTCTTCCTGTTGTAGAAGTCTAGCCAACTCTCCCGGCACTTCACAGTCTTCATCGCCTTCGTATTCGGCATGATTGATCAGATCTTTAGAGTCACTGAAGGCCATAGCAGAATCGTTACCCATGGAATCCAGAATGGAAGGGTACCTGCATTTTGTGAGTGTGGGTGTGTGTAAGGGATAGCCACCTTTAAACAAATAAAATGTAAAAAGAAAGAAAATGAACACAAAAGTTTATATGTGAAAACGTCCATGATTCATTAAAAATGGCATATGAGGATGAAAAATCAAGCCCTTACAAATGGACCTATATGCCTCGGGTAAGGCATAAGGCAAAAGTGTACGAATTGTTTAAGAATTATTACAGACGACAGAAAATGTTCGAAAGATAAATTGCTGATTTATGAAAGTAATGGGAACAAAGTCTTTCGCCTCTCAGTTGTTCAGTCCTCCTTCAACAGTCGGGAAAATCAAGTCTTCAAAGTTGCTCTCATCTTCACCATCCTCCAAAGCATGAACCCCATGATGGGTGATCTTCAACGGCGTCCCTCCAGCCCGGGAACGGCGTACATCCTTTTAAGCGGAAGCAGTGAAACCCAAGCCGAAATTATCTGCCTTGTAAGGAAAATCTGGCAGCTGACCCCATACTGTGCTTCCTCCTTCCTCAATCACATCCTTCGCATCTTTAAGGGATGACATCCGGGACACAGGTTTGGAAATGATGGGTACATAAGTCATTGTCTTGGCTGTCACCACTTCAGGAGAAACTTCTTCAATAAGCTGAAAGGGGGGTCTCGATGAATTCACCATCTAATTCAACATAGCGGAATGAATTAAGATGGCTTATCATATACTCCTCCTTGCCATGAACCGTTATAATTTTCCCTTGTACTGGGTATTTGAGCATTTGGTGCAAAGAAGAAGTGACTGCCCCAGCGTTGTGGATCCAGGGTCTTCCCAACAAGCAAGAGTAGGAGGGATAGATGTCCATCACATAAAATGTGGAGTTGAAAGTTTCTGTTCCCACTTTAATTGGGATGTCCACCTCCCCGTGGACCATCCTTTTAGAACCGTCAAAGGCTCTGACAATGATATTGTTGGGCTTCAGGGTTAAACCTTCACAGTCCAATCTGTCCAATGCTTTCTTCGGCAAGACATTTAAAGACGACCCGGTATCAACCAGAACGTGAGCTAAAGTGGTCCCTCTATATTCCACCGAGACACGCAGCACGTCATTATGCTTTCTCCCCTTAGATGTTAAATCGGCATCGGAGAAGCCAAGACCATTGTCGGTTGTTAGGCTGACTACACACTCCTGGAACTGGTCCGCGGAGGTTTCTTGAGGCACGTGGGCCGTCTTCAGGAATTTGATCAAAGCTTTGGCACGAGCTTCGGAACAGAGCAATAGAGCCAGCATAGAGATTTTTGAAGGGGTTTGCCCCAGTTGTTCTACGACATCATAGTCGCTTTTCTTAATTATTTTTAAAATCTCCTCCATTTCCTTTTGAGTGGTCTCGGGGATGACCAAAGGCTAAGCCCTCATCCTGACGGGTGCTTCTTGGATCCCCTTACCTTTATCAGCAGCAACAGCAGATGGTTCAACTACGGGAGTAACAATTTCTTCAATAACTAGAGTTTGCACGGATATGTTGACCGGCACAGGAGTAACCTTTAGAGCACTTGAGGGTCCGAAGATTGCCCTTGGAGGAGCAATCTTAGGAGATAAAATTCTTCTACTGCGGGTGATTTTACTCGTCCCAGCAATATTTCCTATGTCAGGAGTCTCTTCATCGAAACTTTCTTCAACTGATTCAATCTGCTTAACACAGTGGTAGAAGATCTCTCCTCCATAATTCCACGGTATTGATTTGTTAGACCTGTATGGGATAGGCCCCGACATAGTTATCTTCAGAGGTACAATCTTTGGATCGGGTGTAATCTTAATAGGTTTTTTGGAGACCTCGGAAAGATTGGTGGAAATGGTAATTATAGCAACATCGTTGACAGGAGTCGAAATAACAGGAGTTTTCTCAAAGAGGATTTCTTGATTATCCATTAGGCGTTGGATGCCTAACTTCAACAACGGATAGTCGGATTGTAGGGACGAACAAAGGTAACAATCTTTTTCACAGCCTGGGAAAATCCAGGCTTTCAATAGATTCATCTTGATTTTTGGTAATGGAGTCATCAAATCATCAATAGCAGCAACATGCAGATCCTCTTCAATAGCATGGGCATTGTGACCATGCTTTGGCATTGGGGCAGAAATCACATTCGGATTTTCGGGCGCGTCGAATTCCACTTCCTTAGCGTCTATTAAATCCTGGATCTTATTCTTGAGGGCCCAACAATTGTTGTTGTCGTGCGCCACGCTATCTGAATGATAAGCACGCTTGGCGTTGGGATGGTAATGTGGAGAAGTGGTATTTGTATTCTTTGGTGCCTCTCTCAAGGTTGTAAGGTTTTACTTCAGGAGATGGGGGAGAACCTGAGAAGGTGTCATGTTTATCCGGGTATATTGCTGTTGTGGCCTTTCCACCCTTTGCTGGTTGGTTCTAGGTTGACTGTTTTGAGGCTGATCAGCTGCAGACTTCTGAATCATTACGGCCCCCACTGCTGGCCGGCGCTCAACTCTTCCTTGACCTCTTTGGGAGTAAACAACTCATACATATTTCTTTGCTGGAAAAGGCTTTTTAACAGCAGCGGAAGCAGATGTATCTTTTTGAATTTTACCGCTCTTGATTCCCGCTTCAACTCTTTCACCAGTCAGAATTAACTTGGTGAACCCTGCAGACGCACTTCCTATCAAGTGATTGAAGAAAGGACTTGACAGAGTCCCCAAAAACATATCAACAAGCTCTCTTTCAGACAATGGTGGCTGCACCCTTCCAGCCAAGTCCCTCCATTTCTGGGCATACTCCTTAAAGCCTTCATTGTAGACCATACCCATACTCTGTAATTAAGTACGAGTAGGTGCTAAGTCCGCATTATATTGATATTGTCTGTAGAAGGCAACAACCAAATCCTCCCAATTGTGCACATCAGACCTCTCAAGCTGGTAGAACCAATCCAATTGCGTACCCGACAAACTATCTTGAAAAAAGTGGACCCACAGGTCCTTGTCAGAAGAATGAGGTTTAATTTTTCTGACGTAAGACCGTAGGTGCATCTTTGGGCAAGACAACCCATCGTACTTAGCAAACAGAGGAACCTTAAACTTGGGGGGAATGACAATCCCAGGAACCAACCCTAACTCTTCGAAATCCAGCCCAGGCACTCTTTGCACTTCCATGTCTGCCAGACGCTCTTCCATATTCTTGTACTTGTCATCTAAAGGAGGATACTCCTGTTCAGAATAGTCTTCATCCTCCTCTTCTTCTTCTTCTTCAGCCTCAAACTCAGATGGTACTGCAACTCCCTTTCCTTTACCTACCCCTTCATCAAATGTTGAGGGGAAATCCAGGACCCTTCTAGTTTGACCTTCAAATCTTCTACCCAAAGTAGCCACACCAACTCTTTTCTTTTTCTTCTTTTTCTCCTTTTCCTCCTTTTCCTTCTCTAACAGTGCTTTAAGATCCTCCTGACCCTTTGCCAAGGTCATAAAGAGCTATTGGAACTGTGAATTCTGCGCTTGTAAATCTTTAACCGTTTGCTCTATATCCATCTTGCTGAAATAAACAACAGAGAGATAAGGAAACCTGGTGTGAAGACCTATTTATGCAAATGATGAATGATATGTATTCATGTAATGCATTCAAGGATTCAGAAATTCAAATTTGTTGTAAACAAAAAGAACACACGTCATATTAATAAAAATATAATTTGTTAGTACATAAATGCCCCATGGGCAAAGTAATACAAAATTCTAAGGTAAAAAGACGTTGCGCATCCTATTTGGCGCAATGTAGGTGTTGAGAGTATGCTCTTCGTGGAGTCGACGAGTAAGTTCAAAAACCTTTTTCTCACTGGCGTAGAAGCTGGCTTCAAAAGTGTTCCGTTCTTCCTTGAGCTGTATCCAACTCTTTTGCAGATCTTCCAATGATGTCAGCATGTCAGGATGTAGGAGGGTGTATGGAACCTCTCCTTCCACAACAGGCTCTTTGATCACCGAGAGAATGTAGGGGTAAGGCATTATAAGACTCTGGGCACGGGTTCGTACCCACTTGAGGTAAGGCTCAAGTGGTATGGAATTCTTGTGTCCCAAAGTTTTACTGTCTACCATGTTGGGCATCCTCCAGGCTCGGATAAACCTTTGTCGAAGTCCTTGAGCGTCATTGTCGAAGTCAAAAACCAAATCTGGAATTATCATGTCATACGGGCCATCCCTTCGGGCATACCCAAATTGTCTCAGAGCCAAACAAGGGTTGTAGGTAATGCCTCCCCTAATTCCAAGTAGTGGGACATTAGGGAATTCCCCACAACAATCAATGATGATGACATTTTCTCTGGACCGAGAACACCAATGAACATCAGAATGTGTAAGAGTCATCAATCATTGTGACCACCTCAAGCCTTGTTCATTCTTCAAGACTGACTGGGGAAGGTGAGAAATAAACCACCTTGCTAGAATAGGAGTACAACACATGAAAACACCTCTTTTCCTTATTGTTCGTGTGTGAAATGAGTGGAGGATATCCCCAAGTAATGTAGGCACAGGATTCCGAGATATGAAAATCTTGACAACGTTCACATCTATAAGCTGATCAGGGTTTGGGAACAAGACCAATCCATAGATGAGAAGTGCTACAATCTCCTCAAAAGCTTGCAGATCTAGAGAATTCCAGCAGTCTTGTGCCTTCTCAAACAGAAACTTTGCCAAGAAACCCTTGATACCACTTCTGGTTTCCCAATGACCTATGATATCAGATGGTTGCAAGTGTAAGGCTTGAGCAACATCTTCAGGTTTTGGCTCTCTTTCTGTACCGTTGTAGGGTAGTTGATGGAGAATAGGAATCCTCAGGAGTTGAGAAAATTCCTCAAAAGTAGGCACTAGTTGGTAATCAGGGAATGTGAAGCAGTGGTGCAGGGGGTCAAAGAACTGGAAGAGAATTTTCACCATGTCTTCCTCTATGTTAGAGTTGACCAAGTTGAGAAGTCGACCATGTCTCTCAATGAAGGGAGAATTCTCTGGAATCTTGGAAGTAAGCTCCTTGAGTTGAGGAGGGATTCTCACAAGGTTGACTTGGATTGTTTTCTTGCGGAGTGACTCCATAACGTACAAAACAGGAACAAAGATGGAGATCCAAACCCTTGAAATGGTTAATGGATGCAAATGATGCTTCATGATGTTCATGATGTATGCACAAGTATATGTATAAGCAAATCACACAAGTTCCTAGTTTCAGGCTTGCATGGGGTTTCATAGGTAAGTACCCTCTTGAAGTTAGTTGGCTCAACTTGTCCTATAAATAGTAACCGGGTTCTAAGGAGCTCAATATCACCGGATTATTTTCTATGTTCATTGTTTCAGTTTAGCCACTTTACTGGCGACCAAAATATTCCAGGAAAACAACCCTCAATGAGTGTAGTATCGAGTATCTACCAACTTCGGACTGCACCAAAGCCGGTCATCTCATTACCCCTAAAAAGGCCAAGATGGTCAAGTAAAGGTTCTAAAAGTCCATTAGTGCTTCATGACATCACTCAGCGGCCCCGTATTCTCTTTGATTGACTCAAAGGCTATCGGTACCCACAAATATGTCGCACTAATATAGCTATTGCTTCAACCATGTCGGTATACCCCGCACAATTTCCATAACATATTGCTATTTACCTATGAATGTTTCCCAAATCTGGGTAGAGGATTTCAAACCCAAACAATAGAACCAAATGTAAAGCAATCAAAGCAAACAAGATAAGCATGTAAAGGTGATCTAAACCCTAAGGTAACCCCACTTTTATATTTTCCCCAGCAGAGTCGCCAGTTCTATGATACGGTGGGAGAACTGACTTGAGGTTTTGCGTTTGTGTTCGCACTTGTGCGGTTTAGCAAGAGTCGCCACCGACTTTTTATTTTATCCAAAAAGGAAAGGTCAAAAAGCACAGGAAAGACCTTTGAGATTTTTTCTTGGGTTCGGGGGGTAGATTATGAAAAGGGAAGGTGCAAGCACCCTTTTCATCCATGGTTATCCATGGGCTCTTAGTTACTTGTTTAGATCACTTGCTTTTGCTTTTCAATTATTTGAAATGGTGCTTTGTTTGTGGTTTTGAAAATGTTTTGAAAAGAGGCCTTGTCTAGGCAACCTTTGTAACAATTCTTGTTTGAATGTTTTACAAAGGTGTTTGTCTTTTGAAAAGATGTTTCAATGTTTGAAACTTTGTTTTGGGAAATGTTTTGAAATTGTGTGTTTTTGAATTTAGCAAGGATGTTTGCAAGAGATCAAGTAACTAGGAGTTGTCTATCCTAACTCAAAGATTTTTCCTACACATTTTTAACCCTTTGACATTGTTTTTTTACCATTGTATTTGGTAAACAACCTTGTATTTGGATGTTAAACAGGACAGGCGCGGGTCATCGTATACAATCATTGAAGGCAAGATCGTTTTAGCGAAGGCAAGATCGAGGGTCATCGAGGGACTACGATCTTTGTTTATCGAAGGGTCATTTTCTAGAGTGTCTCATATTCGAGGGACATGATTGTATTTCTGAGGCAACAAGCGAGGTTACCCTAGAGGTGCGCGTGTGAGAAGTGTATTAATTTCAAGTTATTTATTCTTGGATTAGGTCATCTAACGATTGATTTTTGAATCTTGCCATACACGCCTAATTACTATACAGTATATAGAAAGAAATAAATTGCGGAAATTAAAAGTCTAAGCTATTACAAAAGTATCCGGGAATGGGGGTACAATTATTACAAATGGGGATGAATCTCATAAGAATAGCAAAGTCCGAATATTACAACCAAATCAAATTGTTGCGATTCAATACAAAGCTATGAAAAAATAAAATCAACAAAGCATGAGATGTATATATTTACTTGGAAAGGAATAAATAAAAATCTATTCTAAAAAAAGAATAAAAAATTATATTCTTATTATTCTTCTATGTATTTTATTAATCATGAAAAAAAGAAAAAATAAACTAACTTAAATGTTTTTTTGGTATTTTTATTAAGTGTAAGAAAAATAATAAAAATGATTAATATAAAATTAATTAAGAAAATCAAATTTATTTTACAAAAATGAAGTTTTAATATATCATTAGTGTATTATTTAACTAAAAGAAAAGAAAATAAAACAAATTAAAAAAAAGAGCGGGCTTAAAATCTTAAATGGAAGTTAGGCCCAAAAGTAAGAAACAAAGCCAGAAATGGGGGGGTGAGCTAAAAAACGTATGTGGGCTTATGGTTGTGGACCGGATAGGCCCAATGCTTAAGCTGCTTAATTCTCATTAGTGGAAACGAAGGAAATTAGGGTTTGTTGCATTTTTGTTTACAGCGGCGTCGTTTCTCCTTCGTTCCTTCTCGTCATCTCTTTCTCACTCGATCGTCCCTAACCCTTCTGATTCATGAAGAAAATGCTCTTTTTGGCCTTTGATTTCAAACTGATTTATACTTCTTTTCAGGGAAAATGTTTTGAAATTGATTTATCAAAGAGGGGTTTTGAAACGCGTTTTCTGATCTTCTCTCCCTCATTCCCGTCATCGGAGCGCCTATCCTCTCACCTCCTAACAACTAAGTGCTAGCTACACTTTTTTTTGCAAGGTAATGGTTCGTTTCTGTGTTTGGGACTTAACAGTTTTCAGGCTTCTTTGGTTTTACAGTTTTGTTCATGTTTTGTTATTAACCACGCTTGTTATCCTATGAGATGCAGAAAAATGATACTAGGGCGAAAATGTACCTGTTTGGAATGGTTGGATAGTGAGAGGGAAGTGACGGTGCTCCTTGGAGGTCGAATATGAGGAGGAAAAGAAATGATGACGTACGCGAGCTCTTTCTGGTAACCTTTCTGTCCCTTGAACTGTGAATGCTGATGATGTTTCACTTCTGACTTTGGGATTTCTTGTAAGTTTGTTGGATATTGATGATTATTGTTGAAGCTTTGTTTGTTGTTGAAATGGTTAATGATGATGATTGCTGAAACTTTGTTTTTGTGTTTGAAAATGGCTATGCAGTGTTTTAGTTCTTTTTGACAGTTTACAAGTTTTTTTGTTGGTGTTTCGTATTGAGATGCAGGTTTTGGAAACTGTTTTAGTGGTTTGGCTGCTTGAAATTGTTAGGCAGTGTTTTGGTTGTTTTTTGAGAACTGTTTTGTTTACAGTTTGGCTGTTTGTGAGAGTTGAAGGTTGTTGGCTTTTTGCGAGAGTTGGTTCACATGTTATGCTTGTTTAGGTTGCTGGAACTTGCTATGCAGGTTTTGAGTGTTTTTTGTAGTTTGATTCTGTTGTTACAGTTTGGAATCTGTAGGTTTGGAGTTTTGTGCAGGTTTTGTGTATTTGTTGTGGTTGGAACTGTTGTTACAGTTGTGGCTTGTTTGAAACTGGTTTAACAGGTTTGGGTTGCTTTTGTGGTTTGATAACAGGTTTGAAGTTTGTTTGTTGTTTGACAAACTATGTTTTTTGTAGACAGTTTTCAGGCCTGGGAGTTTTTTTCTTGACTTTGTTAACAATTGGGAGATTTGTTATTTGACAAGCTTTTTTGAATGTTTTGCAACTTGGTAGACTTTTTGACAAGAGTTGCAAGTTTTTTTGAATGTTTGACAAACTGTTATCTTTTTTCTTGTTGCAGTTTTTTGGTGTTATATCATAGTTGCTTTTGTTTTGTAACTTGTGGCAGTTTGTGGGCCTTAGTAGCAAAACTGCACAATCCCAGCAAAATAGGTAACATCTGAAGAAGTGAAAAACACAAGAAGGGGGGTTGAATTGTAAAACTGAAAATCAATGCAATGAACAAGATATTTTGATCCTGGTTCGTTTGATCTCAAACTACTCCAGTCCACCCGTCAAGGTGATTTCGCCTCTCTCCAACGAGGTCTTAATCCACTATATTTAACTGAATATTACAAACTGCTTTAACAACTGCTAAAGCCTTCTTGATGCAAACCATAACCCGGTTTGTCAAGGAAACACTTTCTTACAAATAAGAGAAATCTAGGTGTGTGAATGTTTTCTACAAAACTGTATCACAACTGTGATGTTACACAATTTAAGCTTATGAAACTAGATTGCTAAAATATTGAGTAAGGAAATATGAAGCGTTTGGCAAACTGAGAGAAGGAAGATGATGATTAGCTTTTAGGCGTGTAATATGATGTAAAGCATTAGCCAATTCAATCTTCATTGTCTTGTTTATATAGCACTGAAATAGTTGAACGTTGGAGCAATAATCTTGATTCAATGCCAATAACAAACTTTCCTTATTGAGCAGATCTTGTCTGGAATGATGCCGTTGATAATAATTCGCTTTCAATGCACAGTACCGTTGCAACTTAAAGCGTGTTCTGGCTTGGCTCATTCTGACTCTGCTTAAGTGCTGATGAACTGTTGTTGTCTTTATCAGAGTGTTGAGCGCAGTTCTGTTCATCAAGCTTCAGCATACGCGTGAGTTGTTCTTCTGATTCTGGTGTTCTAATATAGCATCTTCTGATGCTGATGTTAATAACCAATATTCTGATGCTGATTGAGTGTACTCCTGCTGATACCTATCAGAGTTTCTGCAAAACAGAAGGTAGTATTTTAGGTAGCAAAGAGTTCTCATATGAATCACATAATTAATATATCTTTTCATTTTGTTATCATCAAAACTTAAACTTAGGGTAGTAGATTCAAACTTTGTTCTAACAATCTCCCCATTTTTGATGATGACAAAAACTAGATATTTTTAATTGAAATAACGTGAAAAAGTATCAGAGATAACTATATGATAAGATGTATCAGAGTAAGAAGTTATCAAAGATAAGGGATAAAGAGATATGAGAGTTGAGAGATACTCCCCCTGAATTTATTACTTCCCTTTTTAATTCCAAGAGTTCTTCAGGATCAGATCTTTATTGTCTTTCTTTGATCATCAGAATATCAGAGCTTTGACTATGAGAAGTTTTAGATCAGAATATCAGAGCAGAGCTTCATATCTGAATATCAGAGCTTTATCAGAGCTTTGCTTTGGATCAGAGTATCAGAGCTTTAGTCTTCAGTGAGTTAGAGAGCATTCTTGTACCTGTAGACTTAAGCAAAAACAGAAGAAAACATTCAAGTATATCAGAGTTAGAATGTTTGAGATTTCCTGTCTTAGTAATCCGTTATTGACAAAAATATCATTCTTGTTCTCCCCCTTTTTGTCAGCAATCAAAAAGTGTAAGTGATGTGCTAAAACATTTAGAGCAGAAAAACTTGTCATATTAAAATATTCAGAATCAAACACAACAGTACAGAAGATATGCAAAGAAAACATGAAAATGGCATGAATGAAAATCTAAGGTTGGGGAGGAAGGCGTGTGAACAGGTTCTCCAGCATGGCTTTGATCTGATCAGCAGTCTCATTCTGCTTGTGCACCATGCTGACTACTGTGTCTATCTTGCTATCCTGCACATCCATCCTTTCTTTCATCTTCTGGTCATTTTCATCCATCCTTTGCTGCAGACGAATGTCATTCAGCTTCAGCTCTTCCAGAGTCTGCCTGTCCAAGGCAGCTTGAGAAACATCAGAAGCAGGGAGCTTCTGAGAGCTTTCTGCAACATCTTCAGCTTGACTGACTTCAGCTTGAATAGTCTGGTCTTCTTCTGGCTTCACCTTTGAAGCTGGACGCTTCTCAGACCATGGCTCACTATCCAGAAGGAGCACGTCTTCTTTCAGCAGCTGGCTTCCAACTTCATTCAGAAGCTTGCTGAAATTCTGCTGTGCTTGCTCATAATTGATGTCTTGCAATTTTAGAGCTTCAGCACGTACCCAAATTCTGAATTGTGACCAGAGCTGGTCAGAGGCAGCTGGATCAATCATTCCAGTACAGACTTGCTTCAGAGAAGCAATCCACTGCTGCAAACCTGTTTCAAAACTCATAATACCAGAGCCAACATCCGGCTGTTTTGGTTTTGGGATGGCTATTTTATGTTTCAGATCAGCAAGACGGTCAAGGATTGTTAAATCTATGAAGGTCCTGCTGGGGTTTTCTGTGGTTTGCTTGGGAGCTGTTTGTTTGGGAGATGGAGTTGGAGAATCAGAAATAATAATTGGACTGGGGGGAGTTTTGGGAGTATTTGGTGGTGTAGATTCTGGCGAGGATGGCAGCTGGGCCATGGTTACTGTTGTTCCACATGACAGCTGGATTGCCAGAGGTTGTGGCTCAGAGGATTGAGGTGAATGAGGTGGAGGAGATGGAGTTTCAGAATGATGAAACTCAGGTTGAGGTGATGGTGGATGAATTTCTGGTTGAGGAGAGGGAGAAGGAATTGCTGGTTGTGGAGAAGGAGGAGGAATTTCTGGTTGTTCAGGGATATGTGGTTCTTCTGGAATGGGTGAGAGAGGTTGTTCTGGTTGTGGAGAGTGGACAATTTGTGGTTCAGAGTTTGAATTATTGGAGGTGTGATTAGAAGCATGTTGATCAATGTCAGACAACACTTTGTCAATTGCTGATGTTGTTGAAATTGTTGGCTTGGGATGTTTGGTGCGGGGTCTTCTGAGTTGTAGTGCCTCAGAAGGGTCATCTTCTGGTTCGGTTTCATCTATTGTTGGGATGGGGATTGGGATTCTATGAGAAGTTGGAGTTGGGATTGATGTTGGAATAGTTGAAGAATTTAAAACAGAAGCAGTAGATAAATTACCTCTTTTCTTGGGTGTCTGCTGGGATGTTCCTTCTGAAGGGGCCTTCCTTTTCTTCGTCTTCTTCAGTGTAACTTCTGGTTGAGGTTGGTGCAGATCTTTGATATTCAGCTTGGGATCTGTACCATCTGCCTTGCACGCGTCCAAGTATCTGAGAACCACCACTGGTTTAGATTCTATCTCAGAAAATAAAGGAAAGTCACTCAGTGGGACTCTTCTGCTGGTGATGTCTGCAGTGGGAGTAACGCTGGGTTCCTTTATGATATTCTCTATTAACTTCATTTTCTTCAGATTCTTCGCGTTCAGAGGCTTCCCAACCGTTGGTTCAATGGTGCTTAACTCTTGAGCTTTTATCAGGTGCTCTACCAGCCTATTCTCAGTCAGAATATTTGATATTAACCTTCCAAAGGGTATCCAATCCCTCTTTGTTCTTTCTTCTTCCCTGGTTTCCTTCACGCTTGTTCTGAGGTGATTAAACAGAAGATGAGCCAAGTTGATTTTTACCTTCTGATTGATAAAATAGATCAGAAACTGCTGATCTATATTTATGTAATCAGGGGAACTAGTTGGCTTCCTATGATTAAAACACCCCAGAATTATCTTCGCCCAAACTCTGTGGTGATCCTTCAGATCTCTGATCTTGCTACTGGGCACCCCAAGGGTGAAAATCTGTTCTGCTATGACACCAATGTCAGAGCATCTCTCAGCCATATCAATACAGCGGACGCCACCGCCACTGTAACCAATCAACTTTGCTATGTGATCCTCAGTGATCACAATCTTCTTCCCCATAATGTAGGAGGTGACTTGATATGTTGAAGCAGTTGCATGAATCCAGAACTCCTTGACTAACATTGGAAATGTTGGTCCAACCAACCTGTCAAAATACCTTTCCCATTTCTGTGCCCTAACTTCTTCTGTTAAATCAAAGCCATTCTCTTTCAGACTGCCAAAATCAATAATCAGTTCAGATAACACTTCAAGATTCTTCACTGGAGTGAGGAGTGTTCTGAATGGAACTTGATACTGTTCAGATGATGCTTTCTTCTGAGAACCTGCAGAAGCACTGCTGGAGGTTGCCATGTTCACACTTAGGGATTTTGAGAAAAACTGAGAAAATGGGTTTGAGAGAGATGAACACAGAAAAATGCAGAGAATACTTGAGAGATAATGAGAAACTGTAAAAGATTAAAGTGAGAAGTTAACGTGCTTAAATAGGCTTCAGAATATTTTGAAAGTGTAAACGGTTTCAATAAAGAGGAATGATTACGTTTTAAAAACATGATTACTTTCAATTAATGCTTGCTGATTTTGGGGGATTTGAGAAAGATACTTAAAACGGTTACCAGACATGTGTCTCAATGCACCCAATCAGCGTTTTGCCTTCTCAGAAGCGTGCACGCGTGTTCTGCTTCAGAGATATGCTGATGATTGGATGACACTTGTTTGATTTGGGAATCAGCACGTCTATCCTTGAGCTTAAACTCTCAGATCTTTAAGACTAGCATCTGATACAATCTGCATGTTCTATCTTTCTGAAAAGAGATTGATCAGAAGTTCACAGTAAAACAAATACATTCTGAAGATAAATATATGGAATTAAAACATTTTCACTCTGGGCAGATTTTCATGCTGAGATGTTTCAGAATGAAATTGAACCTATCTTCAGAAAGGGGTTTAGTGAAGATATCAGCCCATTGATGGTCTGTATCTATAAATTTTAAGTTCAAAATTCCTTTCTGAATATAGTCCCTAATGAAGTGATGTTTTATTTCTATATGCTTAGCTCTAGAATGTAAAATAGGATTCTTACTTAAGCAAATAGAAGAAGTATTGTCACAGAGTATAGGGATGTTACTCTAAAAAATCTGGAAGTCTTCAAGCTGACTTTTCATCCAGAGCATTTGTGTGCTGCATCCTGCTGCTGCTATGTACTCAGCTTCTGCTGTTGATAGCGCAATTGTGGATTGCCTTTTGTTGGACCAAGAGATCAGATTTTCTCCCAGAAACTGGCAGCTTCCAGAAGTACTTTTACGCTCTACTCTGTCTCCAGCAAAGTCAGCATCGCAGTAGCCTACTAAACTGTAATCACTAGATTTTTTATAAAACAAACCCAGATTAGTAGTACCTTTCAGATACTTGAAAATTCGCTTAACAGCTGTTAAGTGAGATTCTCTAGGATCTGATTGGAATCTAGCACAAATACAAACGCTGAATAATATATCAGGTCTTGTAGTTGTCAGATAAAGGAGAGAACCAATCATACCTCTGTAGACTTTCTGTTCTACCTTTTTGCTTACCTCTTCTCTTTCCAGAATGCACGTGGGATGCATTGGAATCTTTGATGGCTTACATTTTGAGAGGTCAAATTTCTTCAGAAGATCTCTGATGTATTTGCTCTGATGAATGTAAGTTCCCTCTGGAGTTTGATTGATCTGAATTCCTAGAAAGAATTTCAGTTCCCCCATGAGGCTCATCTCAAATTCTGCCTGCATACACTTAGCAAATTTTCTTCCAAGAGAAGGATTAGTAGAACCAAAAATAATATCATCAACATAAATTTGACAGACTAAGATGTCATTCTTAACTGACTTACAGAATAAGGTAGTGTCCACCTTCCCTCTGGTGAATTCATTTTCTAACAGAAAGTTACTTAGCCTTTCATACCAAGCTCTGGGAGCTTGCTTCAGACCATATAGTGACTTCTTTAGTTTGAAAACATGTTCTGGATGTTTTGTATTTTCAAAACCAGGGGGTTGGTGCACATAAACCTCTTCTTCTATATAACCATTTAAGAATGAACTCTTGACATCCATCTGATACAGAGTGATGCCTCTATTAACAGCAAATGAAATTAAAAGTCTGATAGATTCTAACCTGGCGACTGGGGCAAAGGTTTCTGTATAGTTTATCCCCTCTTGCTGACTATAACCTTGTGCAACCAGTCGTGCTTTGTTTCTGATGACTTCACCTTGTTCATTTAGCTTGTTTCTGAAGACCCATCTTGTTCCAATGACATTGAATTCTTTTGGTATGGGAACAAGATCCCATACGTCATTTCTGGTGAATTGATTCAGCTCTTCTTGCATTGCCAGAATCCAGTCATTATCCAGAAGTGCTTCATCAATAGAAGAAGGTTCAATCAGAGACACAAGTCCCATGAGAGTTTCTTCAGAGTTTCTGAAGCTTGCTCTTGTTCTGATTGGATCTTCCTTTCTTCCTAAGATAGTCTCTTTTGGGTGATCTAAGCTACTTCTGGGTAATCTCTTCTGAGGTTGATCAACAGCTGTTGTAGGATTGCTAGCAGTGCTCCTTTCAGACGTTGAAGGAGTGTCTGTGTTGAGAGCTTCTGATGACTTGTCTTCAGAACCTGTAAATTCAATTTCCATACTTGCAAAAACTTCATTCTGCTTTGCCTTTTCAGAGTCAAGCTTATCATCAAAACGAACACTGATTGATTCTTCCACAATCTGTGTTTCTGTATTGTATACTCTGTACCCTCTTGAGCGTTCAGAGTATCCTAACATAATACACTTCTGTGCTTTAGAGTCAAACTTGTTCAAATAATTCTTTGTATTTAATATAAAACAGGTACATCCAAATGGATGAAAATATGAAATGTTGGGCTTTCTGTTCTTCCACAATTCATATGGAGTCTTTTCCAGAATAGGTCTTATTGAGATTCTATTATGAATGTAGCACGCTGTGTTTATTGCCTCTGCCCAGAAGATCTTAGCAACGTTTGTCTCATTGATCATGGTTCTGGCCATTTCTTGCAATGTTCTGTTCTTTCGTTCTACAACTCCATTTTGTTAGGGAGTTCTAGGACAAGAGAAATCATGCAGAATGCCTCTGTCATTAAAGAATGACTCAAAATCTTTGTTTTCAAATTCTCCACCATGATCACTTCTGACTTTAACGATTCTAAGATCCTTTTCATTATGAACTTGGTTACAGAAGGTAACAAACACAGAGTGTGACTCTTCCTTGTGTCTTAAGAACTTTACCCATGTCCATATGCTATAGTCATCTACGATTACTAACCCATACTTCTTGCCACTGACTGAAGCAGTTTTAACTGGTCCAAATAAGTCAATGTGCAGAAGTTCTAATGGCTTAGAGGTAGAAACAACATTTTTAGATTTAAAAGAAGGTTTTGCAAACTTGCCTTTCTGACATGTTTCACACAGAGCATCTGAATTGAACTTCAAATTAGGAAGTCCTCTGACCAGATTGAGTTTGTTAATCTGAGATATTCTTCTCATACTAACATGCCCCAATCTTCTGTGCCAGATCCACTGCTCATTGTTAACAGACAGAAGGCATTTTACATTCTGATTTTTTAGTTCAGAAAGTTTGATTTTGTAAATGTTGTTTTTCCTCTTTCCATTAAACAGGATAGTCCCATCTTTCTGACTAACAGCTTTACATGATTTTTGATTAAAGATTATATCATAACCGTTATCACTTAATTGACTTATGGATAACAGATTATGCATTAATCCATCTACTAGAAGAACATTATTAATAGAGGGAATATTTCCATTACCTACAGTTCCAGAGCCAATTATCTTTCCCCTCTGATTGCCTCCAAAGCCAACGTGGCCTCCAGGCTTAAGTTCCAGGCTTTGGAACATATGCCTTCTTCCCGTCATGTGTCGCGAGCAGCCAGAGTCCAGGTACCATGACTGGTGTTTCTGATTTGCTGCTAAATATATCTGCAACATGTATTATTTTATCCTTAGGTACCCAGATTTTCTTGGGTCCTGATTTGTTAGATTTACCAAAACTCTGGTTGAATTTTGGTTTCACAGAGTACTTACTGCTAGTGTATTTAATATCATGTGTGTGACCATACACAAAGTGTGAATTCAGAGGTGTGTGTTTAATGGTTAAATCCATGACATTCTTTGGTGTAGGATGCTTACCTTGGTATCCTATTCCCTTCCTGCCGTTTCTGCTAACTCCATAGATCATTGAAGCCATTTTGCTTCTATCTATGCTTTTAGCAAGGAACTTCTAGAAACTGTGATCATACTCCTTGATGATCTCATCAGCGTTACTGGGAGTTTCAGAAATTGGTTCCTTCTGAGAGTTTTGTAAAGTATTTTCTAATTTTGAAATTTTAATTCTCAGCTCATAATTCTCCAATTTAAGACTCTCAGTCTCATTAGAGTCAGATTCTAGATTCCTTTTCAGGTCTCTGAATTTAACTCTAATTTGCTGATACCTTTCCAGAATCTCATTAAGGCTTTCAGCAAGTTCAGCCTTGGTAAAATTAACAGCAAAGTTAGGAAATACCTCTTCAGTATCTGATTCTGAGTCTGATTCAGAAGCTTCACTATCTTCTGAAATGTTGACCATGAGAGCTATGTTTGCTCTCTCATCATCTGATTCTGAGTCAGCTTCAGACGAGTCAGAGTCATCCCATGTAGCCATGAGACTTTTCTTCTTTTCTCTCCCAAACTTCTTTTTGGGCTTTTCCCTCTGAAGCTTTCGGCAGTCACTCTTGTAGTGTCCTTGCTCATTGCACTCATAACAGACGATGTCCTTGGTGTTTGGCTTTCTGCTTCCTGAGGAGCCTTCAGATCTTCTGTATCCAGAGGAAGAATCTGTCCTTCTGTATCTGGAAGAAGACTCGTTCTGATCAGATCTTCTGGGATTCCTGAACTTCCTTTTCCTCTGCTTCCACAGTTGATTCACTCTTCTGGAGAAGAGGGAGAGTTCGTCTTCTTATGATGAGGATCCATCAGATGTTTCTTCAACTTCCTGCAAAACTTTAGATTCAAATTTTTTGTTAGATTTTAATGCTAAAGGCTTACCTTGCTTCTGGGGTTCATCAGCTTCTAGCTCTATCTCATGACTTCTGAGGGAGCTGATAAGTTCCTCCAGAGAAATTTTGTTGAGATCTTTTGCTAGCTTCAGAGCTGTAACCATTGGCCTCCACTGCTTGGGTAAGCTTCTGATGATTTTCTTGACGTGGTCAGCAGTAGAGTAACCTTTGTCCAGAACCTTGAGACCAGCTACCAGAATCTGGAATCTTGAGAACATTGTTTCAATGGATTCACTTTCTTCCATTTTGAACGCCTCATACTTCTGAATGAGCGCCAGAGCTTTAGTTTCTTTGACCTGAACGTTGCCCTCATGCGTCATTCTAAGTGACTCAAACATGTTCTTAGCTGTATCTCTGTTGGAGATCTTTTCATATTCAGCATACGAGATGGCCCTGAGAAGGATGGTTCTTGTAACACCCTCTAAAAACCCCGAATAAATTTTCGCAATTATTAAAATCATAATTTCAGAGTACATGTATAATCGAGGATGCTACAATTCTCTTTAAATAACACAAATTCCTGTCATGCATAACGTAGTAGTAACTCATACATGTTTACACAGCGGAATAATTTAATTAATAAAATCAATGTTATAATATTTTCAAAATCATCAGGGATTATCACCTGGAAAATGTCAACATCATATTATAACAAAACATAAGGAATTAAACGAGTCTGATTAAAACAGCTCGACAAACAAACGTTCCCGGAGTTACAACTATCAGAGCATGACCCGGACAATACTAAAACGAAAATAAACTAGAAACGACGAGCCTTCGCCAAGCACCTGAACGAAGCTCCTCAATCTGAAATATTCAACAGTAAGGGTGAGCATCTCAATTATACATTTGATTATACGTTCATAACAATCAATTCAGGAAACCATAAGCATCACCCAACAATTAGCATATTTCATAGTTTACAAAAATCTTTACAATTCATATACCCATAATATATTATTTTTCACATTTGCAATTAACATCAAACATCGTCAACAATTTAGCAACCATACGTGCCTACAAACAATCAAATACAACATTGGAAAAATCATCCATTCATGTTATATTCAAGGTAATGCAACACACCCATGCATGTGGTACCACTTCACCGCCCCATTAAATCTCGGGTCACGGATAACTCACCGTTCCATTATATCGCGGACACGGCTACCACCTCAACGTTCCATTAAATCGCGGACACGTATATTGGCCACCATGTTAATTCCACACAATGGGAATTAACAAATGCAACATGATATGTAAAGTATGTAACACTCAGCATACTATGAACACCAATCAACATATCATGCAACATCAACAACATCAAATCATAACAAGATATGGATAGCATGTAATCACTCAGCATACTATTTAAACATCAATCATATCAAGTCATATCATAATTCATGCTCGATAACATTATCCAAAAGCATGGCAATAAAATCCACAATCAAGCACTGAACACAAAGTTCAGAAAATCAACACAGTAGCATCAACACGGGTGCCCGTGTTGTGCAACACGGCCCGTGTTGTAACATATCCAGAAAAAAAACACATTATCCTTATCAATACAGGGGGATCAACACGGGTGCCCGTGTTGTGCAACACGGCCCGTGTTGTGCAACACAGAAGAGCAACACGGGTGCCCGTGTTGTGCAACACGGCCCGTGTTGTAACATATCCAGAAAAAAAAAACACATTATCCTTATCAATACAGGGGGATCAACACGGGTGCCCGTGTTGTGCAACACGGCCCGTGTTGTGCAACACAGAAGAGCAACACGGGTTCCCGTGTTGTGCAACACGGCCCGTGTTGCTGAGCGCGTACAAAATTTTCCTGTACCTGTAGCAGCTCAGAACAGCAGCCAAACGCGGGAAAATGCCAGCCAAAACGCGCATTTCGGTACCTAACGACATCGATTTTGTATAATTCAAAACAACACCTCAATTTCCTAATTACCAACAATCATTATAGTAACCTTAACCGGGATTAATCGTCCTTTTTGGGGAAATCTACTAACATTGAGGTTATCCCTATAACTTCTAAGGTAAATTCACGATCATGCAGATATACTTCCAATCCACCATTTGGAACCTAAAATTCCTAATCGATTCATAAAAATTGGGAACCTAACCCTTTTCTAACAAGGTTCAATCCTAAGGGTATCGATTCCTAGTAACATCTAACAATTGGGGTTCTCCCTACGATTATCTAAATCAACCATACATAAACCCATAAGCAAAAGCAAATCGAGTATTAGCCCCCCTTACCTTATCAATTTGCAGCTTTGAACTCTTTGATCGATGTTCTTCGTTCTTCTCACCTTCAGAGCTCTATTTCCCCAATAACTCCCAAATCTGTTTATCGTGAAAAATGAGAAAAATAACTTGAGTTCCAAAACATATCCTTACTTCTTTTTCACCCCCACTCTTTACTAACAACATCCAAGCCCAATAACTTAAAAACTCAGCATTTTCTTATTTCTTTTATTTTCCTCCATATTTCAAAATAAATAATTCCTCTTTATTTTATTAATTCCAATAAAATAATTTCCCAAATTTAAATAAATCAAATAATTGAAACTGGGGTGTTACAACTCTCCCCCACTAAAAGAGTTTTCGTCCTCGAAAACATACCTTAGACGAACAGTTCCGGATAAGCCTCTTTCATCTGGCTCTCCAGCTCCCAAGTGATATTTCCATCTGCTGGACCTCCCCAAGCAACCTTCACTAATGCTATCTCTTTACCTCTTAACTGTTTCACTTCCCGATCTTCTATCCTCATAGGAAATGTTTCTACTGTCAGGTTGTCTCTCACCTGTACATCATCTATTTGGATTACATGAGATGGGTCTGGAATGTATCTCCTCAGCTGAGAAACATGAAAAACATCGTGCAAATTCGCAAGTCTCGGAGGTAAAGCAATACGATAAGCAACTTCTCCAACTCTTTCCGTAATCTGAAACGGACCAATAAAACGCGGAGTCAACTTCTTAGATTTCAACGCTCGACCAATACCCGTCATCGGAGTAACTCTCATAAACACATGATCTCCAGCACTAAATTCTAAATTCTTTCTCCTCTTATCATGATAACTTTTCTGACGACTCTGAGAAGCTCTCATCTTCTCTTGAATCAATTTGATCTTTTCAGTAGTCTGCTGAACAAACTCTGGCCCAATTACCGAACTCTCTCCAGATTCATACCAACACAAAGGCGTTCTACACCGTCTACCATACAATGCCTCAAACGGAGCCATACCATTACTCGAATGGTAACTATTGTTATAAGTAAATTCAATCAATGGCAAATAGCTATCCCAAGCTCCACCCTTCTCTAAAACACAAGCACACAACAAATCTTCTAACGATTGAATCGTCCTCTCCGTCTGTCCATCAGTCTGAGGATGGTAAGCTGAACTCAACCTCAATTTAGTACCCAAAGCCTTCTGCAATCCTTCCCAAAATTTCGAAGTGAACCTCGGATCTCTATCTGACACAATACTAGAAGGAACTCCATGCAAACTCACTATTTTCTCAATATATAACTGTGCCAATCTCTCCATTGAGTAATCCATTCGCACCGGTATAAAATGAGCAGACTTAGTCAACCTATCCACAACGACCCATATCGCTTCACAATTCATAGGAGTCCTCGGCAATCCAGATACAAAATCCATCGAAATACTATCCCACTTCCATTCTGGAATAAACATTGGTTGCATAAATCCAGACGGCTTCTGATGCTCAATCTTCGATTTCTGACAGATTAAACATGCATACACAAATTCAGCTATTTCCTTTTTCATTCCCGGCCACCAAAACAATTTCTTCAAATCATGATACATTTTCGTGGCACCCGGATGAATACTCATCCCACTGCGATGTCCTTCCTCTAATATACTCTTCTTGATTTCTGCGACATCAGGAACACAAACTCTATCGCCAAATCTCATAACATTATTTTCATCAATTCTAAACTCACCACCTTGACCTTGGTTGATCAATGTCAATTTATCAACTAAATTAACATCAGATTTTTGCCCGATCCTGATCTCTTCTAGAATACCACTAGTAAGTTTCAACATACCCAAACGAACACACCTCGGAGTACTTTCACAAACTAAACTCAAATCTCGGAATTGTTCAATTAAATCCAATTCACGAACCATCATCATAGACATATGCAAGGATTTCCTGCTCAAAGCATCCGCAACCACATTTGCCTTACCAGGATGGTAATTCAAACCAACATCATAATCTTTGAGAAATTCCAACCACCTTCTTTGCCTCATATTGAGCTCTTTCTGATCGAAAAGATACTTCAAACTCTTATGATCACTATACACTTCAAATCTCGAACCATAGAGATAATGTCTCCACAATTTCAAGACAAACACAACTGCTGCCAACTCTAAATCATGAGTAGGATAGTTCCTTTCATGAACCTTCAACTGTCTCGAAGCATACGCAACTACCTGCTGATTCTGCATTAAAACACCACCTAAACCCAACAGAGATGCATCGCAATAGACCACGAAAGATTCCACTGGATTCGGAAAAATCAGAATAGGAGCACTATTCAATCTCCGCTTCAATTCTTGGAAACCTTTCTCACAATCAGAATCCCAAATAAACGCTTGTCCTTTACGAGTCAATTTCGTCAACGGCAATGCTAACTTTGAGAATCCTTCGATAAACTTTCTGTAATAACCTGCAAGACCAAGAAAACTTCTGATTTCAGAAACAGTCTTCGGCGCTTCCCAATGAGATACTGCTTCTACTTTTGTAGGATCCACTGCAATACCATTCTTAGAAATCACATGTCCAAGAAAACTAACTTCATTCAGCCAGAACTCACATTTGGACAACTTTGCATACAACTTCCTATCTTTCAACAACTCTAACATAATTCTGAGATGTTCCGCATGCTCTTTGTCGTTCTTGGAATAAATCAGAATGTCATCAATAAAAACCACAACAAACTTATCCAGATACAGATGAAAAATCCTATTCATATATTCCATGAAAACACCAGGTGCATTAGTAACTCCGAACGGCATAACAGAATATTCATAATGCCCATACCTCGTTCGAAAAGCAGTCTTTTGAATGTCTTCCGCTTTCACACGAATCTGATGATATCCAGATCTCAAGTCAATCTTACTGAATACACTGGCTCCAATTAGCTGATCCATTAAATCATCAATCCTCGGTAACGGGTACCGATTCTTAATGGTTACCTTGTTCAATTGCCTGTAATCAACACACAGTCTCATAGAACCTTCTTTCTTCTTAACCAACAATACCGGAGCACCCCAAGGCGAAACACTTGGACGAATAAACTTCTTCTCCAGTAAATCTTCCAACTGACTCTTCAATTCAGCCAATTCAGACGCAGACATACGATATGGCGCCATCGACACCGGTCTCGTACCAGGAATCAAATCTATAGAGAATTCCACCTCTCTCTCAGGAGGTAACTCACCAACATCATCAGGAAAGACTTCTGGAAAATCACACACCACTGGCAATTTGCCACTCCTGACCTTTCCTGTTGCATCTAACGAAGCAAGTAACATAAACACATTAGCACCGTCTTCCATTGCTTCTTGTACCTGCCTAGCAGTCATAGTCAAATTCTCGACACCAACTGCTTCTGGAAAAATCACCGTCTTAGCAAAGCAGTTCAGATGAACCCGGTTGAATTCCAACCAGTTAATCCCAAGGATAATATCAATTTGTTCAAGCGGTAGGCACACTAAATCCATACCGAAACCTCTACCAAAAATCTCAATAGGACAATTCTTACATACAAGTGAAGTTGTCACTGAACCCGATGCAGGAGTATCAACAACCATGCTACCTCGCATACCAGATATGTCCAGTTTCAACCTCTCAGCACAATCCAAAGAAATGAAAGAATGAGTTGCACCAATATCAATAATTGCAACTAAAGGTGTGCCATGAATAAAACACGTACCTTTAATCAATCGATCCTCTGGAGTAGTCTCAGATCCAGACAAAGCGAACACTTTTCCACCTGACTGATCCTTCCTAGGCTTAGGACACTGCGGACGAATGTGACCTTCTTCGCCACAATTGTAACAAGTAACAGACTTCCCTTTGCAATCAATAGACAAATGACCAGCCTTTCCACATTTATAGCACTTCTTCTCATCACTCTTGCAATCTCGAATGTGATGACCAGACTCACCACACCTGTAGCATCTGATAGGAGCCTTAGAATCTCCCCCACTAGGCCTTTTCCAACCGCCTGATCTCTGGTTATCTCTACCATATGGCTTGCCACGGTCCATATGTTGCTTTCCCCTTTTATCAACAGCCCCACGAGAGTGAGACGACCTATTCTTGGTAATATCTTCTTCCAAGATTCTGCTACAATCCACCAGATCAGAAAATCTACGAATACGCTGGTACCTGATTCCCTGCTTAATCTCATCTCGGAGACCATTCTCAAATTTGATACACTTAGAGAATTCTCCAGCCTCATCATTGTTGTAGTGTGCATAATACTTTGCCAGCTCAGTGAACTTAGTAGCATACTCACTAACCGTCAGATTGCCCTGCTTAAGCTCCAAAAATTCAATTTCCTTTCTTCCCCGAACATCTTCAGGAAAGTACCTCCTCAGAAAAGCCCTTCTGAAGTTAGCCCAAGTCAGTGCCTCTCCATCCTGAACCATTTCAGTCCTTGTGGCAACCCACCAGTCGTCGGCCTCTTCTGCCAACATATGCGTACCATATCTGACTTTCAGATCTTCAGCACAATCAATCACACGGAAAATCCTTTCGATTTCCTTCAGCCACTTCTGAGCACCTTCAGGGTCATGTGTACCTTTGAACAACGGAGGATTGTTCCTTTGGAAATTTCCCAATTGCCTATCAGCACCAATCACGCCTCCAGTTGGGTTTCCAGCAAGTACACCAGCTAACATCCCCAAAGCCTCAGCGAGTGCAGCATCATTTCGTCCGTTACCTATTCCAGCCATATTACTGAGAATTAAAACATACTCCACATTAGAATACAGTATCGACAGTGTTACCTTACACTAATCGCATACAAAAGGGATGACTGACTCAAGACTCTGGTCGCAACGACCGACTATGCTCTGATACCACTATTGTAACACCCTCTAAAAACCCCGAATAAATTTTCGCAATTATTAAAATCATAATTTCAGAGTACATGTATAATCGAGGATGCTACAATTCTCTTTAAATAACACAAATTCCTGTCATGCATAACGTAGTAGTAACTCATACATGTTTACACAGCGGAATAATTTAATTAATAAAATCAATGTTATAATATTTTCAAAATCATCAGGGATTATCACCTGGAAAATGTCAACATCATATTATAACAAAACATAAGGAATTAAACGAGTCTGATTAAAACAGCTCGACAAACAAACGTTCCCGGAGTTACAACTATCAGAGCATGACCCGGACAATACTAAAACGAAAATAAACTAGAAACGACGAGCCTTCGCCAAGCACCTGAACGAAGCTCCTCAATCTGAAATATTCAACAGTAAGGGTGAGCATCTCAATTATACATTTGATTATACGTTCATAACAATCAATTCAGGAAACCATAAGCATCACCCAACAATTAGCATATTTCATAGTTTACAAAAATCTTTACAATTCATATACCCATAATATATTATTTTTCACATTTGCAATTAACATCAAACATCGTCAACAATTTAGCAACCATACGTGCCTACAAACAATCAAATACAACATTGGAAAAATCATCCATTCATGTTATATTCAAGGTAATGCAACACACCCATGCATGTGGTACCACTTCACCGCCCCATTAAATCTCGGGTCACGGATAACTCACCGTTCCATTATATCGCGGACACGGCTACCACCTCAACGTTCCATTAAATCGCGGACACGTATATTGGCCACCATGTTAATTCCACACAATGGGAATTAACAAATGCAACATGATATGTAAAGTATGTAACACTCAGCATACTATGAACACCAATCAACATATCATGCAACATCAACAACATCAAATCATAACAAGATATGGATAGCATGTAATCACTCAGCATACTATTTAAACATCAATCATATCAAGTCATATCATAATTCATGCTCGATAACATTATCCAAAAGCATGGCAATAAAATCCACAATCAAGCACTGAACACAAAGTTCAGAAAATCAACACGGGTGCCCGTGTTGTGCAACACGGCCCGTGTTGTGCAACACAGAAGAGCAACACGGGTGCCCGTGTTGTGCAACACGGCCCGTGTTGTAACATATCCAGAAAAAAAACACATTATCCTTATCAATACAGGGGGATCAACACGGGTGCCCGTGTTGTGCAACACGGCCCGTGTTGTGCAACACAAAAGAGCAACACGGGTGCCCGTGTTGTGCAACACGGCCCGTGTTGTAACATATCCAGAAAAAAAAACACATTATCCTTATCAATACAGGGGGATCAACACGGGTGCCCGTGTTGTGCAACACGGCCCGTGTTGTGCAACACAGAAGAGCAACACGGGTGCCCGTGTTGTGCAACACGGCCCGTGTTGCTGAGCGCGTACAGAATTTTCCTGTACCTGTAGCAGCTCAGAACAGCAGCCAAACGCGGGAAAATGCCAGCCAAAACGTGCATTTCGGTACCTAACGACATCGATTTTGTATAATTCAAAACAACACCTCAATTTCCTAATTACCAACAATCATTATAGTAACCTTAACCGGGATTAATCGTCCTTTTTGGGGAAATCTACTAACATTGAGGTTATCCCTATAACTTCTAAGGTAAATTCACGATCATGCAGATATACTTCCAATCCACCATTTGGAACCTAAAATTCCTAATCGATTCATAAAAATTGGGAACCTAACCCTTTTCTAACAAGGTTCAATCCTAAGGGTATCGATTCCTAGTAACATCTAACAATTGGGGTTCTCCCTACGATTATCTAAATCAACCATACATAAACCCATAAGCAAAAGCAAATCGAGTATTAGCCCCCCTTACCTTATCAATTTGCAGCTTTGAACTCTTTGATCGATGTTCTTCGTTCTTCTCACCTTCAGAGCTCTATTTCCCCAATAACTCCCAAATCTGTTTATCGTGAAAAATGAGAAAAATAACTTGAGTTCCAAAACATATCCTTACTTCTTTTTCACCCCCACTCTTTACTAACAACATCCAAGCCCAATAACTTAAAAACTCAGCATTTTCTTATTTCTTTTATTTTCCTCCATATTTCAAAATAAATAATTCCTCTTTATTTTATTAATTCCAATAAAATAATTTCCCAAATTTAAATAAATCAAATAATTGAAACTGGGGTGTTACAGTTCTGGCCTTGTGGTGATTATTGAAGTCACGCTTTTGTTGGTCAGACATTATTTTCCTATCAATCTTCTGACCGCTTGCATTCACAGGGTGCGTGTATCCATCTGTCACCATATCCCACAGATCAGCATCATGTGCCAGAAAGAAGCTTTCAATTCTGTCTTTCCAGTAATCAAAGTTTTCTCCATCAAAGACTGGAGGTTTGCCGCTGAATCTGTCTCTGTCCTCATGGTTGTCATTGCTGGTGTGAGAATAATTTCCTGCCATTGTGTTTTTCTGACGCTGGATCTTGTACTGACACGGTTAAGTGTTTTAGCTCAGAACCAGGCGCTCTGATGCCAATTGAAGAAGTGAAAAACACAAGAAGGGGGGTTGAATTGTAAAACTGAAAATCAATGCAATGAACAAGATATTTTGATCCTGGTTCGTTTGATCTTAAACTACTCCAGTCCACCCGTCAAGGTGATTTCGCCTCTCTCCAACGAGGTCTTAATCCACTATATTCAACTGAATATTACAAACTGCTTTAACAACTGCTAAAGCCTTCTTGATGCAAACCACAACCCGGTTTGTCAAGGAAACACTTTCTTACAAATAAGAGAAATCTAGGTGTGTGAATGTTTTCTACAAAACTGTATCACAACTGTGATGTTACACAATTTAAGCTTATGAAACTAGATTGCTAAAATACTGAGTAAGAAAATTTGAAGCGTTTAGCAAACTGAGAGAAGGAAGATGATGATTAGCTTTTAGGCGTGTAATATGATGTAGAGCATTAGCCAATTCAATCTTCATTGTCTTGTTTATATAGCACTGAAATAGTTGAACGTTGGAGCAATAATCTTGATTCAATGCCAATAACAAACTTTCCTTATTGAGCAGATCTTGTCTGGAATGATGCCGTTGATAATAATTCGCTTTCAATGCACAGTACCGTTGCAACTTAAAGCGTGTTCTGGCTTGGCTCATTCTGACTCTGCTTAAGTGCTGATGAACTGTTGTTGTCTTTATCAGAGTGTTGAGCGCAGTTCTGTTCATCAAGCTTCAGCATACGCGTGAGTTGTTCTTCTGATTCCGGTGTTCTGATATAGCATCTTCTGATGCTGATGTTAATAACCAATATTCTGATGCTGATTGAGTGTACTCCTGCTGATACCTATCAGAGTTTCTGCAAAACAGAAGGTAGTATTTTAGGTAGCAAAGAGTTCTCATATGAATCACATAATTAATATATCTTTTCATTTTGTTATCATCAAAACTTAAACTTAGGGTAGTAGATACAAACTTTGTTCTAACAACATCTTTTCTCTCTCTCCTCTCTCAATGATAAAAGCAGAAATGCTTTTTCACTTTTTCTGAAAAGTTTGCCCAAATTCTTTGAAAATGATGAAAGGCTATGAAACAAGCCTTGCTTGTTGTTTGGTTTACCATACAGTTTTCTTCTTCTGCTATGCTACTGCTTGTACTTTTTTTTGCTATTTGCATGCTACTTTGCCATGCTGCATTGTACTTTGTTTAGACTGCTGCATCCAGTTTGCCTTGTTCAGTTTGCCTTGTTTGTAATTTGCGCGCCTGCTGCTGTCTAGTTACTGCATTGCTTGGCCTGTATCCAGTTTGGCCTTGTTACATTCAGTTTGGAATATGTTTTCAATTGCCTTGATGCATTTGCGCGCCTGCTGTTTTACTTGCTTGTTTGGCCTATGTTTTCAGTTTGGCGCCTTGTGCTTTGCATTCTTTAGCTTGCATTTTTTTTATTTTTCTCTTTGTAATCCAAGAAGAGCAATCTTCTTGTGATTTGCAAAGAGAAAAATAAAAACGTGATGAAATGAAAATAGCCCCTCTGATTCCAAACGACAAACTTTAATGATGAACATTTTTCTTTCTTTTTTTGAAATTTTTATTTATGTTCAATTAAACTGTACTAATCTTTTTTCTGTCTTTCTTTCATGTGAGCGCAAGTTGGATGGTGACAAAGTAGAGGAAGCAGGAAACTTTGTGGCGAGCATGGGAGCAATGGAAGCTTAGGCTTAGATTTGTAACTTAGAGAGATTTTCAATCAGTTGTAATAATTTATTTTTTCAAGTACTATAAGTTATAAAACCCAAAGCATTTGAATAATAAATTATTTTTGTAACAACATCTGAAATAAATAAAGAAAGTCTTTATGAGATAATCTGATATCCAAAATAATCCATTACCGTCAGTAACTTGTAATTCTTTCTTTGCATCTTCACTAATCCTTTAAGATTCCCTGATCAAAATAATTGAACTGCATTCCAATAATTCCAATCCAGATAACTTAAACTCCAAGTAATCCAAAAACTCTGCAATCTTCTAACCTTGCAACAATATTCCAATCAAAACACGCACTGTGTATTCCAATAAACAAGCAAATGTTTATTCCCTAAACGAGAAAAAATTTTGAAAGACGCCAATTATCTGGTTAACCTGGATCAAACAAACACTGCCTTTTTCCAGTAAATTTGAGAGAGCCTGGAAATATGTGACAACCAATTGACTTTCTGAGGATTCCATTTCTTCTGAGAAATGCGAGAAAAACCCTAATTCTTGATTTACTTCCATAGGAGAATACTTGTCTGATCGATTCCTGAGCCATTCTTGAATACCTGAGAAACCCTAGGGTTGTGATTTTCTGTAAAAGAGGGAGGGCAAATTTTGGGGTACAACAGGTGCCTTGTGCATAATTGTTGATTTTCATATCCGAATTAAATCTTGATACGTTAAATTGATTTTGATGCGTAAAATGATTTTTGACTGGAGGAAAATTTAATTGGAAATTGTAGGGATTTATTTCATTATAATTTATTTGAGAATTGTAGGAAATGTTTCATGAGTCGAATAAATGTTTCATGGAAATTGTAGGGATTTTTGATGCGCTGTCATATGTTTACCTTAGACAACGCTTTTTGTGAAAAAGCGCTTTCATAGGTTACCTAAGGCAGCGTTTTTCTTGAAAAAGCGCTTTCATAGGGTGTTTTTTTTAGAGGTATAATTTATATAATTCATATACCTGCATTGTTTGCAGCATATTATTTATATAAACCAATTTCCATAACCTGTAATTCATAAACCGCGGTAATGCATCGTATGCCATTGTAATCCAAAATATATATACACCATTTTTGTACCTCAAAATATATAAAAACCATTGTTATCAGCATTGTAACTCAAAATCAGTCTTACAAAATCAACCCTAACAACAACTAAACCAGTCCTAATGTATGAAAGAAACACGGTCAATTATGTATTAAGGTCCTAGTCCTACGAGGTTTGAACATAATAACATGGTCAATATGGTATTTCATGTACACATGTAACGTATTCATAACACTTTTCACATAATAATGTATTCATACCTTATATGATTCTCTTCTCAATAAAATATTGACACAATTCCTCTTTGATTTCTTCCAACTGAAGTTTCGTGTAATATGCACATTTGTATTCATCGAAGTACTACATAACAAAACATAATAGGCATGATTTAGTTAAAAGTAAAAAATTATATGAAATATCCGAGAAATAATAAAATAAATCCCAAGTTATAAATCCATACCGTGACTGGAATCTCTATTTGATTTAGTTGAAGGATTTCTTTGATAAACCGCATAACGAAGTATCCCCAATCTATACCATTTTGCTGTTGAGGACACTACATAGAAAAACAAATAAGAATATATAGTTGTATTGTTTTATCAAATAGCATAAATATTATAAGCAAAATAGTGGAAATTAATATACCTGCACTTTGATCCAATTAATGTTGTTTGATTTAGACCGTCGTACCTGAGCTTCTCTTTGACACTGGAATACTTGTATCGCTCTAACAAAATAAAAATATATATTTAGAACAATGTCACAGAAATAATTAAATATATAAATACAAACAAATATTTAGAATAATCTCACTTATGTATCAATCATTAACTTCATATTCGGATAATTTGTCCAATCACCGTCAACCGAATTCAGATAATAGACCACTTCTTTTATAGGATCGATAGCAACCAACAACCAGTGACGTCTATAAATTAAAACAACAGTTTAGAAGAAAATTTTCTATGCAAAAATTACAAATATTAAAATGAACTTAGAATGAAAATCTAACCCTTTAGGAATAGTATTATACGCCCAAAGATATAAGCTTTCTATACTGCCAGTTGCCATGAATCTTTCGACTAAGTGCTCTCTTACTGAATCCGGTTCCCTACCAATTGTCGCTCCGCTGACACGGAAGGAAGACACGAAATGGAATCTGTTTGACAATTGATTCCCGCGCATCAATTTGTCATATAACAACCTTAAATAAAAACATAATTAATATTAGACTATATTCATTGAAATGTTTAAAAAAAAATTCAGCTAATTACATAATATAAAGATGGGGTTACCGAATGTATGCATGCATAATACTGACGCCTAATTCTTTATGACGGAAAATCTCTTCCACGTCCTCATGTCCAATTATTTCAGTGCAAGGAAAACCAAAGATACCTTGATCCATATCCATTTGACGAATACCACCATCCATCAAGTCTGTTGTTCCCACTATTGTTTCAAGACACTGCCGGTATCGAGGGAAAAATCTAGTAGGAACCCTTTTCTTGGGTGGTACGCCAATGATTTTCTGGATCACTTGTTGTGACCCTTGAAAAGGTACCTAAAAATCATATAGACTCAGTTAAATTATAAAATTATGCAGTTTTTTATTCGGATCATATAATTAACACTTTAAACGTACCTCTTTTTGTGATACATCAGACTCGTCGTGCCGCAAAATCCATTTACCCTTAGATGCGGGTTTTGTAGGAGTCTATAATTACCATGGAAATAACTGAGGTCAGAACTGACAGTTGAAGAGTTAAAGATTCATAATGGTTTTCAACATACCTGATCATCTATGAAAATGAGGTCCGATGGCCATGCAACAAAAGATCCTATTGCATCTCGCAACAATATGGTCTCAGCAACAATGTTAGGTACCGGCAACAACACATCCATATCTAAAGCAATATCAACCGATAATTTCATATGTCCATCCGGAAGCGGTCTATGGTGAAGTAAATCTCCCAAAGTGTTATGGACTTTTCCCTTGCCAACTAGTCGATAAGTCGACGATGATAGCTATAGTTGGCGAGATGAAATGCCCTAAACCAATAATAACCGTTAGAAGTGACTTCAAGCACTTCTGCAATCTCTTCAACTCGATCATAATCGTATGTATCTGTGCCATTGTCGTTTGAAGCATAGGTCCTATTATCCCTCGATTCATCATTCCCGTCACTTTTCTCACCATGCATATTCCAACATGTATAACTTCTATCAATTCCATACCGTATTAAATGCGATGCCAACTGAACCGTGTCAACCCGATTCCCATAACAGCAACACAAACAAGGACATGTCATTCGACTGGGGTCTTCGGCATGTGCAACAGCAAACTTAACGAATTCCGATACCCCGTTCTCGTACTCTTTCGACAATCGATTGGAATACATCCATGTCTTATCCATGGTTTATGGTTTCTGAGTCAATCTGAGCTAAATGATAAATTCGAAAACAAAACCAATACTCAAAACTTGCACTTGCTCTTGCACAACCATATAACAAAACCAATACTCAAAACTTTTTACTAAATTCATTTTATTCTATCAACTACTTTAGTACACAAGTATAATACATTCCTACCAAGAAAAGAGACGAGTAGAACACATAAACAAGAAACCATCATTGCTCAAAATTAATCATAAAAAGCACACGAAAAAAACAATATATTAATAAAGTTAACAATATGGCTACCTTTATTAAATATTTTGTTACGCTCTCTATTATTTCTCTATTAGCTTGTTTTACTAATGCACAACTTGTTAATGTAAGTCTGTATAATTAATTAAGCATTTTTTTCTGGTTCACAATAATATCATAGTATTATTTCAATGCCTCTAAAGAAGTCATGTTCTCTGTACATGAAAGAACCAATAAAACACAACAAACCAAACACCCATGACATAATTAAACGTAAACAAAGACACTCTCCATTATGTGTGACACTCTCCATTATTTCTCTCTTAGCATGTTACTCTCCATTATTTCTCTCTTAGCATGTTACTTCTATGCACAACTTCTTAATAACTTCTATGACAGTAGAAACCATGCTTGCTCAAAATCATTAACCAAACAAAAGCACACGAAAACCAGACAAACACATACGAGATGAGGAAAAAAATGAAACCTGATATGAATTGCAGTTGGCCGGAGAAGTGGAGCGCCGTTGACCGCCGTAGAAGCTCTGGTTTAGGGTTTTTTCATGAAGAAAATCTGACTGAGAATAGAAAAGTGATACAAATTGTGTTTTGATATTTATTATAAAACTACCTACGAAAGCGCTTTTAAAAGCGCTTTCTAAAGGTCATCTATAACAACACTTTTACATCAAAAAGCGCTTTCGTAGCATATCCTATAACAGCGCTTTTAAAAGCGCTTTCTAAAGGCCAGCTTTAGCAGCGCTTTAGAAAAGCGCTTTCTAAGGCTGACCTTTAGCAGTGATTTTGAAAAGCACTTTCTTAAGGTACCCTCTGAAAGGTCAGCTTTAGCAGCGCTTCCCAAAAAGCGCTTTCTAAGGGTGACCTTTAGAAGCGCTTTTGAAAAGCGCTTTCTTATGGCACCCTTTGAAAGCGCTTTTTTAAGCGAATTTTTTAAAACCTACAGCAATGCTTTTTTCCAAAAGCGCTTTCTTTTTTGTGCTGCTAAAACTTATTTTTGGCGTAGTGATAATGTACGTTGTAGCTTACTATGTTAGTCTTGAAGTGTTAGTAAGTAAATTTTCAAAATGGTTCTATTTACCCCTTAGATCGTGGTAAATATGTTACAACTATGGTATAACTTGTTGCATCAGTCTCAAAGCAGCAATAAGTTATCTTTTTTTGAAACTTGTGCTATTTACCCCCTAGGTTATGGTAAATGCATGAATTTTACTATTATTTCTTTATTTACTTCGTTATTTAAATGTCTTATTAAATATTTTCAAGTCTGCGGTAAAATTTTGGGGTCTTCCATTATTTAATAACCCTTTGATCCGATTGTACGAGATCTACATATTCTCGCACCTTCAATCGAAGATTAATTAAATAGGGGCAGCTGCCATACCCCAAATTTTCCCTATTGGTTAATGATCGATTTATCATAGTTGACGACATTGCTCTTAACTTTGGTGTTGTTACATTTTTGCTTAAGTTTATAATTAATCTATTTGTAAGTATTATTAATTGTGCATTCTAATTTTTGTATTGAGATTCAACTAGGGAGGGGTGTGTCATGCTTTTTGAGGGGTTTATTAGTTCTTTAATCCATTTGAAAGGGCCATATAAACGTTGGTGAGCCCATTAAGGGAGGGGGTATTTTTATCAAAGAGATTTTATTATGTTAAATTAAGTCTAAAACGGCCCATTTAGGTGTCTGGAAGCCCATTAGAATATGCTTTGTTAGTTTTGATTGTTGTATGAAGTCAATATTTGTTTTAACAATTATTTTATTTAAAATCTTATTATTGAGGTTGACTTAGGGTCACCATACACATGCACTATATTTTCGTTTTTCTATTACATTATTATTATTATTATTATTATTATTATTATTATTATTATTATTATTATTAATTTTTTGGTTTTTTAAAATTGCTGTATTGTTGACCAAGTCAACTCAAAGGGTAAAAACCCTAATTCCCAAAACGGCCTCCAAATCTTTCATCTTCTTCACTAAGGTACCCAAGCCCAAAATCTAGAAATCCAATTTGTGAATCAAACCAAGTATTGCAGAAGAAGGGATTGAAATAAATTTAATTTGATTGAATAATTTTGTACAACATTCAGACCACATACATTACAGATTAAAACCCTAATTCCTATTTTCTAACTAAATTTAAAAATCAAATCTAACTAATTTACAAATCAATTTCAATCTTCAATCAATCTCCGATTCGTAATAGGAAATCACTACAAATGTCTCCTAATATAACAATTTATTAAGACTATAAATCCTAAGACCTAAGCTAGGTTGAAGGAGGAGAAAAATATTGGAAACAGAAACCCTCGTAGTTACACATCCCCACC